>JABTXL010003188.1:1729589-1789464 GCA_025134845.1 Neodon shergylaensis | reverse complement strand
TTCCATCCCTGGAGCCCACGACAGCTGAGTTCCATCCCTGGAGCCCACGACAGCTGAGTTCCATCCCTGGAACTCAAGCAAAAGTAGAATTGGAGAACCAACTCTATAAAGTTGTACTCTGACCTCCACAGGAGCGACAGGTCACACATACCCACACACATATCATTCTTTTCTGCATACAATGATAATAAATAGAATTATTTCCTTAGCTGTCACCTGATTATAACAGCACAAAATATGTCATAGTAAATGATGAAAGACTCAATAGATTCGAGTCAAAGTCAGGAACAAATCAGGAATGAATATGGCTGTCACTTCCCGATGTCATCACTCCAGAGGTGGGAGTCAATTCAATTATAAAAGAAATAAAGCATATGTATTAGTTAGAAAAGAAGCTCACTTGCCACCCCCTCAATAATATGGCAGTGCATATGGAAAGCCTAAGAGAATCAGTAGGGAAATAACTTTGAATCATAAGAAAAACTTCAACACCAATAAGCAAAATCTCAGCATTTACCTCTGAGTGCAGAAACAGCTGCTGGAATACTGCAAAGAGGCAACTGTGCTCACAAGTCAGCCTGAGAATATACGAGATGACTGAGTAAGACAAGGCTGAGCAACAGAGACAACACTGAAAAAACACACTTTACTTTCCAGCAGAAAAGACCGAACACCAGACAAACGTTAACTCGGTCCGTGTTATGCTATAAACTTCAGTGACCTTGGTGAAAATACCAACTTGTTCACTTTTCCAAACTGGGCAGGAGACTCTGAAGTTCACATGCAAACCTCAAGTCCTTGGATAATAAAAGGGTAAAGGCACACCACTGAGAAGAACAGAGAGTTATCTGGGTAATCAATCTGAAAGCCACAAACAGATCAATTTTTAGAAGATTTGGCTATATTTTTTTAAGACACTGCATGTAGGAGGAGGGGAAAAGAAGGATATGTTACTCAATAAAAACTATTGAGGAAACTGGATAACTAGAAACATAGATGAATGTAAGGCTTGCCTTGGCTCAAAATAAAATCCAAAGTACTAAAATTTTAATTTCTGAAAGAGAAAACTATTATGATATGAAAAATATAGGAGATTAAAAGACCCTTCAAGGTGAGGTGTGGAGAAGACTGCTCAGTAGGTAAAAGCTCTAGCAAGCAATGAAGCAGCGGAGACCCAAATTTGTATCCTCAGCTCCCACTAAGAAACTGGTCATGTTTGTGTAGCCCCAGCACTGGGGTAGGGACAGGAGAATCCTGGCCAGTCTAGACAACAAGGTGAGTTTCTGCATCACTGAGAGTCCCTATCTCAAGGGATTAATGCTGAGCGCAATAGAGGACAACAATGATGTCATCCTTTGGTCTTTGCATACACACACACAGGTGCACACCAGTACATTCATACGCATGTGTCATGCACAGATGTGTCACACACACATACATATGTACACATACATACACACCCCACAACCTATACATACAACAGAAACACATAAACTTTCAAGATAGGGTTTCTCTGTGTAGCCCTGGCTGTCCCAGAACTCACTCTGTAGACCAGGCTGGCCTCGAACTCACAGAGATCTGCCTGCCTCTGCCTCCCGAGTGCTGGGATTAAAGGTGTGTGGCACCATCGCCCAACCAGTAAGTCCTTTTAAAAGCCATAAGAAAATGTTTCTGCAGTTAATAAGTATATAAGTACATGAACCACAATATCAAAGACATACATCATTACAAATTTGAGAAAAGCCATGAAACTGAAACAAGCACTCTACAAATTAGAGGAAATTATAGCAAATTAAAATTATGGCAAAATGTCTTTATTTTCCAGACAGAGATGTATAAATTCATAGTAAAGATGAATAATGGAATAAAAATATGCAAGGGGCCTAAACGGATCATAGCTAAAGCAAAAGCCTAGGTGACATTAAAACACATCAAAGATACTCAGCATTATTCCTGAGAAAATGTGCGTCAAAGCCACAAGATACTACTGTGTGCCCATCAGATCAGCCACGCTCAAGAGCTGAATAAGCACACACTAGAAACAGTGATGTGAAGGTTGGGAGGTAGGGGTGGTGTGTGGGGGTGTCACCACTCGCTCTCATGCACTGACTAGAGAGAGTGAGGGGTCACTCCCTCTCACGCACTAGACAGCAAGTGTCACTCTCTCTCACTGGAGTGCGAGGTCAAATCTATCAAACTTTTACATATGTTTTCCAATTTTAGGACTTTATCTTTGGGACACACCCATACTCATGAGAAACAGTATTTTTAAACAGCAAACGACCAGATATAAAGTGTGTGCTCTCCTATCAACTGGATATTAAGGTAATTCATACCCGAGATGGTTAACTAGATAGTTGCTAAACAAGAAGCTAGTAGACTCCAGGTGTGACATTTGGCATGGTCTCCAGGTTATAGTAAGGAAAAAAAAAAACAGTCAGCGGCAAACGCCCACAGTCTGAGTAGGTTTCTATTTATGTTGTGTATTTATATCCATGTTTATGCTTACATACGTAGGAAGTGTCTGGAAGAACACAGGGCAGCTGGGTGACCTGAGAACCCTCCACACTGTGCACTCCTTTGTATGTCCAAGGCATCTGTGCAATATTACCTGTTTCCCAACTAATACCATGGATGAATTGATTAAACAAGAGCCTTGCTGGATCTGGGCTTCTTATTTGGAACTGAGAAGCTTTTTTTTTTTTTAAGCTTCACACGACCTGAATCAGGAGACTTCTGTGCCTAAACAGGAAGTATAGATGAATACGGGGGAAGAAAATCAAAGCAATATCCGCAGTGTGCCAAGCTCTGCGGTTGAGCCTCATGGCCAGCTCCTCTGAGGACACCCACACAGTCATCACCATCCACAGGGTCAGGGGACTGGTCAAGCATGCTAGGAAAATAGGCAGAGGTGGAAGAAAACCACTCTCCCAGAGTGGGGCCTGTCGGGAAGGGAGGTCAGGGTAGGAAGCAACAGGAGGAACCGAAGCAGAGGCCTTGGAGGAATACTGATTGCTGACTTTCTCCCCAGGGCTTGCTCAGTTTGTTTTCTTCTTCATCCCATGGTCACCTGCCTAGGGACGGCACTCCTCACCTACACCAATGATCTGGACCCACTTACATCAATCACTAATCAGAAAATGCTGCAAAGACTTGCCTACAAGTCTGTCTTATATAGGCATTTTTATAATTCATGCTCCTTCTTCTCAGATAACCTTAACTTGTATTAAATTGTCAAACTGACAAAAAAAAAAACAACACCACTAACAACAAAAAACAAAAACAAACAAAAAACCTAGCAGCCAACACACAGCCGTTTCAGCAATTTTTGGAAGTTCTGTCTTAATCCCAAGCTAAAATTCATTACTTTATCTTTTTTTTTTTTGGTTTTTCGAGACAGGGTTTCTCTGTGGTTTTGGAGCCTGTCCTGGAACTAGCTCTTGTAGACCAGGCTGGTCTCGAACTCACAGAGATCCGCCTGCCTCTGCCTCCCGAGTGCTGGGATTAAAGGCGTGCGCCACCATCGCCCGGCCTACTTTATCTTATTTTTAAAGACAGGGTCTCACTGTGTAGCCTCGGGTGACTTAGAATTTCATATATAGACTAGGATGGCCTCAGACTCCTGGATCATTACATGAAATGAATAAATCCAAACAGCAATTTTTAAAGTCAAACATTTGATAGACTCTGGGGGAATAAATAAACCCCGTGTTCCCATAGGAGCAGAAACCAGCGAAGCACTGCAGTTTATGACTTAACAATGCTCTGGAATCTGAGCTGAGTTTCAGGTATCTCTCTTGGTGTTGGGTGGAGGAGTGGCAGGTTGAATGACACGTGTGTGACCACAGCCACGGCTGCGGGGAAGCTGTGTGATGGAACACAGGCCATTGCTTTGCACGCTCCAAGTGTAATTTTAAATTGGTTTTTGGTCATGGCAGACTCACAAACATTTTCCTGTTATCACATTTCCATGGCTACCACATTCAGTTATGGGACCCACAGCTCACAGAGTTATACTCTACTAGATATGAATCATTGTGAGCTGATTCCAGCTGGGGATCAATTCTTGCCACCCATTAAATGAGGAGCTCCATAGGATGCTAGCCACAAGACGTGCGGCTTGGAAATGATGACTGGCGGCTTTCTTCCTTCACTAGAAAATGCGGACCCCCAGTTTCCACAGAGAGATATCCTGGGCTGTTGATCTTTAGTATACACATAGGCACTGACATAACTTACATGGATAATGTGGACATAACAAAGTCAAACGCCATCCCTGAGAACCCGCTGAGCATCCATAAACGCCGGAAAGGCGCACAGTGGACATCAGCCCACTACATTTCTTGCCTACTTTCGAGAACACTGCTAGTACATTTCTAGACCTTAGAACATATCCATTTGTGTGGAAATCAGAGCAACAAGTGTATGCAAAAGCCGTTGAAGTGTAGGGAGAGCAAATTTTATGTTCAGGATAATTGTTCCTTTGTCAGGTTTAGTAGTTATGTCTGTGCAGTTTAACTTTCCCTCTGCCTTACTGAAAGACAGAATAATGGAAACAAAACTATCTCATTTCGATATCAAGAGAACATTAGAATAAACATCAGCTCTAAGTGACACGAGACATTTAAAACCAATTTCTGTCATTAAAAGGAAATAGAAAGTATATTTCTCAGTCTTTTCCTTGCTTCCTCCTCCTTCCTCCCCCCACCGTGTGTGTGTGTGTGTGTGTGTGTGTAAACATCTCCTGCTCACATAGGTCCTCCTCCTTCCTCCCCCCACCGTGTGTGTGTGTGTGTGTGTGTGTGTAAACATCTCCTGCTCACATAGGTCCTCCTCCTTCCTCCCCTCACCGTGTGTGCGTGTGTGTGTGTGTGTGTGTGTAAACATCTCCTGCTCTGATAGGGTACATTCATTTTTCTCTATAGCTTTATTCCTTGGTAGTCAGGGTTGGTGCCTACTTAATGGACCTCAGTCTGGGAAGAGTTCAATAGCAGAACACTTGATTACCATGTACAAAGTCTTGGGTTTGGTCCCCAGCCTGACCAAAACAACACTGAAAGGCATGGCTATGAGGATGCTTTGCTAAAGAATTCATTAACAAGACAACAGTTCACATGTTCTGATTAAAAATAGCAATCTACTTGTTACTTATACAATTCTCTCTTACCACCCTCCTCCAAAAAAGATAAACCCAACTCTGCATGACAGACGTACAATATCAGCCCCATATCCAAGATGTGGAAAGGAAGGCTCAGATATGTTAACAATCATTGTGATAGGTAACAGCTGCAACAGCACAAACCACAGGCCCCCTAGGTCAGTATGTTTCCAGGGCTGTGCTCTTCTGCATCCAGCCTTTGCCAAGTGCATCCACACGTGTACTGTTGCCCACTGACACATGATAACTGAACATACTTCTGGGGCACAGCCTAATCTCATACATGTGTAAAATGTGCATTTGATCACTCTTGGCCATGCTTATTAAACTCTCACATGCCTGGCTTAGTTCTTTCCCTCCATGCTCCTCCTCATCCTAGCCCTCCTATTCCTTCTTTGCAACGATGGATCAGAGCCAGGTCTTGGCATTCTAGGCAAGGGCTCCAGCTCCTTCTGGGCCACACCTCTAGGCCAGCATTATTATAATCAATAACAAGGAGAAACGAGAGTCTCAGGCCATCAGTTCAAGGATGCAGTATTACTCGACAGTAAAAAGCCACGGCAGTCGATTCACACCGGACTGTGGCGGGTTCACCTTAAATATACTGTGTGAGACAAAGCAACCACTTACAAAAAGACTGTCTCTGTATGATTCCACTAATACAATGTCCAGAATAGGTAAATCCAGAGTGAAAGGCAGATGAATGGTAGGCAGAGCTGAGAGGAGAGGATGGGAAAGGGTTTATTTATCGGATGCTGCCGCATGATTCTGCGTGTTCTAATACTCACTGAAATGAAATACTAAAAAGGGGCGACTTTCTTAATATGTGTAAATATCTCAGTGAAGCTGTAATTAAAAGGTAGTGTGGCTTTATTCCCAGCAGGCAAGACAGAATCCAGGGCACAGAGCATCAAGAGAAACACAAGCACTTTGGAAACCTGAAGGCAATGAAGAAACCGCTTACATGGGTCACAAGCAAATCAAAAGGGTAAGAAGGAACTAGGGGTGGGCTGGGTCAGCTGTGCCCAGTGCGGGGTGTGGCATGCTGTTCACAGTGACAGGTTACCAGGGAGTTTGGCTATGGGCTTTATTTTGTAAGGCTTTAGATCAAAGGCATGTGGCCACCTCCTGGTGACTTTCGTTAACCTGTACAATTGTATGTTAATCATCGTCAGGAAGGCAGGTGGGCATTTAGATGGGGGGGGCATTTGTGGTGTCATTGCTGCGGGTTGCCTGTGGAATAGGATGGAATTCATTCTGTAGAGAGGAAACTGCACACATCCACACTAGCAAGGGAGACCGTTCGCCTGAGTGTGACACCTATGGGAAACGCTGGGTGTCTGGAATTCGGAGAAGGACGAGGCCAGATAAACAGATGAATTCCAGGACACTTTGGCAGACCTCCTCAGTGTTAAAGAGAAGGGTGGGGGAGGGGAGCACAGGCAGATAAAAGTGAGTTTGAGTCTTTGAAGTGCTGTGGTAGGGACAAGGGTAGTTTTGAGATCCAGGAAGGGGTGGAGCTGGCTCAGAGATCTAGGAACCACCACGTGGACCACACTTCCCTGGCAGCACTCTGCTGTGAAGATCTGGAATGTGTGACATTTAAAATGACTGAGTCACCTTCGCGATTGCTAATTAAGTCAGGGCCGTGACTAAAGAAGGCACTCCAGTCTCTACCCTCTAACCACCCCCTCCTCTAATTGGGGGTGGGGGAGGGATCCACCCAGCTGGAAAGATTGCTTTCTCCGACTCTTATACTTGGATGATCTTGGGACATCATTCTGTTAAGGAGGTGTGAATGGAAGTCTGGAGAGGTCACCATCTTCTGAATGAAACGGAAGAATCTCCAATAGGACAGCTCCAGTTTAGCTACTGTGCCCGCCTGCTCTTTACCTAGGCTATCTATGCAAGCCTAGAGATGCAGCAGCCATCTTGGGACTGTGAGGCAGCCAGATTTAGGATGAAGTATTGATTGCAAACTAAGGAGGGAGAAACAGAGCTGGTCCTGTTGTTTGAGCTCCTCGCAGCAGCCCTAGGCGGCCTTTACTGGGAAGTCTGGTTCCCCGCAACAAATAACTTGTCCCTTTTTAAGGTAGATTCAGATGTACACACTTTTCCTGTTTTTGTTTTTTGTTTTTTGTTTTTGTTTTTGTTTTTTTGGCTGCTGAATGCAGTCCCAATAGAATCAAGTTATATCTGGGCATTTTGCACACACACACACACGAGGTGGGCCAAAACAATGGGGCTATCAGTATTTTAGTCTGAAAATGTTTAAAACACAATATCACATTCTTTATTTTTCCCAGCAGTATGTCTCCTTTCTAAATTGGAAGCTAAAACTGTCACTGGTGTGGGGACGGGGGTGGGATTTCTCAGCGGTTAGAACATTTGTCAAGCAAGCATGAGGACCAGAGTTCAGATCCCCAGGACCTAAGTAAATGCCAGGTGGGATGACCAGCCTATAATCCAGCCTTGGAGGCTGAGACAATGAGACTAGCCACATTGATGAGCTCTGGGTTTGATTGAGAGAGCCTGCCACAGTTACTGAGAGGGAAGTGCAGTCAAAGTTGAGCCCTGTCAACCTTGGGCCTCCACAGGCTTGAACACCCATGTGCATGCACATTCACACACGTGTGCCCATAGACACACAAACATACATGCACATATACCCACATGAAAATGGAAAATAATTTTCAGGGACAGCAAAGCAGTCCCTGTTAATGGGGCTGTGCTCCCAAACATCCTCAGGACTTTTCTGGTTGACTAGTGGGGTTCAAGTTCACCTGAGTCTGTGAAGGATTAGCATCTCTGGAAGGAGGAGTCTTAGCAAGTCTCTGGACCAAAGTGTCCTGGCCTTTACACGGGTGCTCTTCTGGGCTGCGCTCTGGCACGCCACCCCCACAACTACAGTCAATAAAGGTCCAGAAAACACACACTGTCCTGGGCCACAAAACACCCATTGTCTGTAGGCAAGGCAAGGCCATGCTAAAGACTTGGATCTCCATGACAACAGAGCTGGCCTTAAAGACCTGCCAGGGAAAAGCTTTCTCGGGTTTCAGGACCTGGAAGAACTGGCGATTTGTCTATGTTTATCTCATGGTTGCTGTAGATTGGTAAAGATTTGAGTTTCCCTTTTTGCTTTGGCTGCCAGGAAGCTCTGATCAGCGTTTGATTCCCCTCTGAAAACTGCATTCACTGAACGTTTATGAAAAGCCCCAGATATGGTAATCATAACAAACAATCTATAATCGGTTGAGAATCACCATGTGTACAACACTGTCCTATTTACCCTAGCTGGAAGGCCTTGTCACCATTCCCATTTTACAGAGGGAAAAGAGAGTCACACAAAACTCAAGGGGTTTGCCTAGGATCATGCAGCAAGTCAGTGATAAACTCAAGCCCAGGAATTCTGCAGTGGACACCACACAGACAACAATCAGTTTCTGATTTCACAAGCTGAATCTAAAAATTTTCAGCCCTCACATCCCATCTCTACCATCAGGTCAGAGGATCCAGGGTAACAGAGAGGGCTATGGGAGGAAAAGCCAAACAACAGATGATGGAAAGGTAACAGGCTCTTGGACCACTGTAAAAGGCATTCATTCATTCATTAATTCATTAATTCATTCGCCATCTTTTAGGGAGTATCTGTGGGTTTAGCATCTGCTCTCTGGAAACTGAAACAAAGCAGAGCCTAGGACCAGGATATGGTGGGGATAGGATGAGGTGTTCATAGGAGTTCAGAATGAAACAGCACACCCTCATTCTGAGGGCAGTTTAGTCCTTGGCTTCTGAGTTCCCTTAAATGGTGGGAGGGGCTGGAGAGATGGCTTACGGTCTGGGAAAGGGTCTCAATTTGGTTTCCAGCACCTATATCAGGCCTACAGATGCCTATTATAACTCCAGCTCCAGGGGATCCAACGCCCTCTGCTGGACTGTGAGGGCACCTGCACATATACCCCCCACCCTGACACACATAATTAATACTAAATCTTAACAGCAGCTGAAAATGAAACAGTGGGAGGAAGAAGGCAAAGCTCCCTATAAAGGCTCTTGGGATGGCTTCCGTCTCTCAGACTCTTAGCCCTGGCAGGAGTTAGTCATTAGCTTTAGGAACAGTGGTTAGAAGCCTGGGTGCCTTGTTCACGGATCTGAGGTCACCTGAACCTCCTCCCAGCTCATCCTGGAGCCAACTCTAACTTCCGTTCCAAAGATGGGTCTGGTTGTTCCTTCTGGGTGCTGCCATCTGAAACTCGTCCTGTTACCGGAATCCATCACCCATCAGGGACGGGATGAACAGTCCTTCTGGATGCTCCGGAACACTTTCCCAATGGTGTCTGGCTCACTCAGTGCCCACACGGCGTTTTTGTTTTTTTTTTTTTTTGTTTTTTCCACATTCATTCTGTTCCATTTCATCCCGTTTGATGTGTGAATACTGTTGTCCGCGATGCAATCCCTGCTGCACACCTGGCGTGGGGAGAGTCCCTCCCTAGTGTCCCCCACAGGAAGGAAAGAGCTAGCTCAAATAGCAAGGGGAGCTTTCAAAATGCATTAGTGGCTGGAGGCAGGGAGCAGCATGCAGCCTGCCTGCTGAGCGCCATTGCGAGCGCAAAGGCCCCGGGGCTCGCTAGAGTGGCAAAGGAACTAATTAATCATCTTCTCATCAAGCTGAACTCTGATTTACTAGTTTCCTCTTCAGTTTGTTTTGTCATATGCTATCAGCCACGTTAGTCAAATAGTACAATTCCTTTCTAAATATTCCAGCAGCCAGATGGCAGCAGCATTTCCTTGAGAAGGCACAGTTCACTAGGAGGTAACTTTGTGAAAGACGGCGGCTGAGAGGGCCCACCCATACCTGCCTTAGTGGTCCTGCTCAGTGGTCTCTCCCACAAAACCTCACCATCCCCAGAAGACAGACATTCCATGTGCAGTCAGGAACTTGTGGTAAAACAAAAATGTTTCTATGTCTCCAAGTTCGGGACTTAGACACATTAGGTCACTAGATCACACACCAGGGCAAGTTTCTCAGGACTTCACTTCGTTTTAAGATGTGACTGTATCCTGAAAATTTATCACATGTGCAGGTAAATTAATTTCATTTCTTCCATTAAGTTATTTTTGTAGGTTGATTTTACATTTTTTTATGTGTGTATGTGTGTGTGTGCGCACACACACACACACACACACACACACCCTGCATTGAACTCTGGAGGTCGGAGGACTTCTTGCAGAGATCATTTCTCTCTTTCCAGTATGTGGATTCTGGGAGTTGAACT
Source organism: Neodon shergylaensis (assembly GCA_025134845.1). Lineage (NCBI taxonomy): Eukaryota > Metazoa > Chordata > Mammalia > Rodentia > Cricetidae > Neodon > Neodon shergylaensis. The sequence goes on along the minus strand of JABTXL010003188.1, from coordinate 1,779,030 downwards.
CAGACTTGGCACAGCCTCCTTTACCCAATGAGCCACCTTGCCACCACCACCCCCCCCCTTTTGTAGAGTTTTCAGTCTTAGCACCAATGGACAGATACCTGTCAACCATAGAAAGCAGGAAGAGTTGAGGCTTCCTGGTGAAAACTCTCTGTTCTTCTGCGTTACTCTCATTTGGTGCTGCAGCTCTTTCTCCGGCTCTATTACTCTTTTTTTGTGGGGTGTGTTGGAATAACTGCAGAATCTCAACCTGTGCTGTACACTTGCTGAACAATAATCGCCTAAAAAGAGCGTTGCCAGGCTGGGCCAGCTGGCTGTCTCCTGTTCCTGAAACTGAATGTTCTTAGACACACACACTCCTCCACCCCTTCTGCTGCTGGCTGCTGAGTGGAGCGCCGTGCCACAGTCGCAAGAGCCTGAACACCGAGGCTCCTGGCAGGACTAAAATGGGGTGCACAGCAGCCTTTCAGCTCTAGTAAGGCAGCCCGACTCCTCCGCCGAGATTAGGGGACCAAAAATTGCACATATAGGGTATATTCCTAGTGTGAAGTCTACAGACCCAAGTCCCTATCCTCGGCTTCCTTGAGCAACTCAGTTAACCCCTGTCTATTTCCCAGCAGTGAAAAGGCACAATTACAGGGAACCGCCGAACTCTCAGGTTAATGCTTGCGGGGGCACCCTCAGTACCCAGCCATTTCCTGTGATGTCTACTCCATCTTTTTTCTCCCCTGCCCTTCTCCCTGTTTCTCCTGATTTGGTTTTTGTGGGTTTAAAATGCATCTCTAAAGTACATTAGCTGGAAAGCTGCAGCGATCTGGGCACTGCCACGGCCAATGCCCTTCAGCATCCAATGCTCACTTAAGTTGTTAATGAAATTTAAAAAAAAAATGGCAAAAGTCACATGCACAAATCCAAAGCACATAACTTCCTGATTGTCTATGTATGTATGTCTAGACCCAAAGCGCCTTGAAGGCCTGCCCAGGGCAGGGGGGAAGCCCAGAGTCAGCCCCCTTGGGGTCTCTCCCACTGCTCTAGAGATGACAGTTTTCAGAAGAAGGCTAGCAGTGAAAAGCCTTGTCTTGCAGAGGAAGGGCTTCATTTCTAGCACCAACAGGGTGGCTCAGATGCATCCAACACTCCTGTCCCGTGGGTCTGATGCCCTCTTCTGACCTCCAGGGGCACTAGGCACACACACGGTGCCTAGACATACATTCAGGCAGAAAGTTAAAAGAGTGAATCTTTAAAACAAGGCTGGAGTGTCTGTGATAATTACAATACCGACTGAGGGATGGTACACCTCTTCCCATCCTCTCTGAGGTGACAAAGGATTCTAGCTAGGAGGAGACCGAGGCATGCAAACTTTTTAAATGACACAGGTCTGACCAGCAAAGGTGTTCATTTGCATCTCAGGACCCTGGGCACAGACAGTAGAGTAGAATACTAACAACCAATCAGTAGCATTCCTCAGAGTGACCTCAGAGTGTCAGAGATACTTCTAGTTTGTCCTTAGGCAACTGGACAGGCTTCCTGGATTTTCCCTTAGAACATCTGTCCAACTAGAGACCCTCGGTCCTCATACACACTTGGCTGGCACTCCAGGAGTGCAAAAGGCACCGTTCCCCAGGAATGGTGCCAGCCAGCGTGCCCCTCTCCCAAATTTGCCACCCCCCTTTTGAGCATCCAGGGGAACGGCCACAGTTACCCAGTTTTCTGTATCCCCAAAGGACTTTAAAGACCGCTTGTGGCCTGCTGTAAATGGCTAGAGATAATGGACAGACACACACTCTCTGACTTCTGACCTCTGAGGAGTCAGGTCACCTGAGCTCCTGGCTCAGCTCTGTCGCCAGGAGCTGTGTGACCTTGGATAAGTCACTTCTCAGCTCTGGAACTGATTTTCTCCCTGGCGGCTGCTCCAATACCCTTAAGTCCCTTCCTACTGTGTAGGTTCCCTGATCTATTCTCTTCGCCATGGCCCTTCCCAGGGACAGCTCCAACCTCAGAGAGACCTACCCTTTTGTTCTCAGGGGGTGGCGAGAGGAAAGAAAGCAGAGCCCCTTGGGGCACCAGGCCCAGCAAGCCTCCATGCTAGAAGCTGCTTTCGGGACAGTGCTGTCCTGGGAGGTCACCCGCCCTGAGGTAACCTGGTAGTCGCCTTGGTCCCTTTCCGACCCGGTGCGGGCGGGGAGCGGAGTAGCCGGCGCTAGGGCTACGCGGAGCTAGCGCCTGGATCGCAGTTACGGCTTGGGACTGCAATCTGGAGGGGTCCCTGGACACTCTCTCACGCGCCCAATGCCTTTGACACCGCCGGAGGCCACTCCTCCTCGGGACTGTCCCCGCCACCCCGTCGACAGCAAGCGTCGGACACTCCACCCGGGGCCCGGATTCAGCGGAGCCGCTACCTGAAGCTGGCCCTGGCCCGGCGGACTGGACTCGAGCTGGCGCCGCGGTTTCCGTCTTCCCCGCTGTCCACTCTCGTTCTACGGACCGCGCCTGGCTGAGCCGGTCTCTGTGTTCCCTGCTCGCTCCGGGCCAGGCTCAGGCGCTGCCGGGACGTGGAGGCGGAGCCGTCGCCCCCACCTGCTTGCTGCGGCCGCCCCGGAGCCCCGCCGCCTAGCGCACGGGGACGCGGCCCAGCGGGCGGGGTCGCTTTGGCACCCAGGAGGCGGGTCCCGGCAGCGCGGCGCACCTCCCAGGTACAGAGTCCCAAGTAGGAGCTGGGGACAGTGTGGCCTAGGGCTGGAGTTCTCCAAGCCACCTCGTCTACACATTCCAAACATTTCCCAGCCCTCGCTAAGCCCCAGACAGCGCCATAAGCAAGGGGACAAAGGAGATCAGGAAAGCTTGTTGTCCTGATGAGAAGGAGTAGGTACAATTCAGAGCCAAGAGGATATCTAGTATGCACAAGTAGAGGGTACCCAATTCAGACTGGGACTTGGGCTGGGTAGAGAGGTTTGCTCCCGAAGAATAATACAAGGTGAGCACAAAATATTTTGGTAACGGGGAGGTAAGTAGCTTTAGGTGGGGCTGGAGGGCAAAGAAGGCAGTTTAAAAATTAGAATAAGCCTTCGCAGTGAAGTTGGGTGGCCAGCAAAACGCTGCCCCACTTCACTGTCCCACGGGCTGGGGCTTGGAGGGTGCAGAAGGTTTGTGCCTGAGGCAACACTCAGTGTGTGTGCTGCTTCAGGTGCAGCAATATAGGCCAGCGGTGTCTCATGGCTTAAGCATCTCTGCCGATTTAGGATGTCCTGCTGGAATCTTAACTGGCCCTTCAGTGTTTGAGGCTCTTTGGTGAGCTTGCTGCTCTGCAGGGTCATCCAGTGTGTTAACTGAAGGAGGCAGGCTCAACTCCAGTGCTCACAAGGAGGTGTTTGGGAACGTGTATACGAGGGAGTCAGTGTCAGCATCACACGGTCAAAGTATGTATACCCAGACACCCTCAGCTCCTTCCCTAATTGCTCATGTTTATAGCCTGACAGGCTTATGGTTATATCAAGGATTAATAATACACTCAGGACGTCTTTCACTTTTGTATTGACAAGTATGCAGCTTTCTCTTTTGATTTAGGTGAAGAGGGTTATGTGTAGATACACGATCCTGGACATGAGGCCCGAAGGATATACTTCAACTAAGAGTCATTAACCACTCTGCATGTAATTGCTGTTAAGAAGGCCGGGGTCCCACCCAAGGACACACTTCTTTGTTGTTAATTTTCACTCTCATTACTTGGCTCCTTGGGTTCAGATTTCAAAAGGAAGGCAAGCTCAATGTGCAGAGAAGGCCTGTAGAAGACCCACCAGGTCTTCCGTGGAGTCCCCCAAGCACAGACTAGTTGTATGGACATAGTTGTTTATCTTATGAGCTGGACAGTTGCTGGAGGACACGGTATTTCAGTTTTTAAAGTGCTTGGTGCCAGGTGATGGGAACCTAAGGAGTGGGGCTGTTTGGGGTTGAAATCATCATTAGGTTTCTGTGTCCAAGTGCTCAGTGTCTCACGGAAAGAGTGGTCCTCCCTGCATCCCTTTCCTCTGGCATTGCGAGAGGATCAGTTCCCTTAGAGAAGTCCCTCAGAGCTATGCATAGGCTACTCTTACCCAACTCTCCTCATCTTTTCTATGGACAGAACTCAGGATGGTGACTGGTCAAAGACTAAAGGCAATAGGAATAGTGCCCTTCCTGATCACCTAGACTTTCTTAGAAAACACACTTGCCTAAATGAGTTCAATCCCCAGTACTACCAAAGTAAAACAAAACAATTCCCCCAAATAACAACAATAAAAAAAAACTTGTCATAATGCAGATAGTAGGGGCAGATGAGATGGTTGGGCTAGTAAAGTCATTTGTTACTAAGTCTGGGGACCTGAGTTGGCTTGATTCTGGCCAATGAGTTGGAAGAAGGAGTTGGGTGTGTATATGTGTGTTTATGTGTGTCTGTCTCTTCCATTCCTATTCTCTTTGTGCTTTGATACCTAGTGATGATACAACTAGATTTCAACCAAGAAACAATGAATGCCAACCAACACTATCAGCAAAGACAGAGTATCGGAGTATATTCTGATATAGACAGTGTTGTGTTGCTAGGCACCTAAGCCAAAGCCAGCAGATGTCCACCTCTGGACTACTTATTAGGGGAAAAGAAAAAGTTGCTACTATTTGTTTACGCCACTGATGTTCCCTCCCTTCCTTCCTTCCTTCCTTCCTTCCTTCCTTCCTTCCTTCCTTCCTTCCTTCCTTTTTTTTATCCTTTGAGAACACTAGTGTTTATTTGTTTTCTACTCATTCTGTTCCAAATAAGGACAGTCTAATTTGGAAAGGAACATTTTTAGGGGTCCAATTTTACAGCTAAATGTGTTCCTAATGGAAAATGTAACTTGAAAAAAACAAACCTTCCTATCTGCTCATCAGACACCTCCAGTAACTCCCTTCCACACCTCTGCTGTGACAAATATAATTCTAGATATATTCCTGTCAATTCTGGAACTTCTTGGGGTCTTTAGAAGAAAGGCACCAAATAAACCCGAGGAGTTTAAACCGCATCATTTCGCCACATGTTTATAAACCAGCTGTTACGCAGAGAACAAAGATGGATTCACAGGTCTGTCCTCTGGAAAGCAGCAGCTTAGACTGCAGGAGGTGAGAGGAGGGTGCCATTCTGCGTGATGGATGAGCGTGTTCTGGATGGAGAGCTAACACAGAGGAGGTGATAGATTTGGGGGAGGCAGCCTGCCTGGTGAGAGGGGAGACAGTGACACCTGCACTGTGCTCCCATGAACACACAGACATCTCTAGTGACAGGGACCAGGGAAGGAGAGGCATTCAGGGAAGTGAGAGCCTGAGAGAGTTGGAACTTCATACGTTGCTTGTCTAAAACTGAACTCATGAACTTTATGAAAAACAAAGTTTTTACATAAACACAATGAACTCATTTGGGGTTTAATGGGTCCCGAGAAAAGTCTGTTCGGAGGTATCCACAATATTGGTCAACGCACATGTTCTTTGTCACCACCAGTCACTGCCTCCCGGCCAGGAAAATCACAGGTCTGGCACTGTTTTGTCTTTTCTAGAATTTTATATGCTCGAACCATATATGATGACTTGAGACTTATCCATATGTTCTGTATGGTTTGTTCCTTTATTCTGCTAATTAGTGTTTCATTGTACAGATCTGCCAGTGTCTGTTAGTGGACATTTGGGTTGCTTCTAGTTTGGGAATATTACAAATTAAGCTGCTTTGAATATTCATGTAAAGTCTTTTTGTGAAGAAACACTTAGTTTTATAAGTCATTAGCATGTAAAATAAAAATAGCCTTGGGACCATAATGAAACACTAATTCACACTCACAAAGATAGCCACAATGAGACCATGATGTGGTGTTGAGGTGGTGCACACCTTTAATCCCAGCACTCAGGAGGCAGAGGCAGGCAGATCTCTGAGTTCAGGCCAGCCTGACCTACAGAGTGAGTTCTAGGACAGCCATGGCTGTCTACCAGAGAAATCTTATCCTGAAAGATAGCCATAATGAGACAGCATGTGTCGTTAAAGATGTCAGAAACTTGGAAGCCTTGTCTGTTGCTAAGAAGAATGTGGAGTGGTGAGGTCTCTGCAATGGTTTATGTGCTGATTATTTATGTCTCAACTCGCCAGCTGGGAAGAGGAATCTCAATGGAGGAAATGCCTTCATCAGATTAGCCTACGAGCAAGTCAGTAGAACATCTTCTTGACTGATGATTGATGTTGGAGGGCCCTGCCCACTGTAGGCGGTGCCACTCCTGGGCATGTGACTCTGGGTTTTATGAGAAATCAATCTATGAAGAGCAAGCCAGGAAGCAACATTCTTCCGTGGCCCCTGCTTCAGTTCCTACCTCCAGGCTTGGCTTCCCTGGATGACAGACTCTAATGTGTCAGCTAAGTAAACCCCCTCCTTCCCAAGCTGCTTTGCTCACGGTGTTTATCACAGCAATAGAGAGCAAACTAAGAGAGCTTGGCTAGTCCCTTCAAATGGGAGCAAGAGCAACCATATGACCCGGAAACTCTACTCCAGGTCATATAGAAAGAATTGAGTACAGGGGGTCAAACAGAAAGAGCAGTCTTTCCTGAGCCGTGAGGGTGCTCCCAACCCCCATGGGTGTGAAGCTGCAAGCAGGACTGAGTCCAGGAAATCCAACGATGAAGCTGAACTTACAAATAAGGTGAAGTAAGATGTGAGTGAGAATGATGCAATAATTTTAACAATGCACTGTGCTACCTCCCAATACTGCCAGTTAACTAGAGAAAAGCTCACCTCCTTTTACTCTGTGGGTTGAAAGGACTGAGCACGGAGGAAGATGGTGCTGATGGGCAGTAGGCCCCTCCTTGCTTTCCAGGCCTGTCACCTCCTAGGGAGATTAGTTTTCTTCACTTGTTTTCTCAGCTTCTCTGTAGTTCAGAGTGTTCATCATTCACAATGAACCCTACCCTCAGGTTCCCCCCACCCCGTTGTTGTTGAAATGCCTGTTGGAGTTACAGAAATCCATAGTTTATAAGGGCTTCCCCTGTGCTATCATAGTGATCACCAGAGCAAGCCCAGGGTTCAGTGATGAAAAGGAACCTCAGAGGTTAACAGGCTTGTGTAAGCCATGGATTTCTGAGAAGAGCAGAACACAGAAATGAACCCACCAGACTGCTGTCCCACTGCCCAGCCCACCACCTACAACAGCTGGATACATGACACATGATGTCTCAGCTCAGTGGCACCAAGTGGTCTTTCATCTTGGTAGGCACTATCCTATCACAATGGAAGCCCCTTTAAGAGAATCCCATCCTCCTACGTCCCTTGCTTCTGTTAATGACACTAACATTCAGTGATGCTCTCAAGTTCCAAACTAGGGCTGCCTCTCATCCCCCTGATTTCCACCCCTGCCATCTGATCTGCCACCTTCTGCCTCCCACACCCCTTCTGCTCCATGCCAACTCCTGCAGCTGTTGCTGGAGCTCATGTCTGGTCTCCTGTCATCACCTTCAACCTGGGTTCACAGTGCTGCGAGGCCTTGCAACTTCTCTAATCTTTCTCAAGAGCAACTTTTATCATCTAACTAGTCTGCTGGCAAGCCTTAGTCATCCCCTTCTGATCTTGAAAGTAGTGCTATCTATAATGTAAGACCTCTAAGGCCAGTGCCGTCTCATCTTTTGTCGCTTACCCCTAAAGCTACACTGTACTTCAGCTAAGCCCCTGGATTCACTATCTGCTCTGCTGACCACCTCCACCCAGGCCATTTCTTTGTCTCAGAACACCTTCCTGTTCCTTATTTTCTAGAGATGCCTTTCTCCTTTGATAGTCCTTCCTTTGAGAAAGCCTTCTGGACCCTCATGGTGGATCAGGCTTTTAACATGTAAAACCCCCCTGTCTTGATCTGTTTCAGCACCCATGGTATGGTAGCTGTTTACTCATCAGTATCCTTGGAGGCAGAAATGCTGTCTTTGTGTTAGGACCACTATAGTACCTAGCATGCCCAAAACCACAGAACAAGCCAACATTCAATACTTCGTTTGGTAGGTTAGTTAACAAAAAAAGCTTCTTGACTCTACTAACATATCCAGGAAAAGTTCTTTATAGTCTTAGAGGTGACAAGCCAGGTTATGTGGATGTTTTCTTTCTCTCTCTTAGTGAACCAGGGCTCCAACCTCACTGGCACGGTATAAAGGCATGGCAGGGTAAAAGGTCATGGACTCTCCCCTTCTGCAGCCCTGAGTCAAATCTCTACTGTGTAACATTTTCTTTATACTGGAGAAAACTTTCAAACAGCAGCAGCATAGAAAACAAATGTTCAGACCAAGCAGTAGCCCAAGGTTATACAGACACAGTCTAGATTGTTCAGGCTTAGGAACTCTCTGTACTCACACTCCCTAAACAGACAAGCTGTCTGAGGGATCGTCAAGGATGGCCTGACCTCAGAAGCCCTGCAAGAATGGCCTGACCTCAGAAGCCCTGCATCAATGATGACAAGGGCAGTTGATATTGTGATGTTGTGTGAAAGTGCCCTTTGACAGGGTCAATGGGGAAAGATGGGCTCCTCTCACACAAATGTTGGTCCATTAGATGCTACACCCAGACCATGGTTAGTCAGGCATCCAAAGAGTGCCTTTGTCTCCTCTTTACCCATCTCACAGGTGGCAAGTGCAAATATAAGGTTAGTTATGTGTTTTCCTGCCACGAGGTTGGTCAGTGTTGGCCAGAAACAGTGCAAGGTGGTAGGAAGAGAGGGTACTGACAGAAAGTACAGAGTGTCTGTCCAGTCGATGCACATCGGTGCTCCACCATGAAGTGAGAGAAATAGCTGGCGTGGGAACTCCTGACAAGAGATGAAGATAAGCCAAGGGACTCTTCACCAGATGAAGGCATTCATTCACCCTTCTTGGCTGTCAAGTAGAGTAGTCAGAACTGCCAGAAAGGCTGAAGAATGAAATAGCATGAATTTGAAGAGAAAGGGCATGGGCTGGGATGTCTAGGATATGACCTCCAGTACATCTCTATACAGCAGAGATCACATGGTCATGTAGAAGAAGATGGGAAAGTAGAGTTGGAACTTCCTTTAGGACAATAGACAAGAGCTCACTGTCTCAGAGAGGAAGGGAAGCAGGTGGAGGGCAATGTCCTAGCATGACGATAAAGATGGTGAGAACTAACATTTCTTAGTAGTTCTTATCTACAAGTCAAGCTGTGATTCCTTCTTCACTGTGCCCCATGCATCTTCCAAAGGCGGGCAATGGAAACTATTGCCATGTTTGGCTGTTTTCTGTCCCTAAAGTTTCCTGGGCTGAATGCTTGGCCTGCATTGTTGTGAGGTTTAACAGGTGACGGGCTCTTTAAGAGGTGGGGCGTGGTGGAACACAATAGGAAGGGGGGCATCCTGTGAAGGGATCAATGCTAGGCTCACACAGGGGCTTGGAATGCGTTGTTTCCCTTCACAGAGCAGGCTGCTACTAAAGAGCAAGAGTCACTCAGCTCTCGACATGTGACCTCTCTGGTTTGGATCTGTTTCAGAACATCCACCATGTCGTGACACAGCTAAGGAGCCTTGCCACTTGTCAGCACCATGCTGTGTAGACCCTCCAGACACCAGAATCATGAGCCAAGTGAACTCACTTCATTTACCCATTGCCCAATGTCAGGGCAGTGTGTATCAATACATTACACTTGCCCAAATCAAACTAAAAACTATAGGCTATAGGATGACTTGCAGGAATCAGTTCTTCATGTTGGTCTCGGGGATTGAACTTAGGCCCACAGGCCTGGTGGCAAGTGTCTTTACTTGAAAAGCCATCCCATGGTTTATTTAAAACCTCAACCTTGAGTCATGAGTCCCAAAGACAGACTCGAGGGAGCAGGGTCACTAAGCCTTTGCTTCCTCTTCCCACTGTGCTCACATGGACTAAATCGCCTTCCTCTGCTTTTCACTGTGATGCAGCTAACTAATTGCCCAATCGAGAACAGGTGAGTGGGCCTAGCTTGTCAGGGCTGCCAGGAGCCCAGCACTGACCCTATCAGCTCTAGATGTCAAGCCACAAGCTGGCAAAACCAGAGAGGTTGTGGGGCTCAGTTATATTAGAACGAAGCCTCTGCTCCTTCTCCTGATTGAGGTCAGCACAAGACCCCAAATTAATCAGTGAAGCAGGAGAGAAGGCTCTTATGTTGCTCAGCTTCATACACTCACAAGGTCCAGTGTCTCTTCAATTGTTGTTTGAAAGGCAAGAAAAGCTTCTTGGGGTTCTTCAATGAACTGCTCTTCAGGAGAGAGCCAGCACAAAAGGAAATTCTTCAGGTCTTAGACACGTGTGAAACAACACAGACCACAGGTGTTCTTGTCCTTGTCAGCCAAGAAACAAGATGGCTTTGAAGACGCTTGTTCCTAGTGACAACCTCGGATGGTGAGTTTTCAAATACTGCCTATCTCAGACGGGATGTTGGGTTAGCTGTCTCCTCCCCTCACTCAAAATGACAGATTCTTTCTCTGTACATTTATCTCATTAGTGCAACTGGGCTTTTTTTTTCTCATCGCCAGTTAAACTGGGTTTCTAAGGACCAGAAATTTCACAGTCTGTGTTTTGTAAACTATTCCAGTGGATCTTAGATACTAAAACCTCCAAACTAAATCAGTGAAACTGGACAGAAATGCCATCTGTGTGTGCTGTGTGTGTGTGTGTGTGAGAGAGAGAGAGAGAGAGAGAGAGAGAGAAACAAAGAGAGAGATCTAAATCCCTAAGATAATAAAAAAATGAAAATAGGTGCTGAAGTTGAGATGACTGAACCTGATTCCTAGACTCTATAGGATAAATGTCGCAGATGCATTGACAGGTAAGCATAACTCAGGTGTACCTATCGGTATCCTTCATTTACTATCTCATTCCTCTAACCCCAGTGGAGGGTAGCATTAGGGCAGTGCCCCACAACCTCTCTGGATTTGCCAGCTTGTGGCTTGACATTAGAGCTGTGGCCTGAGTTGATAGGGTCAAAGCTGGGCTCCTGGCAGCCCACCCTTAGCATCATGCCTCCTCCAGCAAAGCCACACCTCCTCCAGCAAAGCCACACCTCCTTCCTAAATAGCCACTAGCTGGGGACTAAGTAGCCAAACACTGGGGGACATCTCATCCAGGTATTATTTGTTGTCTTGTCCTGCTGAAGAAGTTTGTGTTCTGGTTGGTGACTCCATGTCTATGTGGAAGACCAGATGATGGCAGGCTGCTCTGCCAGGGTCAGGAAGGGTGAGGCCCCTTACTGCACAGCAGTGGCTGGCATTCGCAAACCTTTCTCTCCTAACCACAGAGTTTTTTTTTTTCCCAGAGATGTATCTATCTCCCCATCGGGGTGTAGTGAGCCTGACTGGAAGGTTGGGGATCTGGGCAGGAAAGGCTACCTTACACAGACATTTTGAGCCTCTGCTCTTTGCGGTCCCAGCTTGAGAGCACCTCGGAGTGACTTTCTTGATAATTTTAGAAATTGAAATTAAATCAGATGGATCAAAGGGAAGTTGTATTCTACTAGGTAATTGGTCTTCATAGTTTGCTTGCCACTTTTGAGGGGGAAGAGGACAGAGAAGCCAAAGTCTAGTTTCACATGCTGAATGCTGCTGTTGGCGCTGTGATTGTAACTGCTGCTTCCTGTGAGGACTCTCGGCACACAGAAGTGACCTGGGATAAAGGTCTATGAGAAACTTAGCATTAGCTAAAAATGGTGTGCTGTGTACTTTACACGTGTTATTTTAAGATCTAGTGATAATAATACTACAATCATATATTATGATAACTATCCCCTTTGTCCAATGAGGAAAAATGAGATACAAGGGGGCTAGGTGGGTAACTTTGCCCCAGCCACCCTCAGACAATGAAGACAATAAAGTCTCATATAAGATTTGCCATTAGTGCCTACAGTTTGGTTTCTGTGAATTTACAGCCCCTCCTTGTTACCCTGCCTCTCTTCCCTGGGACACAGTGATGAAGCTAGCCATCTTCTGTAACTGTCACAATGAGGAAGGCAGAGGAGTCACTGGGAGTGTGCAAGGTGCCGTGTGGATAACATGGCCATTGTGCGAGGTGGCTTCGATTAGTGCTAGGAGAAAAGTCTCTTGGGTCAGGAGGCAGCAGCTGATTGGTGGACCCAACAGAGTATCCCAGTTCCCCTTTTGTAAAAGCGGAAGCCCTCAGTAAAGGCTGGAACTGAGGGCAAGTCACCCGTCTGGATTAGAACTTTATCGTTACTTGGGAGGGCATAGACTTACAAACGCCACTTTGGGGCTGTTGGAAATCTGTGCCTTCAGGGAGGCACCTCCAATGTGGAGCTCGGCTTGTTTGAGTGACAGTGATAAGTGCTTGGCTGTTCTGGGGCTGAGTTCTCTGGGAGAGGATGTGGCTGGCAGCCTCAGTAGTCAGGACATGTTTCTTTCTCACAGGGGACGAGGAAAGCTCTTCAGAGCAGCCTAGAATCTTTAGGATGGCTGGTGACAAGCACTCTGGTGATTCCGGCTCAAAAGAAAATTGAAAAATTATTGAAATTGCTCATAAAATTGGAGCAAATCTAAAACTCTAATTAAAAGAAAACCCTTAGATAACAGCAGTTTCAGTATAGTGTGAGAGAAACAGCAGGGCCCTCGGATAACGGCAGTTTTAGGTCAGATCTAAGACGGACCCACAGTTAACGGTAACTCTACTACAGCGTGAGGGAGGAGACGATGAAAAACTGCAATGTAGATGAGGCTCTGCTGGAGAAGCTGGGCTCAACTCCCTCACTGAAATCATTGGGGAGGAACAAACAAAACACCCCCTCCAAAAAAATAAAAAATAAAAACACCCAAACGATGGGCTAGAAAAGCATGCCATGTTGCGTAGGAACTGGAAAAAGGTGTTTTCTTGGAGGGTGAGCTTCAAGCACTACCGAGTTCCCTGCTCACCATCCCTCCAGAAGCCTCCATACTGTCTGGGTTAAAACTGTATCCAAGAATCCTTCTACTGGCCTACACAGTCACAGAACTTTACTGGCACCATTCCTCTCAAGGAAGAGAACCAACCGGACCTGCCTGTTTGCCCGGGATAGCATTGTCTTTACACCTCTGAAAACTAGTCAGGGTTCCCGCTCTGACATCTTTATTATTTACTGTTGCTGCTCAGATACCCTTGAAGGATGGAATCAGCGTGATGATCATCACAGGGTCCACTGCTGCCCCCCCCACATGGGGTCAACCTCACAGAGCTTTTAATGGAACATTACAGGTCAGGTAACCCCAGGCAGCAGCTGTAAGGCACCTATTGGCCGCTGCTTCTCCCGCACCGCAGGAAAGGAGCAGTATTTCTCTCTGCGGAAGAGAGGGCGAGGATATCTTCCTTTATGGGAGGGCAGTCAACTTGTTATAGAGCCAGAGTGAGAAAGAAGCTTTGTTCTAAAGGTGGAAGCTTTTTAGATTTAAAGGACTTAGAAGGTGAAAATCTTGCTAGCTCATTAGAAGAAGGAGAAGGAGAAGAAACCTCTCTCTTCTTGCTCTCTCCTTGGGCGGTGGTCAGAATTATTCAGGGAATGAGGCCTGAGCAGCTTAGTGGCCCTGGCTGAGGAAACCCCACCTCAGAGAAACAAGCTGTGAGTTGTGCAGAAGCCTCAGGAAGGGGTCTGAGAGCTCTCCCCTCGGAGCTTCTGACTGTGTGAACCTCTGAGGGAGAAGCAAAGGCCTTGGAATTTTAAACCCTGATTTGATGGCCTGTGGCCACCTTCCTGCTGTGGGGGCCTGGGCGGAGCCTCTTTCTCTGTCTGATTTCTGGGACAGCACCTGTTTGTTTCCTGAAGCTGACTGTGAAAGCAATAGCAATGCAGGCCATGTCTGCTGTCTTATCACTGACCTGTCCATTCAGCATCTACAGAGTGGCAGCTGAGTCGTCACACATCTCAGAGGGAACTCTTAGCTCCAGGCCTCCCCCAAAGACACCACTCCCCTGTATTCCAGTTAGTGGGTTATAACTGTGTTCTAAGAACCTGAAGGTCACAAGATCTGAGTCTTGCCACTCCGTGTAAATAAACACAAACACAGAAAGCCTTTCTGTCTGGGTGTTACTATTCTCCTGGTCTCCTGACCCCGAGCTGGCAGGGTTTATCTTCGTCTCATCTTTAATCTGCATGGAGTCTGGATCTGGTCCTGTTGGTTTGGCTTTCAACTTTTACCACAACCTGCCACATTCGCCTTCCCTGTTTGTCACTCACTACCTGGCCTCCAGCTGTGCTCCCTGCCTCCCCTCTTGGCTTCTGTGTAGTCTGTTTCCCACACAGCTGCCAAGTAATCTTTGTCAAAGATAGTGAGATGTAGTCACCCCTGCACAAAGCCCTCCAGAACTTTCGAACCTCTCCCCCAAGGCCTGTAAGACCCACATGGCGTGCCCACCATGCTGCTGCTATTAGTGCCTAAGATCTGGAAAGAATTGGGGGAGGAGAAAAAAATCATCACAGTATGTTGCATAAAAAATTTTAATTAAAAACTGTGAAATTATTTAAACCCTTCTGAGATGATTATGTGATATTTTTGGAACTCTGTTGCACAGTTATTGCGTGGGAACGTTGTAGCTGACTTCACCGAAAGGTTGGGCACATCTGTACTCATTCCATCATACCTCCCATTCTTACCAACACCATCTCTCCCTCCTGCCCTGGTGTGCCCAGTTCTCAGGTCTGTTCACAACTCTGAGCATCTGTGAGGAGCACTGCTCTTAGATCTCTACCCCATTCTTACCGCTCAAGACTTGATGCTGGACCGGGGAGTGGGGGTCATGATTCAGGCAGGGTGGAGCAAATAAACACTTCTCACATCACTTGGTCATTCAACCCCTGGCCATTATCTATAACTTTACATTTTTTCACAATATTTTTTAATCATTTATGGAAAAAAAGAAAGAAAAACCCTGCATTCCCATTTTCCAAACTACACAGAGCTCAATATTTAGCCCAAATCAAGCACAGTTCAACATGATCTACCCAAAAGCCTGCCAGGGTAGCTGCACTGGATGCTAGAGCGTCCACAGGCCCTGGTTTCTTCCTAACTATTCATTTTCCTTCGTCTGATTGAACCCAGCATTGGGCACTGAAATGGAAGGCGAAGACCTCCTTCAAAGAATGACTTGAGGAGCAAGTGGCCGTCAGCTGGGATGGCACAGTCCTTTGTGTGCAGAAGCTGATGGAGATAAGTTAGCTCTAAGAGGCGTATCTGCTAGGAGGACCTTTGACAGCAAGTGGCAGGGAGCAGTTGGGGGTAGGGCAGAGGTGTCAGGCATCCAGCATCAGATGCTTCTCGGGTGCAGATGAGTCAACAACTCAGCATTAAACTCAGGAGCACAGCCTGTGGTTGCTCCTCTCTAATCACGGGGTCCCTTAACTGACAGCGTTAGTATCACACATGTGTCCCAGTCTGGAAGAAAGGAGGAAAAACGTTAGGCAAAGAGGCAAAGTGCAGAAGCAGGCTTGTCTTTTCCATCAGAGGAAACCACTTTAACTGAAGTGCAGCTCAGTAGATGTCTGTGCACATCTCCGCGGCAGAACCTAGCTGCATGACTGATTCTAGACCCATCGCAGGCTACAGTGAGTTTGATGGCCACGCTAGATGCTTGGTGGAGGATGCATCCCATAGTTCCGGTAGATTCCTGCAATGGCAGATAGCGCCCAAACTCTTTTTACAGACACTGTGACAGTCTGTTAACTCTCAGTTAAAAACCAAGGTGTGACCAGTAAGTAACAGCAGGTGACACAGGTGAATATGCTGGACCCAGGGCTGATTCACAACCCTACAAGATGGAGCAAGGAGAGAGATTCATCACATTCTCTGGAAAATGGCACAGTGAAAAGCCCATGGATTACTCTAGCAATTTTCCATGTGATGTTCTTTTGCTTGTTTGTTTGTTTGTTTGTTTTCAGGTTGCTATTAGTAGCAGAGGGAGCTCAGGGGAGGGACAATGAAAACCTTGGAAAGTGAAACTGAGGGGTAAACTCAGGGTCCTGTGCTCAGAGGAGTGGGGTGGTCACAGGAACGCCAATAGACAAGTGGTGTCTGCCAGAAGCAAGAAGTCCACTCAGATACTTCAGTTAAGAACAAAGGTAGAAGAAATGTCTACTTTGCACTGCATGTTCCACACGTTGATGAAGACTGACAAGATGGACAGGACACAAAGATCCCAACAGATGCCCTGGAAGTGCCCTGTTCTTCTTATCACTGAGTGGGAGCTCTGGGCAACCAAATCAGACTCTGGAAAATGATCAATATGAATCTTAATGAATCATGAACTAGAGCTAAGGAAACAGTTTAGTCTATATCTGCAGCATGACTTAATAAAACTGCATCTCTAAGTACAGGCATATAGAACCATGCCTGTATTGGCTTGTCTATGTCTACTTGACACAAGCTAGAGTCATCAGAAAGGAGGGAGCCTCAGTTGAGAACATACCTCTGTAAGATCAGTCTGTGGGACATTTTCTTAATTAGCAATCAGTGGGGGAGGGCCTAATCCACTGTGAGTGATGCCATCCCTGGGATGGTGGTCCTGGGTTCTATAAGGAAGCAGGCTGAGCAAGCCACGAGAAGCAAGCCAGTAAGCAGCACCCCTCCAAGGCCTCTGCATCAGTGCCTGGCTTGAGGTTCCTGCCCTGTTTAAGTTCATGTCCTGACTTTCTTTGGTGATGAACTGTGGCGTGGAATGTAAGCTGAATAAACCCTTTCCTTCCCAGACTGCTTTGGTCATGGTGTTTCATCACAGAAATAATAACTCTAAGACAATGCCCACACAAGCTGGGAAAGGGGGCCGTGGTTCACATTCCTAAACTGTCTCCATAACGCCATTAGCTGAATGAGGGGTTCAGTTCCTGTGAGCACTGGTAGGTCGTAAAGGCGAGAAGGTGGCTGTCAGGAGTAGGAGGAAGGGCCGGCACGAGGATCAGAATAAAATAAGCAAGTGATGCGTGTGAGGAGAGATCAAGGATAATTTACTAATAAGATGATAACTGGGGGCATTTCTGCCCCAGAAAACAGAATTACAGTGAAAGATGACAGGTCCAGAGTCTCTCTTGATAAAAACACAAATCAGTACGAGAAAGTATTGTGCAGCAATAGGAAAATAACTCAATTATCCAGATTGTCTATTTCTTTGTTGACACCCCAAAATAATACAGCATGCTTGGAAACTGGAGGAAGGGTTGTTGGACCATATTGAATGGACCCAAACAACTAAATCTAAGGGAGAGAGAAAAGTGTAACAAGGACAGAAGGCCTGTGAAGTCAATCTGGAGTTTCCAGTAGCTAAGGGTAGCCGTGAATGGCAGTGTAAGGGAGCCTCAAAAACCAGCTGCCAAACTGGCTCACTTAATAAGAAACAAACAAACAACAACAAAACAAAAACAAAACTCTTGGACTGGAAAGATAGTTCATTGGTTAAGAGTACTGGCTGCTCTTCCATTGGATCCAGGTTCAATTCCCAGCACCCCCCAGGGGCAGCTCTCCTGGGAGATCTGATGCCCTCTATCGGCCCCTGCAGAGGGTGCATGCACACAGTGCTCAAACACACATGTAGGCAAAAAGCCCTTGGATGTAAAAAATAAATAAATAATAAAGAGAAACCCTACTGTTTTGCTTTGGGGTGCCATAATAAATATCGTAGAACACATGGTTTAAGCAATAAGCATCTATTTCTTGAGATTGTGCTAGAAGCCTGAGATCAAGGTGCGGAAGATTCACCGTTGAAAACCTTTTCCTGATTGGAGAGGGCCGTCTTTAGGGTTTCTCCTCACATGCTAAAAAGACAAGACATTTTATTTGTGCCTGATAAAGGTACCAATTCGACTCTCTAGGGCTGCACTGCCATGACCTAGTCACCATCCTCTCCAAACCTGATTTCTAACGACGGGCTTGTCACCTCCAGAAGCAGCAGCAGGCAGCACCTTCACAGCCAGAGGCTTTCCTCAGGAGACACTGACTGGACTGGTGACTTGACCTTAAACGTCCCGTCTCTAGAACTGTGCTCAAACAACTTCAGTTCTTTGTAACTTACCAGCCTCGGCTGCTTTGTTACAGCAATGCACATTGACCAAGACAGGCCTGAGATAGCCCCTCCTCGTCTGCCGGAAGCTGATTGGTTTTGTTTGCACATGTTAGTCGATGCGATGTCTCAAACAGATTGTGACTCATCACCACTTCTCTTTCTAGGAAAATCTGTCAAACGATTTAAGATATTACGCGTTCATCCAACTCAAAGCTTCAGAGTGGTGTTTTCGAGTCGCGCTCCACGGGGAGGCTATCTGCTGTCTCTTTCCTTTTGGCAATGGCTCAGGCACTCCTGGCTAAGAGCCAGGAGTGTGCTGATGCCTAGGCAGCCTCCTTACTGCTTTTCCACCCACAGTCTGGGGTCAGTTCACGTTCGCAGAAGCAGCAGACGCAGAGGGAAACGGAGATGAACCGCCAGTCGTGATGCCCTTTAAGTTCTTGGACTTCCAGTTCGAAGTAGTTTTAAAAGTGCTTCGAGGTAGAGCCCCAGTTGTCCCAGCTTGTCTTCTCACAAGGACTTTGTAATAGTGTTTAGAATAAGCTTTCTCCACCTCCTTGGCCCACATCTCAGGTTGATAGAGTCCTACCTTCCTGGGTATCAAGAAGGTGGGTTGCTCTGCGGCAGGCCAAGAAGGTCCTGTGAAGTGGGGCTGGTGACCAGCTCTCGGTGAGACAGCAGCCATTGGAAAGGCCGTGAGGGCAAAGACAGTCCTACCTGGTTACAGCCAAAAGGCTAGCTCTTGTGCTGGATAGGAGCCACAGCTTTCAGAAGTCTCTGTCTCATCCAGAAGCAGAATAGCATGCTCATTGCTGTGCGTGCTTTCTCTATATCTTGGTACACAGGCTTAGGCCATGGTTCTCAACGTGGGGAACACTATTAAAGTTTGCTGCAAATTCATGGTTAGTGTCACTGACTACGAGTTAAGCAAGGTACCCAAATGCATGTCCTCACCACAGAGTTTAGGTTGCTACCCTTTGCCTTAAACCAGTGGTTCTCAACCTTCCTAATGCTGCAACCCTTTAATACAGTTCCTCATGTTGTGGTGACCCTCAAGCAAAGGAATTGTTTTCGTTGATACTTCATTATTGTAATTTTGCTACTGTTATGAATCACAATGTACATACCTCATGTGCAGAATATCTAATTCTGCGGTCGTTTGACTGTAAGGGGTCGCGACCCAGAGGTTGAGAGCCATGGCCCTAAAGCAATCTGCTTCTTATTTCTAGACAACTTCCTGAAGATCATTCCTTCCTGCTTTGCTTAAGTTGGCAGGTTTCAACCTTGAGTCTTCTTTTCATGTGTGTGGACACCCTGAGATTCCCCTCAGATTTTCAGGAGACGCCCACAGAGGCCCTATGTTCCCTCAGATCTGAATAATCAAAAAATTCCACGAACAAAGAACCCATCAAAAATATTCCAGCGTCATAGCACTGGGTGATAAGAAGAGAGGAGCCCTGAGGTGGCCTTGCTGGCTGCGAGGCGTGGGCAGGTGGTGGTAGGCTAAGTGTGGAGGGAACACTCGACAGCGCTGGGCTCAGTCTTCATCAGCGTGACAGGCTTGTTCCTGTGGCTCTGGAGCCCCTGGAACCAACCTCCCTCCACTCTGATACTGTTTTCTCCTCCCTTGGGATTGCAGGGGAGAATAATGAAGCTCATAACAAATAATCAAGGTCCCTGTGAGTAAGACGTGAAGTACAGGGTGTTCTCTGCAGTCTTCTTTGTGGTTCTCTTCCCACGTTTTCTCGCTCGCTGGTACATGCATCCCACAGCAGGGAGCAGCCTTGAGACTGGCTAGATATGTGGAGACATTTTTGTAACCACAGGGTGTTTGGGTAGCAAGAAACGCATGCAGCATTTGTGTAGTGTTGAGCCCCATGGTCAGGAACTGTGAGGAAGGTTTTCAACTGCAGTTCTTATGGGTCAGAGGCAGTCGGAGTGGAAAGAATATGGAAATCCTTATCTTAGACAGGCGTGTTCTCAAGCCCAGGAGTTTTCAAAACTATGAGCCCTATGTTTACAATATTTTTCAAACACACACATACACATGTACATATACACTTACATTTATCCTTACTAAAATTCTACCTTTTCAGTTTCTTGGCATGAATGAGTTCCAGCATCTCTAAAAATTAAATCAGTGTTATTTGAATAGATACCCCGACAGCAATACTTCAGCACTCCATTTGATGACTGGCCCATAAGGGACTAACAAGAGGGTGGCACACATTGAGGGTCCACTGGATAGTGGGGCAATGTCCTGCTCGAGTGGGAGGGTGGGGATTCCATTATACTATTTGGAAGGAAGCACAATTTAAAACTCATGGTTGTTTATCTTTGGATTTTAAAATTTATTTTCAGACCACAGTGAATGTGGGCAATGGGAGCCTCCTAGAGAGAAACCCCAGCTAAGAACAGGCTTGGAGGATAGAGGATGGGGACATTGCAAAATGAGAAAACAGAAAGTAGCTGATGGAATTGCAGAGATTTTGCAAATGACAGAGTTTGCATAGTGTGTCAGGGTGATCCAAGGAAGATTCTGGGGCCAGCCCATGATTGTGTACCACCTGGCAGAGAGGAAACAGAGCTGGCATCTCCATAACAAGTCAGCATAACAAGTTGCATTGGCTCAAAGTTTGGCCTTAGCATTGTGAGTGCCTGGAAGGAAGGCAGAACTTTAGGCCCAACCAGACTACCTTAATCAGAATTCCCAGATGACCTTTTCGTTAAGTAAGACAAGGAATCACCAAACCAAGCAAGCAGGAGAGTTGGGTGCTCTGTGCTACAATGAGACTTGGCCAGAATGATTGGCCAAATGCTGTTGTCAGGGTAATGAGGTTCTTGTAAGGGTAGGGGTGGTTCAGCCAAATGGAAGATTTTATTGATCTGTTTGTTCAGAGACTCTTAAGGGCATTCATTATGCTTTAAAAGGATTCTGATGTTTTCTATTAAAATAGATCTTTGTGTTTTGCCAATTGAACTCCTAGAAGAACAGATATCGAAACAGGCTTGTGGAGCCAGTAAGGGTTTCTAAATATGGGCAGCCATGAACAAACAGTCAGAAACAAAACGGCATGACAGGCGGGTGGATAGGAATTGAGGGCCAAATACACATGTTTTCTTACTCAAAGTTTTGTTCCAAACCTTCAAGAGATAGAACGGGGAAGGTCTGTGGGTCTGGCTGGGGACAAAGAGCCATGTACGTAAGGATATTTATGTATTACATGTGCAAGTTCAGGCATATTGAACAGCCTGGCCCCTTACTCTTAGACTGGAGTGTGGACTCTGTTCTGCCTGACTTATGCAGCACTAGTTCCTTCCATACTCCATAGAGCAAAGCCGAACGAGACTGTGATGAACGTCGGGGCATTAGAGCACCTAGGAAGAGCAAATAGGTTCAAATCCCGAGCCTGGCTCTCAGCTGGCTGCTCTTCTTTAAGGCTTCAGGGTCCTCATGTGCAGGACAGGGACAGCCGCTCTTTCACTAGGGAAACTGAGTTAGAAGCCTTCTGGAGTCGTGGGCTTCCACAGTTGTCCGTGTATCACTACCGGTTACTGTGGTTGTTCCCTGGCTGACTGGAGAAGAGGGACTGAAGTTGGAGACCTAAGAAATCAGGAAAGCTGATTCCCGCATTCTGAGAGTTGCGTAAACCGGCAAGAGTGGCAGTCCTCCTTGGAACTTGCCCCATCCAGGGACAGCTGATTTTATCCCGGGAAGTGGCCCTCCTGCTCGCTCAGGACACTAATAATAGCCAGTCCCGGCATCTGTTCCACATGTCACCACCCTCTAGCTCATTCGGAACTGTCCCAAGCATGTCCCTTGTTCTCACTCCCATGCCCTGCAGTGTGTGTGGGGGTCTGAACAGGTGGGTGGGAGGGTAAACAGGAAGGCATGTGCCCTGGCTCTAGGGGTCAAAGCAGCTCCTGATTTTGAGACCCTGGGACTTTGTCAAACCGGCACTTGCCAGCCTTGACCAGCTGTGTAATCAGAGGAGAGTATCATGTGTCAGAAGCTGCCCTGGCATGGCCTAGACTTGGGGGTCAGTGGCTATTGCTCTATTGCTCTCATTCTTGAATCTGCAAGGATCCAAAAGGACTGACAATCTTCCCAAAGGAGTTTTCTCTGGGGACCTAGACTGGTGGTTTTATTAAATTGGAGGCAGAAAAATAGAAAAACAAAAAACAAAACAAACAAACAACCTTTCCCCCCCCAGCCCCAAAACCAATAAAAAACTACCTCTTTTTCTAAATCATGCTAATTATAATAGCTTCACATGCACCTTTAAAAAATGTGAATATCCTTCAAAATTAAATGTTAGATTTACTTGTAATTTCTCTTTTATTATGAATTTGAGGTCCATCTCATTTCCTGTCAGCAATAACATTAAGGGAAGAGCAGTTCTTGGATAGAGGTGGGAAGGAAGAAAAATGCAGGCTGGTTGCCTAAAAGAGGGAACTGACTCTAGGGAGCTGAACTGGGCCAATAAGGTTGGAGGCAACAGCTGCAAATCTTTACAGAGTACAAGATCATTGTCCCACAACATGGACACATGTAAATTATGTACATTGATTTTGTCACAATAATATTAGTAATTACATGTGATGCTCATTCAAAAATATAAAAAAAATAGGAAGAAGAAAGTTCAGTGTTCCTTTCTCACTGTTGTTAGATTGAGATTGATGGAGGTGATATAAAAACAACAGAAACTGAACTTGACCTCAACAGAAACAGACATATTATTGCTATTAGAAGCAAGCTTCCTTCCTGTGGGTTGTTCTTGGTGGGAATGAGGAAGCCCAGGTTTTATAAAAGGTAAGAGTAGGAGTTGGAGATGGGTTTTTTTTTCCAATGGGGGTGGTGGTTGTATAGGCACCTGGGGATATTCTGAAATGGAAACCTTAGTTTGGGTTGGGCTTCTTCATCAGAGGGGCAGACAGTCTTCTCAGGGGAGGAGAGGTTCCTTGGTTTAGGAGCCACTTTGTCCTTCAACTTTAAGATATCCTTTTCTCTTTATTTCTTTGAACTGGGAATACTTGAAGTGTGTAATAGTATATTTTAGGTAATGTGTGCCTTAATTTAAAGTAGAATTGGAAATAAGAGGCCCCAGTACATCTTTTCCAGTTTTCAGTTTCATCATTATTATTTTTAATGTGTCGTAGTAAACATAGAGAATATACAGAGATAATTTCTCTAGGTATTTTGATGTATTTCTTTGCAGTTTTTCCATCTACTTATGTGTTCCTAAGACTGTATTATCAAGATCATATCATATGTATTTTAAAGTTCAGTTAACCTAGGAATGAATACCAACAGATTCTGATGGGATGAAAAGGTGTGCAGTTAAAGAAGCTGGAGCGATGGCTCAGCTGTGCAAACATGAGAACCTAAGCCCAGCACTCATGTAAAAGTCAGACATAGTGGATGCCTGTAACGCCAGCACTGGGAAGAGAAGGTTTCCTAGAGTTTGCTGGGAAAAAAAAAAGGACCTAACTGAATCAATGAACTCCAATTCTGATGAGAGATCCTGTGTCAAAAATAAAGTGGAAAGCAAATGAGGAAGACACTGGTATTGACCTCTGACCTCCACGTGCTTTCATACCCATAAAACATTGCACACAGAGAAGGGGGGGAGGAAGAGGGAGGGAAAGGGAAGGAGGAATAAATAAACATAATTGTAGGGTTGTAGGGTGATATCCACCCTTGCTCAGTTTGTTAAATTTCCCCAAATAAAAGGTCTTTCCAGAATCAGTCTAATGATGTTTTAAAGAAGCAAAATGTCACTATTTCAGTTGCTCAGCTAGAGGCCGGATTGATGCTTGGTAGCTAAGAGTATGTGCTGCTCTTGCAGAGGACCCAAGTTCTGTTCCCAGCACCTGCAAGGTGGCTCACAGTTCCCTGTAATTACAGCCCCAGGGGATGTGAAACCCTCTGCTGGCTTTTATGGGAGTCTGCATACACACACACAGCATGCAAACATTTGCAGATTGTAATGCATTAGTGACTGGGTCAGCAACAATGCATCAGTGTCACATTAAGGAGAGGACTAAAAGCACACCCCTCAGAGCCGTTTAACCAAGAGTGAGTCAGGATTTGAATTCTCTACTTAGCGCTCTCCATGTCTTCTGCCCTCTGTCTGTTGTATGAAACTGCCTGCATCATTATCTTTCTATCCCTTTGTATCTATGTGTGTCTGTCTGTGGTATGACTGTGTGCGTCTCTGTGCCTATCTGTGGGGTCTATGTGTGCGTGTCTGTGTCTGTTGATTGTATGTGTGTCTGTCCCTAACAAAGGGCTTCACACTGTCTTTATCCAACAAAATAGTAAGCATCACTTGGGGAAGGAATGGAATAGTTGACAGAAATCTTTAACATAATTGTGCAAGGGATTAAGTCCCCAGATTTAACTGATTCCAACTGACCCTAACAACAAATATTATTGCTTAACAACCAATACCCATAACTAGTTGCTTCAGCCTTTATGATAAATTTTAGAAAATGGCTTTTGACTTCTGTATTTGCTGCCTTCAGCAATTATACACATGTAGCTTTTGGGTCAGGGCATAGAAGAGTACATAATTTAAGATTACAGCTATAGCCAGGCAGTGGTGGCACACATCTTTAATCTCAGCACTTGAGAGACAGAGGCAGGCAGATCTCTGTGAGTTCGAGGCCAGCCTTGTCTACAAGAGCTAGTTCCAGGACAGGCTCCAAAGCTACAGAGAAACCTTGTCTCGAAAAAAAAAATTACAGCCATGCATTAGCTTATGTCTTAAAGGTTGATTACATGGGAAATCCAAGGCAAGTAAGGTTGACTGTTACACTGTTTTCTTAATGACAGGTTAAACAGTCTGCGTACACAGTAGAATAGCAGTGTTAAGTCTTAGTGACCTCAAGGTGTATTATTAGCTCTGACTGAGGCCCAGCAAAAGTTCCAGTCTTGTAGATACTTTTAGAATATTGCATTGCCACATAAACATACACATAGATAAAAATAAATTAAGTCACCAGTTGCTCAGCTAAAAAATGTTCCATATAATTTTGCTTCTTAAGGAAAAATACGTTTGTGATGTTCTTCTGGCATGATGTTCCAATAGACCAAAATCTTAACCACTGTTAGCAAGTTCTGGAAGGGCTTCACAGTTGGCCAATAAGTCAAGAACTTCCGTCTGATTGGCTGGATGCAGATTGTGCTTCAGGAAGCATGAGCGGAACTAGAAAAATGATCCCTGGACGCATGGTGTCAAGGAGCATGTGAACCTCAGATGAGAAAGGGAGGGTCAGATGGCTAGTCGATTCAACTGACCCCAGGTCAGACTTTGTTCTGACAGAGTGCAGCTTGCATGCGGAAGCATGCAGTGCAGCTTGCATATGGAAGCATGCAGTTCAGCTTGCATGTGGAAGCATGTAATGCAGCTTGCATGTAGAAGCATGCAGTTCAGGTGGGTGCCTGAAGGAGGGATGCAAACTATACTGTTTAGGAATCATGACAAGAAAATATTCAGTACAGGGTTATTTTTTTTAATATGTTTGATTTCATAGTTGAGTGCATGGCTGTAGAAGTCACTGATAGAGAAGAATATGTAAAGAGATTATTTATGCAGAATTGGCCAGCAAGAGCATGGAGGTGAGCAGCCTCCCAAATCTTTCCAAGGCCAGCAAAGCAGATGGTCTAGTTCCACTCTAAATCTGATGGTCTGAGATGCAAAACAATGAACGCTGCACATCTTGGTCTGAAGGTCTGAGAATCGGGAGAAAGACGCCAGTGACAGGAGATGGCTGTTCCTACTCAAGTGAAGAACATCATCTTTCACTTTGCAGGCCCCGATAGGTCAGGTGATGCCAAGATGCATTAGCGAGACAGCTCAGCTTCTTTATTCCACATGTAGATTCAAGGGCTCGTTTATCCAGAAGAAGAAACGGTGTGCAAAGAGACACCTAGGCATGTTCTACCAGCTACCTGGGCGTCCTGAGCCCTGTCAAACTGATGTGTGCAGTGGAATATCACAGAGATGGTTTGCCCAGCCTTGTTGCTGACTCCTGAGGCTAAGAAAAAGCTCATGGAGAAACTCTGGATAAACTTGTCTCATTCATACTTAAAGAAGAATGGGGCTAGATTCTGACTCCCAGGCTCCTTAGGAAGCTTTCAAGGCATAAGAGATGGCAATGAACCTCTCAGCATCAGGATTTTCTTTTGATGGCACTCCTGGCCACAGTTTCTGAGTACTTGCCCCTTGCGGGGATGGCCACAGTTTCTGAGTGTTTGCCCCTTGAGGGGATGGTCACAGTTTCTGAGTCCTGGCCCGCTGGGTGGATGGCCACAGTTTCTGAGTCCTGGCCCGCTGTGTAGATGGCCACAGTTTCTGACTGCTTGTCCCTTGGGTGGATTTCATCTGAGACTTGTCAGACTAAAGTACAGCTGGGATGGACATTCTTGGAAAGTGCCACCATGAGGGACTCTGAGGCCCCTGAGCAATCCCTGCTTCTCAGCCTAAGTCTTTTCAGACTTTTGAAAGTTACTAAAATCCACCACTGACTGTCTGAGCTCCCCTCCTTTTTTTCTGCAATAACAGAATACCTATGGCTGGGTTATTTATGAACAACATATGTGTCAGGTCCAAAGAAAGTTCCATTTCTCCAAAATCTGGTGTTTAGACAAAAGCCAGTGTTCCCCAGTAACTTAGGAAGCCAGTTTCCCTCTACCAAAAGGAGCCATTTCCCTTATCACTGGCAGAAAGAAAAAAGGGCAATCTGTGATGCCTATTAACATACATACCAAAGTGCACGTGGGCCTCCAGGCTCCCTCTTATCGCCAGTACCTGTTAGACATTTCGAGTCCCTGCTGGCATCCTGGCTCTTCTCGGATCTCCTCACCTCCCGCCCTACTGAAGACGGCTCGTGGGCTTCATCCTCCTCTCCACGACCCCTGTTGGCCATGTTCAGTCTGCTCCTTTTGGCTCTGGACTCTTCCAGATGCCTCTGGCTGTCCTCTCTCATATCTGCAATGAAAACCTTCCCCTCAACCATACAACGCTCTTGTGTTGTTGGTTTATGCAATATGTTTGACTCCATGCTGCAGAGCTGAGGAGCCCAAGACTGAGGGGCCAGCCTCTGACAAGAGCCTTCTTGTCAAATCACCACAGTGGAGAGTGAGAGGGTGGGAGACTTGGAGCAAGCTCTCGGCTCATAATGAATCCACGGCTGTAGCAACATTACCTGAAGGCTTCACCACCATTCGCTGAGTGCTGTTTCCCGACACAGTTGCTTCTGGTCATACATCTTTGTTCAAGCATTGACCAGATACATCTCTGCTTAGTAAGGTTCATGAGGGGTTCTTAGAGGCCCTCCTGCAAGCTGAAGCCGCCATATCACTCAGAACTGAACTATTAAGGACACACCATCTAGGTGTCCCTATAACAGCTATGAGTTTGATCTGTACACATGTCCATGATGTAGTAATAAGAGCGGGGGGCTACGTTCTTGGCATCCGGCCGCCTGCACGGCTAGCTTTATACCCGAAATAATTACACAGAAACTGTATTCTTTTAAACACTGCCTGGCCCATTAGTTATAACCTCTTATTGGCTAGCTCTTACATATTGATCTAACCCATTTCTAATATCCCTGTAACACCACAAGGTGTCTTACCAGGGAAGATTTTAACCTGCGTCTGTGTTTGGTGGGAGAATCATGGCGACTGCCTGATTCGGCTTCTTTCTCCCAGCATTCTGTTCTGTTTACTCCACCTATCTAAATTCTACCCTAGCAGAGGGCCAAGCAGTTTCTTTATTACTTAACCAATGAAAGCAAAAGATAAGATACAAGACCCACCTCCATCACCATGAGGTCACATCCTAAATAAAATATTCACACAAAGTGTCCACCAGATCCAAGCCGTTCTCATATTCGCTTTTCAAGTGGCTGCTCCTCTGTTTCATACATGAAGTGCAGGGAGACAAAGAGGCATGTTTCTAAATCTAATCACTGTTCAAGGCACATTCAGTGACCTATTGTTTGGCTTTTCATTGGTTGTTCTTTGGTATGGATATTTTTTCTCTCAAAGCTAAATAAGGCAAATCTGCAACCTAACAACATAAAGGAAATTTTAAAGGCAGAATTCAGAGGATAGAGCTCCAGTTCATTTTTCAACCTTCA
Source organism: Neodon shergylaensis (assembly GCA_025134845.1). Lineage (NCBI taxonomy): Eukaryota > Metazoa > Chordata > Mammalia > Rodentia > Cricetidae > Neodon > Neodon shergylaensis. Next base: position 1,750,856 of record JABTXL010003188.1, on the reverse strand, counting down.
GACATATTTTCACTCTAGCCAAACAACAATAACAAAAAAGAAAGAAACAAACAAATAAAAACCATTTTCTAGCAAAATCTGGGTTTCCCTATTTGCTTCCTGCATATATTTTAATTTTAACATTGAATTAATATAAATTCTAGAGCAATGTTCTATTCATTTGATTCCTAGAAATATTAGCATAAAGGATCTCCCTAACTATGCAATGCCACCGCCTGGAGCATCCCTGCTCCAGAAGCATGCTGGATACCTGTGCTTTCACTGGGGCAGAAGACTGACAGTAAGGCCAGAGTAATGGGTCATGGCGAGGGGACGTTGTTGTGTAGGGCTGTGTTCTGTTCAGTCAGCTCATTAAACTTTCTCAACTTTGGGAGAGCAGGCTTCATTTCCATCCTTCAATCAGAAGTAGATCTGTGTGAAGTTCTGCGTCAATGCTGGCTGTTCCCGAGCTGTCAGAGAAGTAGACGTGTTATGGTCTAAAAATAAACATAATAAGTTTCCTTATTCAAAAATGGCAGAACAGATTTTACACAACTGTTCCACCAAACTGATCACATGTCACTGGGTTTGGGAAGTTTTTTTCACCTATAATGAGAGCATGGAAACTTTGGGGTTCAAAAACAAGAGCTAGAGTGGAAAACGCTTCCTCTTCCCGCTTGTGTGAACAGAGATAACATCAGCTCTGTGCTCTAGCCAAGATGGGGGAGAATGTCCACAGCGCCTCTGGAGTTCACACAGGGTCAAACCCAGACAAAATCTCCACGAGAGACAATTCGTTTGCAAAGCTTTCCTTGGCAAATGTCCAGGTATGTCAAGAAGGACTTCTGCCCATTAGCAGCCAGACTCCCATTATTATTATTTAAACCAGTGTTTTCTAAAGAGCATTCTAGAAATTGCCAGCGCTTAGGTGTTATTTGCACAGAAGGATGCAGGGTCATGGAAAAGTTCAGCAATCACGGACTTAAGGTGCCATTGCGTTGTTGGTGTCAGGCCCTCTCTATGTCCTGCCGTGCAACCTCTGAGTTAGCCAGTACAGGATGGAGTTTGGAGCTCTGGTTTCCAGAGACACTGTAAGTAGGCATTCGGAATGTCTTCTTTATAAAAACACTGAGAATACTTGGCTGAAGGCATAATTTTTTATATGCACAGTTTGAGAAAATTATGGCAATCATTTGGGGGAGAACAGAGACAAGAAATAGTACAATAAGTTACTGATGATGTTGCACTGAACTGAAAGCATTGCCAGTCACGGAGACCCAGCAGCCTGAGTGTTAGCAGCCATTTGAAGGACAGATTTGGGGCTGTGTCCTCTGTGCTAAACCTGGATCCTCCCAGTGGCTGCTCTGCCAGGTAAGAGCAGTCATTAAAAAAGAATTAATTCATAGAAAAATAGGAAGAGAGGAAATGTTTTATTCCCATCTATGTTTAGAAGGTATGAAGAAGTCTATTACACATGTAATCACAGATGATACAACAAGGAATTAAATGGTATGCTTTCAGACGATGAGGCTGTAGAGCATTTGAAGCAAGGAAAGAATTTCTTCTGGACAGACCGACTCCTCATGAAAACTTTCCAATACTTGCAGGTACAAAACCCACTGAACCACTGGCTGTTGCCGCTTGGCTGCTCCCAGGCTCTGCTCTGTCAGGTGCCCTTGCTTTCCCTGATTGCTTCCCCACATGCTGAATGAATACGGACTACTTGCTTGCTCAAACAACAGCAATAGTAACAAACTATTGAATATGGGGTCAAAACCCAAAATTACAAAACACTGAAGGAAACAAACTTTCGCATGTTTGCAGACATGACTAGCATCACCATTTCCACCCCAATGAGTTTAGACGTTTAAATTATTGAGTACAAAATACAAATGTAAGATGTTTTTAAGGTATAAACAGAAAAAGAAAGGAATCCAAAAGCGCAAACAAGGAATATGATACCTTGAAAGAATCAGGTAGACTTAAAAAGAAAGCAGAATTTTTATAAACATCATTATTGAAATTAAAAGTCAATGTTCAGATTAAATACAAGACATTGTCAAAAATAGAATTTATAAGCTGATCAATCTGAAGAAACTGCTCGGACTGCAGCCCAGAAAGACCTGTGTATGGAGAATTTAGAAGGAAGGCATAGGCTCTACAGGCGTCATTGACTGCAGTGAGGCTCCCGGAGAAGAACAGAGAGAAAGGGGAGACAATACATGAACGAGAACTGGCAGAAAGTCACCTGGAACTGGTGGAAAATATCCACCTGTAGAGTCAGAGCCAAGATGAGCCTCCCATCTAGTTGGCAAAAGAAAACCACGCCTACAACAGCCAAACTTTGAAAACAGAAGTTCTTTTTCTGGTCAGAGATAAGATACAAATTTTCTAGATAGCATGACAGCAGACTTCTCAGCCACAGGCTGGAGCTGAACACCAGTGGAGCCTTGAGATGTCTGGGGAAAGCAGCTCAGTGCGGCGCCGTGCACTCAGTCGTCAACATCTTGCGAGGAAGAAGTTGAAATAAAGCAACGTAACGCTGCCGTGACTCAGCAGACTCCCACTAGAGGAGCATCCTTTCATAGAAATGGTTGTTTTTACAAGAGAAAACGGATCCTGGAAAGTAAGGTGGAGACAGAAAAATGAAAAATGAGCAAAGAATTTGGTTAAAACATTTTAAATAATTACAAATAGAGTTTTACTGCATAAAGTGCTGATAAAAATACATAATTAGAGTTCAGGTAATAATATTCTACAAGGATTACGTATTTCTGATAATGTATAGATAGTAATAAGGCCAATCAGATATTAATACTCTTTAAACCAAGAGGGAAGTGGTTGGAGTTAGAATATGACTTCCCAAATCTGTTCAAGAATGGAGCTCTAATTTGCAAGCATCCTGTGTAGTTAATTGCCAGGAAATGTACTCTCAGTTTGGCTTGGGAGCTAAGATTTCAATGAAGGCAAGCCTCCTGGCCTCCTGGGTTCTTGATCAGGTGAGAAAGAGTTGCTGTTACCCTCCTGTTTGGGAAGTCTGGTGGTTCTCGTATTCATGATGGGTCAGGGTAGCAGCGTACAAGACTTGCAAAAAATTGAATTCCAGATAACCTATAACACTGTTTTCCAGAAATCCAAACTGAACTGGCTGTTCCTGTATTTTCATTCAGTAACTACAGCAGCCCCAGGAGCATGAAGAAGTGAGGAAGAATGTGGGATGAGAGTGGTAGAGGGGGAGAGGAGATGGAGACTCATGGTACTTGGACTCCTAAGTCATGAGTGCAGCCCAGTAGAAGGGGCTAGTTATATTAGCAGGCTCTTGACTGACCTTTAACCTTTATAGATTAGCCATGTTTGCTATGAAATGTCTCATCGTGAGAGCCTTTGGGATATTCTGCTGGGTGATCATGGCAGAAGGGCATCAGAGTGGGTCAAAGAACTGAGCAAAGGAAAAAGGGGAGAGCAGCCACTGTGCAAATCTGTGTCCACTCCAAGAGGACTTTGCTGTCTGACCTGGGCAAAGGGCTTGTTCCAAAGCAGACCCAGACTTTGTAAGTGGATAAGCTACTAGGTGTGGTTTCCTATTTTTAAGAACTCTGCAGTCATGGAGTTCTCTAATGGTATCACTTACCAGTGCTTCTGTGGTCAGGATATGGCTCCAGTGTGGCTCCCTTAGGGCCATGTGTTTGTTGACTGCTTGATCTCCAGTGTGAAGGCAAAAAAAAAAAAAAAGTGGGACCTTTAAGAGGCGGAGCCTAGTGAAAGATAATTAGGGGCCTTAGGGGAGGCTCTGGAGAAAGGACACCAGTCCCTTAGAGTGAGTTATTTCCCCAAGGAAAGGGGAAGGTTGTGAAAGAGCACACTTGACCGAGAAGCTCTGTTTCCCCTCCTTCTTGAACGCACCTCTGCCATGACGCTATATTGCTAGTGGCTGCCTTTTCAAGAACCCTGGCAGCAGCCGACACATCCTCTAGCTGGCTGCTTAGCCCTTTCGCTTCCTTGGCAGCCCCAACAGCCGCTCCCATTGAGTTTTCCTGATTGCTCTTGGCCATCGTATAAGCAAGTGGCCAGTAATGGCCACTGGGATTTTCTTGAATTGTTTTTTTTAATTGTGTTTTTTAAAGTTTTTGAGCATTTCATACACTCGATTTTGATCATATTCATCCCCCAATATCCTCCAGATCCACCCTCACCCTGCTACCCATCCAACTTCATTTTTAAATTCTTCAATTCCAATTTGTGATGCTTGGGCGTGAGACCTGCCTTGGAGCACGGTCCACCTACTAGGGGTCCCATCCTGAAAGAAAACTGGTTTTCCCTCTGACTGTCACTCCTTGTGCTTTCTTCTGTATAGGACAGTACAGTGCTTAGCTAGGGATACAGGCTCACCTAATGGATCGTACTTCCTGGACTTAGGCATCTCCGCTGCCCTCAGAAAAAGACCATGATAGGAGGGAGGTACTTTGGGGAGAGATAGGGGAGAAGGGGAAGAAATAGGGGTAGATAGACATGATCATATTTTAGTGTATATATGTGTCAAATCCTCAAAAAATTAAAAAAAAAAGAAAAGAAATTGGAAAAGCCAGCTAGGCTAGCCAAGGTTGGAAGTGGATTGGGATGCCAGGTGCTGGTTTACTTTATGGCTAGGGCTGGATCTGATTCTCTGGTCCTACATGTTAGCTGTATTGCATTTCCTTGCCAGGCTGACAGCTATGATGGACTGACCTGAAGTGATGGACAAAGTGTTGATGGTGGGGACACAGCTGGGGCGAAGCGGCTGCTTCTGCCTGGCTGACTTGCTCTCCTTCTTCATGGGTGGCTGGAAAGTCGAATAGATGCAGCGGTCTGATTTGCAAACTCACATTTCTTGGTAAGGAGGTAAACCGCATACACGCTGATCTAGAGAAAATGACAAAGCATTTGTCATAACACTAAGGGACTGGTGTTCAGGACACAGTTTTACCTGGAATGCAGAGGCCCAGTATCTACCCCCATCACAGGATGGTACACTTGCAAAAATGGCATGATATTAGAGTGAATACTTGTCATAGTTAGGTTTCTGTTTCCGTGATCAACACCATGGCCAGAAGTAACCTGGGGAAAACAGAGTTTATTTCCTCTTTCCTCGGGCAGGAATTCAAGCAGCCACCTGAAGGCAGGAGCTGAGCCAGAGATTAGGGAGGGGTGCTGCCTACTAGCTTGCCTCCCCATGACTTGCTCAGTCTGCTTCTTATACCACCCAGTACCACATACTCAGGGTGGCACCACCTACAGCGGTCCGGGCCCTCTCATATCAATAATCAATAAAAATATCCACGGACTTGCCTAGAGACTAGTCTGATGGAGGTCGTTTCTCAGTCGAGGTTCCCTGTTCTCAGATGACCCTAGCTTGTGACAACTTGACGTAAACCCAGCCAGCTAATGACTACTTAGTGGTTTGACAGCTTAGCCCCTTCCCGTTAAAGATCCCCACTTTCGCTTTGGGGACCTATTCTCTTGAAAACAGTCTCTGTAATCCTCTCCTGGTGCCAAGGGAAATCAGGACAGACAAATACAGTTCCTTCCCACACATTTAAGCCTTGGGATTATGTAGGGCCATAGTATACAGGCCCATATTTCTACATTGTATGTTGGCCAGAATTTCAGGCCAGTTTGCACCCGCCACACAGGAGGTGGTCACCTAGCCTTTCAAAAACAAACTGACACCATCCTAAACAAAGGGTCAGGATACTCTAATGTTGCTCTGCTCCTTCTTTGTAATTTGGGAGGACGCCTGAAAAGAGGTGTTAATTCAGTCTAGTGACAGAGCAGGCATAGATAGGAAGACGTGACAAAGAGGGCATAGAAAGGTGTGGACTCACCACAGTCGTTCACCTGGCTACCGGGAAACGGAATGCTCATGAACTTCCCCCTCAGTTTACATTTTGATATAAAAGCTGTTTGGAGAATAAATGCGGGTAGAATTTTCAGGATGTGAACTCAGAATTTCATGAGGGATCCCTGAAAACTCTCTCCCGATAAAGTCATGTGAATTGTGTCTTTATTCCCACTCCTCCCTGTTCTGAGATATAATTTATGGTCTGGGCTGGTCCAGGACCATGACAGGATTAGAGTCATACAGTCCCTAATGTTTGAGCCAGCATCTTTATGGTGTGTTTCCCAAGGAGGTTCTGAATCCTTGATCCTTGAAGGCTCCCAACTCCTGACTCTCCCAAGGCCACTGCCTTTCCTAGGACTCTGTGAAACATTTCATGCTTTCAGTAGTTTATTTTCTGAACCTAAGCCAGAGTTGGTTTTTATTGCTTGGAACCAAGGAATTCTGAGATGTAAATGTTCTACATGGATAGATTTTGATTACCATTGGACATTGGTGCAGGCCTTATTCCATCCTACTTGTATTATCTGTGATGCAATGGCGATAGGCAAAGACCTCCCAGGGTCAAGGCTGCTGTCGGTTGAATTGGTTTGTAGGATGCAAAACTGCACCATTTGTAAGACAGTTTATGGTCCTTTCTTCCAGATTTATGAAGACTTGTGATATGTGTGTGTGTGTGTGTGTGTGTGTGTTTAGAGTATGCACATAAGAGAGAGATAGAGAGAGCATTCACATAACTTTCATTATCATATACTTGTTTTATTTTCTAATTTGTTGATGTTAAATGCTTACTAATCCATAAATTCACCTTCACCATAGCTGTGTGTAGGGGAAAAGCATGGTGTATGGGTCTCTCAAGCATCTTGGAATGCATCTGTCATGAAGAAGGAATCGCAGTATGGCATTAGACAGAGGCCCCGGAGTTGGGGAGGAGCTTGTAGCAGGTAACTCTGTTCCATCCTAGGTGGCAGAGGCTGGGGGAGTCAGCATAGAGTTTCTAGAAGGGCTGACTTCTTTTCAGAGTTGTAGGACAGGGAGCTAACCAGGGGAGTTTCAACAATCCAGCTGGGAATGTGTGGGAGCTGAAAGAAATCAGCTCACATCTGCAGGGCTGCCAGACTTAGTAACAAAATGTACATGCTGCCCTGTTAAATATGAATTTCAGATAAACAACAGAATCTGTATGTTCCCAGTCATATTTTTAGGGTACATATACCCCACATACTGCACAACTCTATAGATTATTTGTTACTTATCTGGCCTTCACATTTCCCCAGGCAGGCTCTGTAAACATAGCCTTGCACACTGGGAAGGTATAATGTGTTTCAGAGTGGCTGGAGAGGTGAAGGAGGAAGGCAGAGTAGACTAGAGGAGTGTGGGAAGGTCAGGTCTCTGACGGGCTGGTGATCTAAGGAAGGATGTGAAATTCATGCCAAAACTAAGATGAGCCTTTGGAGAGCTTCACAGACAGAGATGCCGGCTGCGCTGTCAGGCACCTCGAAAAGAGGATTCGTTCCTATTGCTGCTTCGTCAGTTACCCCAAATTTAGTGCCTTAAACGATCAACATGTATTACTTCTCCATTGCACTAGGTCAGGAATTGAGAAGCCATTTATCTGGGTGCTTCTGACTTGAGGATTTTTTTGCAGCCATGGAGAAGATGTTGGTCAGCGTCTCCATCATCTACAGGCTCTATCGCTTTGAGAGTGGCTCATCCCAAGGTTGGCGTACCCATGGCAGGAGTGGGGTGTGCTCGGGACAAATCTGCCCATGTTGGTTTGAGGAGGATTGTGGAAGGGCTTGAGAACTTTGAGCAAGAAAATTTATTGCATATTCCAAGTTTGGTGAGCTATTCTTTCGGAACTTGGAAGAAAATGGTGTTGAGAGAAACGTGGAAAATGGAGGTCTGCCTTGTGAAGTCCTAGAGCAGAGGTTCTCAACCTGTGGGTTTTGGCCCCCACAGGGGTCACATATCAGATTTCCTGCATATCAGATATATAATTAATAACAGTAGCAAAGTTATAAAATAGTAATGAAATGATTTTATGGTTAGGGGTCACCACATCATGAGGAACTGTATTAAAGGGCCGCAGCATTAGGAAGGTTGAGAACCTCTGCTCTAGAGGGAAATTTGTAAGTTTCTTAGAGATTACCAGGGCCATTACATATTTGCTATTTTGAATTAAGAGTCTGTGGTTCTGGTCAGCTGGGGCTGAAAAGTCAGCCATGATTAACAAGAGACCAGCACCATTGAAATGAAACTTTTGCTTTAAATTCCTGCTAGTTAACTGGAGTGGAGAAATGAGCAGAGATCAAGAAGAGACCAGCATCATTGAGGTGATATCTCCTGGGAAGTGTTTCCTGAGAGTCAGCCCACAGAAGCTGTGCTCCGGAGGCAGCCGAGGTTGGACCTTGAGTTGGTGTTGTAAACAGGGGCGGCTGGGCTGCATCCCCGTCACCCGGCCGCCATGTCACATGGCTAGCTTATGCCCGAAATAATTACGCAGAAACTGTATTCTTTTAAATACTGCTTGGCCCATTAGTTCTAGCCTCTTATTGGCTAGCTCTCACATCTAGATTAACCCATTTCTAATATTCTGTGTAGCCCTCGAGTTGGCTTACCAGAGAAGATCTTAACCTGCGTCTGGCTGGAGTGGGAGAATCATGGCGACTCACTGACTCAGCTTCTTTTTCCCAGCATTCTGTTCTGTTTACTCCACCCACCTAAGGGTTGGCCTATCAAATGGGCCTAGGCAGTTTCTTTATTAATTAACCAATGAAAGCAACAGATTAGAAAGAAATCACTCCCACTTCAAGTTGGTACCTGAGCTTGCTAGTGTAAGAGTTTCCCAAGCATGAAGGAGTCATGGAGAACAGGTGGCCTCTTTGCTCTGTGAGAGGCCAAGAGATGCCATTGGTGAAGGTGCAGCCTCAGAAAAAGTTGAAGGGCCAGCATTAAAGGGCTCACACCGAGCAGCTGAGGCTTGGTGCCATGAAGAGAGCCCAGAGAGACCTATTTGTGAAAGTGCAGCCCAGCTGCGGGAAAAGCCCTCAGCATTTCGGAGATGCCAGTACCAGGGGAAGACCACCAGGAACAGTGTCGTGATGGCGCCCAGAAGACAAGCCGTGTGTACTGCAGAAGGCAGAGCCAGAGAAGTGACCCAGCCCTGCAGAGGAACCCAGAGGATCATGAATGGATCCCGGACATTAGACACTGAGTGACTCACAGTGTTGGCGCTCGGTTTTGCTTTGATCTGGTTGTGACTATCCCCTGATTCTTTCCTCTTGACATAAGAAAGTATTTAACTTATTTTTGATTTTGCAGGATCCCACAGTGGAGTCTTTAAACTTTTAAAAAAGAGATTTTGGAGTTTTACAGAGACTTTGAAATTTTTTTTAAAGAGGATAATTTTAAAGAGACAATTTTTAAAACATGTTTGGATTTGGAAGGCCATGGGGCCTTTTAAGTTTGTAAAATGGTTGATATTGCTATGTCATTATTAATTTGTGTTCTTGGTGATGAACAGGAACGGAAAAATTGTGGCTTAACAGTGATGTGTTTGTGTGTCAAGTTGACAAGGGGTCAGTTGTGCTGTCTAGTCTCATGTCAACTTGACCCAAACTAGAGTCATCTGAGAGGAGGGAACTTTGATTGGTAAAATGCCTCCATAAACCCTGACTGTCGGTAAGCCGATAGGGCATCTTCTTAACCAGAGATCCACGGAGGAGGACCCAGCCCATGACGGGTGGTACCAACCCCGGGGTAGTGGTCCAGGAAAAGCAAGATGAGCTAGCCAGCTCCGCCTCCAGGTTCCTGTTCTGGCTTTCTTTAATGAATGGTGGTGTGGAAGCACAGACCAAATAAACCCCTTCCTCCTCAAGTTACTTTGGGCCATGCTGTTTCATCACAGCGATAGTGACCCTAACTATAAATAGAGTCCCTGGATCCCTGTTCACAGGGAGAACTAAAGCCATTCTAGGAAGTGTACCTCCTTCTCGGGGCATGCTGCAAGAATGACTGTGGCACCTGGGGTGCAGGGACCCCAGGAGAAAAGTATGTGCACTGGAGGGGTTGGGGGTTTTGCTCCAGGGCCTGACTTTCTCACTTAAAGATTGAACATTTCTGTGGTGAAATGAGAGATTGATGTACTTGGGGGGAGGGAGGAGTGAAAATTACTCATGGAAATAAAATCAATCTATCATCTGTCTGTCTTCTGTCTGTCTGTCTATCTATCTATCTATCTATCTATCTATCTATCTATCTATCATCTATCTACCTACCTATCTATCATCTGTGATGTATTTCTCTCTTCCATTGTTTAATTCTGAAGCCACTAGTTTAACATACGCAGGCGTTTTAGCGAGTGTTTGAAATGTTTGCCAGAGCTGGAATGAAAACTAACCTGTAAGATGAGCGCCCTCTGCTGCCACTTGTTTGGAATAGATTACTTGTCTGGTAATATCCTTAAATGGCAATATAATAATTTTTAAATCTATTAAAACAACTAGCATCTGTATCCCTGCCAGTATCCTCAAGATTTTTCATGTGTTGTAGGTATCAAGGTTTCTGCATTTAAATCAAGTCTTTTCAACTTGCTCTTATTTATTGAGTGGCATCCAAGAGGGAGAAACAACAGACCACGGTTTGTTGTATTGGCTCTTCTTGGGAGATCCAGAAAGGCCTTCAAGTGTTCAATAACAATTTCCCTCCAGCTACAACCCATATCCATAATGGACACATTCACTGAGCATGAAATGGCTGGGTCCTACCCTGCCAGTGGCCGTCTGGGTGTACCAAATACAGACGTGGGGGCTGGGATAGAGCTCAGGTAGTAAGTGCTGGCCCAGCACACACAAAGCCCCAAGCTTGAACCTTGGCACTGCAGAAACTGGAATGGTGACACAGGCTTGTAATCCCAGGAGATGGAAATGGAGAATCAGAAGTTTGAGGTCATCCTGCTCAACAAAGGGAGTTTGAAGTCAGCCTGAGATACAAAAATAAAAAGGGCTAAATAGGACATGAGTGATAGCACAGTCCCGGGTGTTATTCTAGAAACTTCCATTTATTCCCTGCATCCTTGTCCGCTTTCCACAAATTTGCAGAATCTGACTCTAGTTTGAGGCCTTTGGTATTAGCTCTCCCACTTCTCTGATGTATAACTCCCTCCCTCCTTCCCTTCTTCCCTCCCTCCTTCCCTTCTTCCCTCCCTCCCTCCCTCCCTCCCTTCCTTTTTGAAGCAGTGTCTCTCATTGGCCTGGAGTTTGCCAGTTATGTTAGGCTGGTTAGGTTAGATGAGCACAGCGTGCTAATGTTCCGTCTTCCCAGCACTCCAATTTCAAGCGTGTTGCATCCCATCACATCTGACCTTTGTGTGTGTTTCTGGGGAACTGAATTCAGGTCATTGTACTTGTATGTAAAAATGTGATGAGCCATGAATTGATCATTGTTGAAGCTAGGAAACAGACACATAAATGACTTCATCATTCTATTCTTTGTGTCCGTGCTTGTGTGTGTGTATATACATTTACACACGTTTGTATTCACAAGTGTGTGCATGTGAAGTCCAGAGTACTCAGGTATCAGTTACTTTGTTCTTTTTTTTTAAATAATGTTTTTCATTTAATAGTGTCTCTCATTTAGAATTTCCTCTAAAGCTTGCAGCTGTTGACTGTCTGCTTTGAGCTCTGCTATGTGGCTATTGCCCTTCTCCCTGTCTATGCAACTTGCTTCTCCTTGCTGACCTTGGCTTCCCAAGGCCGAGGCAGGAGGAAAAAAGAGAGATGAAGGGATTGCAGTTGTCACTAATGGTGGCCTTGAACTCTCATCCTGGTTAGTTTTAGGCACGGATCTTCTCCTGAGTGTTCTCATTTTCCTTGTATTTCAGGTTCAATTCTGTTTCCCCAAAGACAGATGATGTACCTTAGAATGTGTCATTATTCAGAAATAACATCTTTGCAGATATGATAAAATTAAAAGGAAGTCATCTTGGATTAGGATGGGCCCTAGATTTAATGACTGATCTTTCTAAGAACATTGAAATTTGGAAGCAGAGGAAATACACAGGAATGGATGGCCATGTGAAAATGGAGGCAGAGAGTCATTTGGTCACAAGCTGGTGAGTGTCTGGTTTGTGGGCGGCCATCAGACATTGGAAAGAGGCCAGGGGAGATTCCTCATGCCGACTCTGGCGGGGACGGGTCCTGCTGATGCTCTGATTTGTGCCGTCTCGCTTCTTCGGCTGTAAAACAAATTTCTTGTTTTACACAACACATTTTGGGGTCCTTTGTTATAGAGGTCTTAAGAGATGGACGCAGCCTAGTTCACAAACCCTCAGCCTGGAGTTGCAACCTCCTGCAGACAATGTGTTCTGTTCCTAAGCTCCCTGCTGGAGCCAAATCATTGCCCTTACAGGACTTCAAAGGCTCTGTCCCCCAGTTTTATCTTCCCTGTGCCTCTCCTGGCCCAAGGAATTCCTTGTCCTCCTTTACCACATCCATTCTGAGAGGGCTAACAGGCTCTTTTCAGTGCAGAGGGCTCCCTGACTCATCCACAAAGTAATTACTCAACTGTTTTTTTTTTTTTCCCACTCCAAGTTCCCTGGTTAGATCCCTGGTTGTGAATTTGTCAGTCCTCTGCAGTCTCTTCTCATTGATTATGGAGCACACACCAGGTGGTCGGACAAGGCCCTTCTGTGACTTCCCCAGCGGTTGGCAAGCATGCCCCTGGCTCTGGAAATTTCTTCCAGAGATATTTCAGACCCTTCTCCCCACCCTGGCTTTTCACATCCTTAATCTCTTGGGGGTTTTGGGAGGGATGGGTCTAAGAGCCGATGCTGACCACCTGTGGAGCTCCTGCAGGTTAATCTCAGTAGCTGAAGAAAAGCCCATAAAAATGTCCTACTTGGAAGTTGTTCTTTTGTTCAGTGAGCAGCACCATACTGCACGTGGTAAAATCAAACCGCTTCATTGTGCCACGTGTCCCTGGAGGTCCTTTGGGGGCTGTGCACTTCGCCATTCGAAGATTTCATCGAGCTCCCTGGGAAAGTTTTCTGCCACCTTTATTTTAGTGGCAATACTATGGTTCTCCTAACTTTTGTCTTTTTGCATCATAAGCAAACTGAAACGGACGTATCTTTTGTGTGTGTGCAGTTGCTTCTCTGAGTTAGAGAAAGGTAGAAGGGCTGAGTCACGGGCCATAAGCCGAAAGCATCTAATTGATTCTGCCTGCGGCTTGCTATGTAGCTGGCTTGGCTCCTTGAGCCTTCCTTTGCAATGGCGTTAGACAAATCTTGGGCTTTGCTTCCATCACTCTCGGCATTTTACTTCTCAAAGTTTGCTGTGCTAACTTGAGCTGCCCACCAGTTCTGCGGCTGCCTCCCATCTGGCTGTGGTAGTGCCAGGAGCAAGGCGTGAGCCCCTGCTTCTGGGGTTTTTATTTGGGCTCTGGGGACCAGACTCAGGTCACCAGGCTTGCAAAGCCACCCCTTCTCCCTCCTTTCTCAGTTCTTCCTGTGCGGCAGAAATTGGGAAGTTGAAAAGCAAGCAAACAAAGCCCTGCATTTTTATGCCTTATTGCAGGAGTTATGGGTACAGATCAGGTTCCACAAACAGGATGCATGCATTAGAAACCAGCTGGTGGGGATAAGGTAGAGACATCTTTTAGTTGCTTTTTTGAACCTAGGCCAAGCATGGGCATAAATTGAGTTTGCTTCCTTCCCACCCTGCAAGTGGTCCAATATTCATTTTTCGGACTTGCGAGTGGCATGCAGGTGCCACAGACTCCAGTTTCACTGATTCCTATTTGATCCAGCGTGTCACCCGTGTGGGGTTTTCCTTACACTCAGTACTTCCAGGGTAAGTGCCTTGATCACTTGGTTTTCTACCTTTCTAGTTGGGATAGTTGTGGCTGGGCCCCAGATGGCTCAGTTCTGCAGCATTCTGGGTATCGCTCCTGGGGCTGTACCACACAGCCTCTGTCTTTCAGCCGGTTTCCAGATATTAAGTCCCATCTCACATACAACCCGTAGGTAAGGTGTGCTTTCTGTATTGACCTGGCAGAAGCAAACTTGCCACAGGCTTCTTATTCTGCTTCTCAGTGATGGGTAAGAGCCCTGCTTAGCCATAATTGATGGTCTCGGCTTCCCTGTGGGTAGATCAGGTTGAGAAAAACTTGGCATTTAGAACAAGAGATTTCCACATATATACGTTCAGCTGAGTTGTGGCTCCTTGAACTGACAGTGGGAAGAGGCGATATTATGTTTTAAGAGATCTCCAGCATAAGTCTATACCATGGCCCTGGCAAGTCTCTGCCCCCTTCCCGTCAAATGTCCTCTGTTAAACCCTTCCCTCCATTGGGACTGCGTTTCTTCAGCTTTATAATAATGAGTTCCAGCTATCTTCCAGGGCTGATTTTAGCTCTGGTCCTACAAAATAATTGTGTGCACTACTCGCCAGAGGGCTTCGTGCTAAACAACCTCGCCCAATGAAGCAGCAGCATCTTCACAAATGATAGATACACTCATCGCATTTGCTCCTCAGCCTGCTGGCCACAGTAGGCACCAAGGTTGCTCGCTCTGTCTGCTTGCTGTTCTGTTTTCTATTAATAGTAAATTGATGTAAAATTGCCGTTCCTGAGAATTGGAGATGTTGCCATTGGAAACAGGCTCAATTCATCCACATAACCATTAAAACACCAAGATAAATGTCATAATGAAAATGGCAGTTTGTTTTTAGAGAGAGAGCAGACATTACCCTCTGAAGGCTTGCTCCAAAGGTATATGTACATTATTGCCAAGGGTGGGTATAGCCTGTGTTAGCCGCGTCTTCAGCTCTTGGGGTTGGACACCAGATGGGGAGTCTGAAGTGCACACTGTTCTTCACCGCTTGCCTGCACTTGTGTTACAAAGGAATACAAAGGACTCATGATTAGCGCCAGATAAAAGTACCCTACTCCCACTGCAGTTATTTTCTTCCCGTTGAGGCCCAGAGAAATTATATTACTTTCCTTCAAATCACTTCATTTGCTTTCAGAAATATTTTTTTTAAATATTTATTTATTTGTTATGTATACAATAGTCTATTTGTGTGTATGCCTGCAGGCCAGAAGAAGGTATCAGACCTTATTACAGATGGTTGTGAGCCACCATGTGGTTGCTGGGAATTGAACTCAGGACCTTTGGAAGAGCAGGCAATGCTCTTAACCACTGAGCCATCTCTCCAGCCCCCCAGAAATATTTTCTACTCTTGGCACTTTCTCTCTCTCTCTCTCTCTCTCTCTCTCTCTGTGTGTGTGTGTGTGTGTGTTTGTGTGTGTGTGTATCTCTCTGTGTGTGTCCCTCTGTCTCTCTCTCTGTGTGTCTCTCTTTCTGTGTGTCTCTCTTTCTGTCTCTCTGTCTCTCTCTGTGTCTCTCTGCCTCTCTCTGTGTGTGTTTCTCTCTCTGTCTCTCTCCCTCTCTCTGTCTCTGTCTCTCTCTCTTTCGAAACAAGGCCTTGATATGTAGCTCAGGCTGGCCTTGAATTTACAGAACTTCTCCTGCCTCAGCCTCCCAAGAACTAGGATTACAGATGTGTGCCTCCATGCTCAGTCTGCCTGTTCGGCCTTTTTTCTTTCCATCTCTCCTTCCCTCCTTCCCTTCTTCCCTCCCTCTCTCCCTTCCTTCTTTACTTCCTTCCTTCTAGCTTTATTGAGATCTACTGTACATACAATAACACTCACCCGTTTGAAGTATACTGCTTGATAAATGTGGACAATCGAATGCAGGCCATTTAACCTCTGTCACTTCCAAACTGGATGTGGAGTGCAACTGTCCTGAAAGGTTTTGTCATTCTCCTCGCCAGCATGTCTCCCCCACACTGCGTCTAACCCCAGATAGGCACCATGCTTTCTATCAGTGCCATGTAATTTTACAAAGACGGGATCATATGGCATGCATGTAGTCTTTTTTAGACTACTTTCATCTAAATTGAGGTCTTTGATGTTTATCTATGTGCTTTTATATATTACTCCATCCATTTTCTTGTGTATTATTATACGATACGGATATACCATGATTTGTCTTCACTTACCAGTTTGTAGAAATTTGGGTTGTTTTACCATTTGGGTAATGCTGTTTTGCAAAGCGGCCACTCCAGCAGCATTGTTCAAGTGAGAGTTTTGCTTTCTAATGTGCGTGCTGACATTTGGTTTTATCTCTTGAGTCTGTGCCTGCTTTAGCTGGAAGAGCACCAGTGTAGAAGTCATATTTGGAACAGTCCTAAACAGCGCAGAGAACCCGTTCTGGCCAGGGATAATCAAAACAGCAGATTCTTATGCAAAGCTCCCTTGAAATTAAGGAAAAATGATACCATTCATAATTCTGTGACTATTAATGGATTTTGTTTTAATGCCAATGTTAGGCATTTCAAAAATATGAGAAACACTTTAGGCTCTTTTACCCGCTAAAATGATGGAAAAACCTCTCATAATTTGTATTATTCGCCAGTGAATTCAAGACTTGCTCTGACCTGTCTGCATCTACTAGCCCCAGTTAAGGAGTCAATGACAGACCTAAGTACAAATACCACTAAAGTTCAACTTCGTTAACCAATGAGTGTTCCTGGGGTTACTACAGAACATTGATGACTCAGACAGCTGTACCACCAAAGCTCACTCCAACACGGGTGATGGTTCACGAAAGCTAAAACTTGGAGCTCACTGCACAGCACGCAGGTAGCTCAACAGACCAGAGAGGGTCTCTTCTAGGCAAGCCAGTTGTTTAACCCTCTTCAAAGCAGCTCAACTTGTCTCTTCAAGGTAGCTTGGCTGGTCTGAGTGTTTCTCAATCATCCTTGTTGCTTATATCTGCTCGGTTGAGGGGAACTCAAGGAATCTCATCAGTTTCGGGGAGTTCCTGAAGCTTGAGAGTTGCTCGCCTTCTGAAGTTAACAGATAAAATGTTTTACCCCTCCTTAGAACTTACGTGACTTAATGAGCTTCACCTCCAAGGTGGGGGCTTTTCTCCAGAAAGAAATTGCTACAAAACACAACAAGCACCATTTTGATGGATTGCATCTGACTGTGTTGGATGGGAACAGAGCCAGGTTGGGAAAAAGAGGCAGTGATGTATGTACAGGCTGGTGATGGATGGCTACACAGAGAGGTGCCTGGAAATAGATCCAGAGCGTGCTAGTTAGGAGCCACGGAGGATGGCTTATATGACTCAAACTGTGCACACGCCTACAGTCTAAAATCTGTAAAATCTGCACTCCGCAGCCCAGGGGCGGATGGGCACAGCTGCCCATCTGTGACCGGAGGATACATCAGGCTGAAATAGTCAGAAGTGTTGAAGCTTCCCTCCGATCACTGGCTGGGGGAGGTCAGGGCCGAGTGGGCTTTCTTTGCTAAGAAATGCAGAGGAAACTCCATGGAAGATGAACTCGCCGAAGAGCAATCACACCTGACTCAACAACACGGACCCAAACGTGTAGGCCTGCCAAGAACACGCCTTCACTGGGTTGTCTCTGACTTATTCTGGGATGGCCTGCAGCCATGGAAGATACTTGAAGAATAAGAATTGCATTAGAACAGAACATGCTTTGTTTTTCTCAGAAAAGATTAAGTTGGGAAAAACTGTCCCCTGAAGAGTGATTTGGGATGGGAGCGAGCCCTACAAAAGAACACTGCTGCATTTGAAGCTGCAGCGGCTTCCCCTGCCCCTCTTTGACACAATGAACACTTACAATGGCTGAAAAGATTAAAATGCTCTAAGTGGCTTAGATCTGAGACCATCACACATCATGAGTTGCAGTGCCCTTCACTGTGCATGTGTGGTTTTCTGCTCTTGTGGAAACAGCGGTGTATTTAACATCCCTACACGCATTTCAGCGTGAAAACACCAAACAGGTGTACCTTTGGTCTGTACGTGTCAGACTGTTTGATTTCTTTAAAAGTACAGTGACTCTTTCCTGCAACCTTCACATAGTTATCATTCCTGACCCTAAGAATTACCTAACCTCTAGCTGGCTTCATGTTGGATCCCGGCAGTAAATCTCCTGGGAATGCTGGTTTGAAATCCAGATAGGATGATGAAATACACTCTGTCATACTTACAGTCTGCTTGGTTTTTAAATTTGCTGTTTGAGTTGCTGGCTTAAATTTCACACACATACAAAAAATCATCCAGTGAATTTTGACTGAGGAGTAGAATGAAATTTCCAACAATTTCTGAAATAACCTTAAAACACGTCTGGCATTTTGTACTATGTACTGTGTGAAGTGACTTTCTGAACATTTACAATTATAAAAGCAAATTGCCAGTCAACTCTGGAAAATGATGAAGATGCTTTGTATTTTGCAACACCAAATATTTAGTTAATTTAATTTAATTTGTGTAAAATAAATAAATAACACCCATCCCAGCAGTATTCAAATTTGCTTTTGTTTTTTAAACAAATGATAGAATTTTAGAGAGGATTGCTTAAAAATTAAAATGACTTATCATTAAATATTTGACTTGTATATCTATATTATATATTTATATACCCGTGACCACGTAAAAATTTCCTGGGCAAAGAGGTTACAAATGTATAGTAAGTATTTATGATCGGACCTAGCTGTCCATTTTCCTGTATTTCCCACCATCCTTCACTGTGCCTGCCATAGAAAACAGTTACCATAGCGACACCCTCATTATTCTTTCAGAGATATGATAGCGTTTTTTTTTTTTTACATGCTGTTTAAGGGCGTCAATCACTTTCATAAAGTCAAATTTTTCTGCTTCTTCTTGGTTAAGGTGTTCCTGTGCTCCTGATGTGAGGTCGCTGGGTTCTGGTGGTTTCATGTTGTTCTTCAGATTGCTGGGTGAATTCTTGCATTGGCGCCTGCCCATCTCTTCCTCCGAATGCTCCTCTATGGATCTTCTTTTACAGGATCAGGTCTCCTTGCCCACTGTTGTACCTTCCCAATGATGTCGCTCCCCAGTGATGGCTCTCCTAGTGCCCCAGTGATGACTCTCCTGGTGCCCGGATTGGTTCTCCGTGCTGCTTGGGTAGCTCGTAAACAAAGGGCCTGACTTGCTTGCTGCAGGCAGGCCGTCCAGATGGAACTTCTCAGCACCTAAACCTGGCCGCCTGGTGGCCCAAGCCTTAGTGTAGGAGCTTAAAATTGTTCTTGAGCATTGGTCCTAGCTTACACCAGGGCAGGGTTGGGGGGAGGGTGCTGGGGGGCTGAGTCGTGAGTAAGAAAGAAGGCCCTGCAGGAGGAGCAGGGGGAAGGGGGGTTGTGCTCTCCCCTAGGACAGACCACCCCTGGATCACACACACTCACCCGTCCAGAAGGAATTCCACAGGGCCGCAGCTCAGGGGACAAAAGGAAGAAATGGCAGGCAGGGCGGGGTCCAGGAGAGCACACGGGAGCCAGGAGCACCCAGGCTGGAGGTCTAGCGTTTTTTTTTTTAAAATCAATTTTAACCCATTTCAATTTCTGTTTTCCCTAGAACTGCTCTTGCTGCCACCTGGCGGCCCATTGGAATCACTGGTGACTGTTTAAAGTTTTTTCTCTCTGTGTTTTAATCTGTATACTTAGAATGGCTTTAGATTTACAGAGACGGTGTAGAAACAACACATAGAGCTCCTGTATGTGACTCACTTACTGTGACTAAGGAATCAACTCGAGGCAGTCTTAATAACTTCAGACTTCATTTAGATGTCTCGTCTCATCAACATCCTTTGACCACGTATCCAAACTCAAACGTTATATTATCTTTACCTGATGTGTCCCGGACTTCTCCAGTCTGAGAAAACCCACCTTTTTTCAGGCACAGAGCAAAAGGTTCCTTGTGTTTCTCTGGCATCCCATCATTCACTGGGGCTGAGGGTTTGGGGGAAGACATCAGAGATTCTGAGCCCTTCTCCTTCTTGCCTCTTCTGTCAGGGGCACCCAATCACACCCGGGCTTGTCACTGGTGAGGCCCACTCTGGTTCCTTAGTCAGGGTGTGTCCCCAGTTTCCTCAAGTGTGAGCTGACACACATGTGTCTGTATATCATGAAGCCCCACCAGCTCCCAGGAGGCGCAAAGCTAAACATTACCTCCTAGAGTTTAAATAGAGGCAGTAATATGTTAAAGCCACCATGATAACTAAACAGTCTTTTGAGGGAGATGCTTTGGGCAATGACAACGTCCTGTTTTGCCCACTGATTTTAGCAGCCATCTGGGAACCTCATCTACAGTAGCTATTACTCTGGTGTTCCAAAGTTGACGCTGAATTCTTTATCCCCTCCCCACTTCACCTCCATGTATTTACCTATTCAGCTGTGTATGTGTATATAACCACAGTTTATGCAGTTTATGCCTTGGGCTGCCATGCACTATGATCTTTAGTTTGTTGCTCAAATTGTTCTGGCATTGAAAGAATCACAGGGGTTGGCCTCAATGTCCTTGTGACCTACTACTCCCTTTGCTCCCATTCCCTGCCCTTTTAAACAGTACCCACTTTTTGATGCAATAGTAGCTCAGGCTTCACTTCCCGTGAAGCTACTTATGGTCACAGTGTAAAAATAAGTGGAAAATTCTAGAAATATTTTCTAAGTTTTAAATTGTCCTCTGCTCTGGGTATCAGGGTGATCTTGCTCATCATTCTATAGAAGGCATGGATTATCCCTTAATTCAGCACATCCATGCTGTATCTATGACTATCTTGTTATCAAACTTCCATTGTCACAATCTCACAATTAGGGTCAGGAGATCCTAATTGTGGCCTGACACTATGTCAGCGGTGTTACTGTATTTACATCATTTAACCTCATTTCATCTCATTGCTCAGTCATTGTGCCCACATCATACCATCACAGAAGGACAAATACAGTACAGGCTGGAGGAGGAAGGAGAGGGGAGAGAGGGGACACACAGAGCAGGAGAGACAGAACAAGAGAGAGAGATATAAAAATAAGAGCAAGAGAGAGAGGTAGGTCTAGAGAGAGAGGGAGAGACAGAGAGGGTTATATTCTCATGTATGTAGGCCTGTGTAGTGTACATTATAGAGGTAAATTGTCATGTGCTGTTTGAACTCACCAAGAAGTTGCTTCTAGAAACAGGCTAACACCCTTCTCTTGGGCTCAATATCTTTATGTCAAGTGTCCTTTAAGATCCCTGTGTGCCAGGGAGGAAAGGATAACGAACAGTCAAAGAGTCAAATATTGTGTCCTTGAGAACAGCTGGGAGGTGGATGTCCCTATTGTTTATCTGGTGACAGAAAAATGTTTGCAATGGGAAAGACAGCCTGGAAGATCCGCAGTGGGAAGCTCCTCAGAGGGGAGAAAGCTCAGTGGGGGAACTCCAGCTGAGAGCCTCAACTTCCCTTTGGACTTTGCTAGATGTTTATAAGGACCCGATCTGATGATGTGACCTTCCTATTGTTATCTGTTCCTTTCACCTGCAA
>JABTXL010003188.1:1716080-1729579 GCA_025134845.1 Neodon shergylaensis | reverse complement strand
TCATCATCTGCTATTCATTCTTTTTCTTTAGCTTGTTGTGTACTTAAAAACTTTACTCATTCAAAACCAAAAGCATGCTACTGCATGTTATTTCTCCAGAGCAAGTAAAGCAGCAATGTGTGTGTTGGTGGTGGTGGTGGGGGTGGTTGGTGCACACACAGACATGTATGTGGAGTCTGGAAGCTGATATGGAATACTTTCCCTGATTTCTCTCCACTTTGTATGAACTACAGAGGCACGATTCCACACTGACCTGGAACGCAATTCCAGCCTCTCTGTCTAGCCAGCTTTCTTTAGGATCCTAGCTCCGCCTTCTGAGGGGTGGGGTTATAAGTGACCCCTTTCCATCAGGCTTTTTCCCCCTTTTACATAATGTGCTGGTAAACTTTATCAAAAGACACAAGCTAGAGTCATTTGGGAAAACGGAACCTCAACTGAGGAATTACCTCTTTCAGATTGGCATCGGGGGGTGTCTCTTGGGTATCTTATTGATTAATGATTGATATGGGAGGGCCCTGCTCACTATAGCTGATGTCACCCCAGGCCAGGTGGTCCTGGATGGCATAAGAAAGCAGGCTGAGTGAGTCTTGAGGAGCAAGTCACAAGAAGCTTTCCTGCATGGCCTCTATATCAGTTCCTACCTCTCAGTTCTCTCTGTCCCTTTGCCTAGAGCTCATTACGTGGCACAGTGGGCTCTTCCTGTTTTTCCGGGGATCTTCAGGTCAGCATCTCTCTCTTCACCCACACTCTCTCAGTTGCTTTGTCCCAGTGTATGGTGGAGTCGTACCACGTTGTGTTGAACTCACACTCTCAACTGATGGCCCTGAAGTGTAGCTACTGGGGTCCATGTGTGGTCTCCTTAGTCATCAGACTGGGAGAATCAATGGTGGACCTCCAGCCTCAGAAAGGAAGCCTTCATCAGTTGCTGGTGAGTAGGTAACTCTGTCTGGTCCTGGAATTCTCACAGAACCCTAACAGGTATGGAAGGGATGTAGAACCCAGGGCTGGAGCAGCTAGTGGTCCTGCTTGGGGCAACCACAGAAAAGATGGTGAACATTTAAGCTTGAGCTTGGTCAGGCTGGTTGGGCTTAAGGCACCTCAGGCTACAGAAGTAAAATCTGCACACAGTTGTCTGCTTGGAAGGCCAATGGAAAACATTTGGAGGTATTGTCTGGTTGGAGGAAGTAGGCAACCAGAGGAATGTCCTTGGAGGGCAGGTCTTGTCCCCAGCCTGCAGATAACTGCTTTTGATTGACAGGAAAAGATGTCAAGACTGGCCAAAGCTGTAGTGGTGGAAGTGGACGGGGCAGAGGGCTCACACATGAACAAAAAGAAAATCTTCCTTCCTTCTGGGACATCTTGTCACGGCAACGAGAGAGTGACTGATACAGAAGGAAACATAATTAAACAGAACTGTAAGGTAACAAAGGAGTTCAATGTGGGCTATTGAAGGTCTTGTCTATTTGGATAAATGAGCCGTGTGATTTGAGGCTCTCTTGAACATGAAATTGCAAGGGAAATATGAAATTAGTGGAAAAGAATCATTCGCCACTCTTTTCTAACAATAGAACAAGGTGCTATGGATGGTATTTGGTGGTTGTGGTGGTGGTGGTTGTGTGTGTGTGTGTGTGCATAGGTCAATAGTTCTCAACCTTTCTAACACTGTGACTTTTAATACAGTTCCTCATGTTGTGCTGACCCCCAACCGTAAAATATTGTTCTGAATTGTAATGTAGATATCTGATATGCAGGATAACTGACAAGCGATCCCTGCGAAAGGGTTGCTTGACTCAAAACGGGTCACGGTCCATAGCTTGAGAACAACTGGTACAGGTTACAGGACAGAAGGACAGTCTTGACTGCCAATCCCAGGTACTGTCCACCTGTTGCTGACACAGGGTCCCTCATTAGTCTGGGTCTTAGCTAACAGACCGGGTTGGCTGACTAGTGATCAACCTCTCCCTTCCCTGGAATGTCAGGTACATACCACCATACATGACTGTGGGGATGGAGTCTGGGTATCACACTCAGGTCCTCGCAACTGCATAACAAGCATGTTACAGACTAAGACTGTCCCCTGCCCACAGGTCAATGTTTTTGATTGATTGGCAGGAAAAGATGTCAAGATTAGCCAAGGCTGCAGTGGCGGTGATGGGTGAATAGGGAAGTCACTTCAGGTAACCTTCCAGGAGCCTTTCCTCCCTTGTTCCACTCTCTTAGTTAGTCTGAAGGCATGCACTGCAGCCCCGAAAGTCAGTTAATTTACGAGGCGGAGATTTAGAACCTTCATGACATTTGCCTTAGTTACCATTCTTGCATTATTAAGAGACACTATTGACCAAGGCAACACTTATTAAAGAAAACATTTATAGGATTTCCCCCGAGGAAATTTTAGGGTTAGTTATCTATACTATCATATCATCTATACATAAAGATACTTTGACTTCTTCCTTTCTGCTTTGAATCCCTTGGGTTCTCATAAGTTGATTTATTGCTCCAGCTAAGACTTGAAGTACTATATTGATATATAGATATGGAGGGAGTGGACAACCTTGGCTTGTTCCTGGTTTTGGTGGAATTGCTTGAGTTTCTCTCCATTTAAGTTGATGTTTGCTACGGGCTTGCTGCAAACTGCCTTTATTATGTTGAGGTATGTTCGTTGTATCCCTGATCTCCCTAGGACTTTTATCATGAGTCTCATGTTCAGAGTAGTTGGCCAACAAATAATGGACTCCACAGGGTTTTTGTTTTGTTTTGTGTATGTGTGTGCACATGCTTTAATTAGCTACAGTTTGGTGGCTTTTTTTCCTTTTTGGATGTGGCCTTATTTTGTTTTCTTAGTTTTGGGGGATTTTGTTGTGGTATTGGGTTTTTGTTTGTTTTAAGAAATAACTTAAAGTTGAGTGTGGAGGGAGGAGAGAGGATCTGGTAAGACTTGGGGGAGGGAAAGAATATAGTCAAGCTATATTTAAATTTAATAATTGTTTTAAATAATAAAGATATAATAAGTTTCATAATGTTAGTCCATGATCATAATGGCAGGAAACAGAGAGGCATGGTGCTTGGGCAGCAACTGAGAACTTTATACCATGATCCATAGAGAGCAGTCAGAGAGAGAGAGCAACTAGACCTGGCATGGACTTTTGAAAACTCAAAGATCATCCCAGTGACATAATTTCTCCAATAAGGCCACACCTCCAAATCCTTCCCAAACAGTTCCACTAAATGAGGATCAAGTATTCAAATACATGAGCATATAGGGGCCATACTCATTCAAACCACAACAATGATCTCATAGGAAAGGAAGAGCCAACCAAAGGAAAGAATTGTCAGCAGTAGGCTGTCAGGGACAGGCAGGAGCCCAGCACATACTCCCCTGGTTGGGTTTCTCTTCAGTTGTACCCACCCACCCACCCATCACCACCATCGATTCAGTTCAAACTGCAGGCTGAAAGAAAATGTAAAGTGGTGTGTGTCACCTTATGGAGACATGCTAAAATGGTCCCATAACTGTCCTAATAAACATCAGTGTAGGAACCCCAAGTGGTGTGTGTTGCCTTATGGAGACATGTTGCCTTATGGAGACATGCTAAAATGTTCCCATAACTGCCCTAACAAACATCAGTGTAGGAACCTCACTAAACTGTTGACTGAAAGCTCCCACTTCAAATGCAAGATTTCTCCAGAATTTATAAGCAAATCCTGTGGCTACTCTCGGGGAATATGGATGTGAGCCAAGTGATACAGAAGGAACCATTTTAACGTAGGCAAAAAAGCAAAAGCTTTGGCAAGAAGCTCCTGTTTTGTGCATTTTTAAGAGATAAGAGCATTCTTTGGAGAGGATTCAGATTAGGGGTGGTGTGGGGTTTATATTGAATCTCCCCACCCACTGTATGGAGCCTGGCACAGAGGAGGTATTTGTTGAATAGGTTTTAAACATGTGCTGAGTGTGTGTCTCTTTTGTGTCTGTTAGACCCGAGGTGGGGAGAGGTTGGCTAGTTGGCTAGTTTGTAACAAGATGTTGGAAGATCCAAGGCTGCACCAGAAACTAGAGGACAGCTTTACTCCAGGCATTCGCTGGAGTTGAACCAGGACTGGCTTCTCCACCAGGCACGGTACCCACTGGCCACAAAACTTTTAGTCTGTGAAAGAGTTTTATTGCCTATAAAATTAGAGGGAGAATTTTATACTCACACAGTGGCAGATATGATCTTTAGGGTTTTTTCTTTTTTTTTAATAATTTTTATTTTAAATGTGCATTGGTGCTTTTGCCAGATAAATGCCGTATAAGGGTGTTATATCCTCTGGAACTGGAGTTACAGACAGTTGTGAGCTGCCATGTGGGTGCTGGGAATTGAACCCGGGTCCTCTGGAAGAACAGTGCTCTTAACCTCTGAGCCATCTCTCCAGCCCCCTAGTTTTTTTTTTCAGTGGAGGAAGTGATCCCTGGAAGTCATAGTTCAGCCTGGGCAATGTGACCTTCTACTATGTAGGGAAGGAATAGTCTGAGGGATCTCTCTCCACAGATGCCACCACAAATGACCTTTCAACCATGGCTTCCTTCCTCTTGCCCCTCATTTAAAAACCAGGCTTCTGTCTAATTTGCATACAAGGGAATTCTGTTCACTGCACATGTCTAAGGGTCCTAGTAAACCCATGCAATGATGAACCCACTGCTATGGTGAAGACATTTCCACTGTCCCCTAATGCTTCCTTCGACCTCTTTAGGGTCATCCCAATTCCCAGCTCTTGGAAACCACTGTCATATTTGTGATCTTTAGTCTTATCTGTTTTAGAACCTAGCATCGGAATCTAATATTGTATGACCAGTGTGTCTGGCTTCTCTCACTCAGCACAATACACTTGAGATCATCTTGCTGCTACATGCGTCTATCAAGAGCTCATGCGTTTTTCTGTGAAATGTATTCCAGATTTCCATCACATTAAAAAAAAGTCTATTCATTATTGGAAGCACATAGTGGTGTTTTCGGTCTTTGATAATACAAAAACCTCGGCAATCATTGGATTGTATGGAGAAGGGGAGCTGGATGTGCGGTCAGAGTTCAGGCTGCCCTGTGTGGAGAAAAACAGGGCTCCTGCATTATTTGAAGTGTGCAATCTACTCACGACATTCTCAAAGCAGAGACGCATTCCCAGTTCCGCTGAGAAGTACTACAAACTCTAGTTATATTTCACCTCACTAGCAGCAAACACTAGGCTAGAACTGGGAGTGACTTGCCGTTGAAAACGTGAAATCTGTGCCGGGCGGCGGTGATGCACACCTTGAATCCCAGCACTTGGGAGGCAGAGACGGGCTGATCTCTGTGAGTTTGAAGCCAGCCTGGTCTACACACAACAATTATAATGCTGCACCCTGGATGTTTGTCAACTTAAGGAAGTGCCGAGTGCCAAGTTTATGATGGTTCTCCTTATGATTCTTTTGATTTTATAATGGCGCGAAAGCAATACTTCCAATAGAAAGCACATCTTGAGTCTTGTGTTTCGAGACAGCATCTAGCTATGTGGCGCAGGCTTGTGATCCTCCTGCCTCCACCTCCCAAGTGCCACAATTTCAGGTGAATTTGATATTTTCCTGTCTAACAACTTGCAGTACCAGCTTGTCTTGAAAAGCTCGGTGGCGGCAGGAACCACGGCCGTCAGCCAGCTGCACGGGCACACCCTGTTGTGTGCTGTGTAACTCAGCTGTGGCGCTCAGCGGTTTAGATGTGGTGGCATTGTGGACCTTCAATGCGCTCATCAGGACGTGTTCCCATCATTAGTTAAAGAACATCAGTCTTGTCCAAATAAAAAGTCCAATGGTCTCATTTTACAGGAAACAACCAGAAATGTCAGGTGACATCTCCAAAATCCATATGGAGGAAGAGGTACTTGGGTCTCCTGTCTCCTGGGCCATAAAGCTACCAGAGACTTCCCTTTTTCTTCCTTTCGTTAGCAGGGTAGTAAATATTGGGTACAAGTAGTTAATATGGTTGGGCTAAGGAAGTGCGGGCCAATTCTCGTGGTGCTCTGCTGAGGAGCAAATGAGCCCACGTGAACAGATCATGTCCTACATGTTCCCTACATGTGCAGATCATGGTCCCTTACCTGCTCCAGGATGCAGAAGGGGACCCCTGGAGGAAAGCAATCCCATTGTCACAGCCACAGGCACCTGCTCAGCTCTCTGGGTCCGTGTCCCTCAATGACAATATTATCGAAAACTGCTTACCTGGGACCAAATTTGTTGACCTTGTTTGCTTGTTTGTTTTGTCCTGAACTGGAAAGACTAAAGCTATTTGATGCTCTCAGGTCCTTTCCAGCTCGGGCGCTTGTATGAGGTTTGAGCTGCAGGAAGCGGAGATGGAGAAAGGTTTGCCCCCTGCTTTCTTTACTTCCTAGTGACTGAAGCTGCCCCTGAAACACAGAAGCTCTTTGTCCCCTGACCCTCTAACAAGAGATTTCTACTCCCTTCTTTCCTATTTGTTTACTTTCATTCTCCATCAACTTTGGGTTTCTAATAAGCATTCAAAAGGTCTGTGTCAGCCTTCCTTATAAATCCTGGGGACCGAGCGTGGAAAGGAAGTTCACTGTGTTTCTATACAAATCACCAGGAGATTTATTTGTCCTCAATTTTGACCAAATAAATGAAAGAGGGAAAGAGCTCTTATTACTTAGAAGTAAATGGGGACATCAAAGCCCGGCAGTTTCTCTTTGGTCTGTCTTCCATTGTGTTGCTGTCCTCCCAGGGGCTGGACACCCAACACTCCCACAGAGGTTCTCAGAGCATGGACAGTGAAGCTGGAAATTCAAGGCTTGCTCTTGGGGGGGTTTCTTCGCTGCCTCCCCAGGACTTCTGCATGCTGCAGCCAGAGAAGGTGTGTCTGCAAGCAGAATAAAGGAAGCCTGACTCAGGTTCCCTGCAGACTGCCTATGCCTGGTCCCAGCCCCCCTCCCCCTCCAACCCAGCTACCATGGCCAGCCAAACTGTGAAACCAGAGACCAGCTCAGCCTTGCAGGGTAGTGATTCCCAGCCTCCTGGATGCTGGTGGCAAGGGGCCCTGCTCTTAGCTCTGGCAGTCTCGCGGCTCAGAGCAACTCCTGGACCACAGACACCTGGCTTCTCAGTTCTCAGCTGCGTCCCCTCTGTCTTTCTCAGCAGTCTGTACCTGTTTTGCCTTTCCCACTCACCTCTGCTGCTTTTCCTTCTGTTCTCCTCTACTGTGGCACTGTCTTACCTCACAGGCCCCCATCCCTCCTGTCTCTCTTGCTTCCCTTTCCTCTTGTTCTCTCTTACCACATTTGGATGCTCACTGAAGATTTGCTCAGCGGCTTTCCAATCAATGGCGGACATGCCAGATGTTGAGGGACGCCTAAAAAGGCAACTGCTTTTTTGATCTCTTGAGTCAATTGTATTTGTCTTTGGATTTTCTCTTTTGGTCTTGGGTCTCTCTCTCTCTCTCTCTCTCTCTCTCTCTCTCTCTCTCTCTCTCTCTCTCTCTCTCACACACACACACACACACACACACACCCTAATGCTTTATTGTATAAAGTGTATCCAGTAGTAAACCAAGATTGATTTCCTCAGGGCTTTGGGAAAAGGATGGTCGCTAGTAACTTCTTTTCATACCATATCTAAGTGTCTTCTATATTGTAGAGTGAGGCAATCCCCCTCTTCATTAAGGTAGGGAGTCCCCAAAAACTTGAGCCCCCCAAATCCATCTACATGAATCATTTCCGGCAGTCAATGGTGGCTTTCCTTTCAAAGTGGAAAGACAGTGCAGGCCTCACTCTTCACGCGGCTAATGGAGGCTCGGCAAAGCAAATGCCAACTGTGTCTTCTCCCGCTGTGCTGCGCAGTAGGGTTCATGTGAGGCATGTCTGCTGTTTCAGTTTGGCAGATTCCAGTGTCACATCATCAAAAGTGCTGAATCTTGTTTTGATTAGTTATTTTGCGGCAAACATTGATGTTTAATTGAATTTTATAGTCTCAGAACATGTTGACGCTTTTTTTTCCCCTGAAGGTGGAATGTTCTTTTCTCTATTGATGAAAAACACGTTTAAAATAATTCTCAGGGCCAGATGTATCAACATTGTCCCCTTTTGTAAAAACAAAGAGCTAGGGAGGTGCTGTCTTTGTTATGGCTTGAAATGGAGATTATAGATTCCATTTTTTTGAACTAGGGAGCCAGCTCTCTATTAAAATGTATCCTAATGTAAGTGTGAAATAACCTTCTATCATTCTCAATATTCCAGTGTTTTCTCAAGATCATCGAGAATAACTGTTATCCATGCTGAATTCTAGCCCCCTAATCAAATAAACTGCCTGCTGTCCTCTGTTCCCAGGACATATGTTGTGCAAGGAGTCTAACTTTGTGTTTTGAATCTAAGTTCTCAGGTTATACTTCATCCTTCAGTTCCCACTCAGAGAGATTTTTTTTATTTTTTTATTTAAAAAATTGAAATTTACATACCAACCCAGTTCCCCCTTCCTCCCTTTATCCTGCCCCCCATTTCTCCCTATACCACCCTCCATCCACACATTAGAGGGGAGAAGGCCTCCCTTGGGGCATCAACAAAGTCTGGCACACCAAGATGAAACAGGACCAAACTCTACCCCCTGCATCAAGGCTGAGCAAGGTATCTCACCATAGGGAACAGGCTCCAAAAAAAGCCAGTTCATACCCCCAGGTAAGTCCTGGTCCCACTCACTGCCAGGGGCCCCACAAACAGATTCAACCACACAACTGCCACTCACATTCAGAGGACTTAGTTCGGTCCCATGCAGGTTCCTCAGCTGTCCGCCCAGAGGCCGTGAGCTCCCACTAGCTTGGGTCAGCTGTCTCTGTGGTTTTCCCCATCATGATCCTGACCCCCCCCCCCACCTTGCTCATATGATCCCTTCTCCCTCTCTTTAACTGAACTCCAGGGGCTGAGTTCCGTGCTTGGCTGGATCTAGGTTCTATGATGGCAATTAGGGCAGTTCAGGCACCCTCTCCACTATTGCTAGGAGTCTGAGCTGGGGTCATCCTAGAGAGATTTATAATAAGTGCTGATTAATTATACAATGAGAAAGCTCCTTGCAGGGCACAGTGCCTGCCATGCTCTGGATAACAAGACATCCACCTCCTGCTGCGGTTGCAGTACCTCAGCAAACCACTAGGTGGTGTGCGTTCAGAGAGCTCTCCATCGGGTATGCTTCCTGGCATCAGTAGTGACTATCTCATGGCTCTGAGTGTGCTGCATTGGGATAAGTGATGGGATGGCCATTGTTCTTCTGTCAAGGCACACATCTATGCAAACTTGCACTAGTAATACAGGCAGAAAAAGAGCGAAGAAAAAAACAAGGGGAGGAGGTGAAAAAAAAAAAGGCAAGAAACGGTCCCTGAGAAAGGAAACAGACAGAGAAGGCAGAAGAGAGACCCTGGGAGAGAAGAAGAGAGTTCATATTCTAGCAGAAGGGAGAACTTTAGTTTTGAAACAATAACCTTTCTCACTCAAGCCAGGAGCCATGAGGGCAGCAGCTCCAGAGGAGACTGAGGGCCTGGTTGCTCAGTCTGTGAGACCCAGGTGAAGACTACTCCCCGTAACCTTTCTATTATTAATTAATTAATTAATTAATTAATTAATTTGTCTGATCTAGATGCCCTCATTCCCCTGCATTGCAGAGGTAAACTAAGTGACAAGTGTCTCCTAAGGATACTGGCAGGTGTGCTGAGTAGGACAAAATATCCATCTGTGCCAATTTTCACTCACGTCATTCTGAGTGAGAAACCACTCATCGAACTTAAAAATAATTTATTCAAATTATTATTATTATTATTATTATTATTAGTGGTAGTGGTGGTGTGTGTGTTCCAAAACATATTTAGAGATTACAGGGCAACTTTGTTCAGTGCATTTTCTTCTCCATGAATTCTTGGGCTGAAACTCAGCATTCCAGGATTACAAAGGAAACCTTTTACCCACTGAGATAGATGCTCCACTTCAAGAATGTGGAAAATTATAAAGCTTGAGGTTAAGGCTTCAAGACCCAGGGTTGTGTCCTGGAAGGATGGGATGCTGAAGGAGAGGAGCTCCCCACACTGGGTAAGCTCTCTCAAACATCCCTTTAGGGCTCTCCCTGGAGCTGTTTCTCAAAGCCATGGAGAGGAGATAAAGGCTAAACTTGAGGTATGCTGCTAGGCCTCTGTATCTTGTGTCCTGTCCATCCTATGGCACAAATTGGGGTCCACGGGTGGGCACAAGGAAGAAAGCTATGTCCACTTATGCTATAAACATTCCTCTTCTATCCACACAGGAAAATTTCTTTTCCTAGGGCTGGAGTTGGGGAAGAAAAGAAGGGTTGGGCATCTATGGCATGGGAAACAGTGACAACAATGGAAAAGAAGCCAGACTTCTACAAGCTTGCCACTTAGGGATGTCTTAACTCAGTTTGAGGAATGGAGGGGCAATCTCCTGAGGCTGGAAGACAGGCTTCTGGGCCAGTATGTGACTAGTCACGCCTCTTGGCTTCACCTCAGCACGACTGGTGTTACTTCAGTACACATTCATCACGAGAGCCTACAGAATGTCAACAGCAATTTTCTATAACATTCTTATGGAGCCAGAATGTGCCCGTCTGGCTCGGTGGCCTTGGGAACTGTGTGAGTCTCTCCAGATCTCAGCTCTTCCATCTGTTAGGTAGAGCCTGGTTATGAATATGGCTCAGAAAGCAAGTATAATATATTACAGAGGGCTTAGTCCAGTGCCTGGCCCAGAGATTTCATCATAACCATGGCAGAGAGGCTTGGCTTCATCTCTTTCGAGGCTGTGAGGCTTGACTTCATCTCTTTCGAGCAGTTTCAGTGAATATATCAGGCCATGATCGTTTAAAATAATTTTGTGGTTGTTGTTTGTTTGCCTTACAGGCCAATTCACTATTGTTTCTGGAGGGCAATTCGTAAAGCAGAGATGAGAAATTTGACAGTCGAAAGAAACAACTGCCTCAAGGAGCTGGTTGCTCTTCCAGAGGACCTGAGTTCAATTCTCAGCAGCCACTTGGTGGCCCAGAGCTGTCTGTTACTGCAGTTCCAAGGGATCCAGTGCCTTCTTTTGGCCTCCTTGAACACTAGGCACTCATGCGGTACACAGACATATATGCAGGTAAAACATCCATACACATAAGAAACCCCCCCACAAAAATTCCAGAATTAAAAAATTCTCAAACCAAAGGATAAGACCCATTCATTACATAAAGCGCTGAGTTACCCAATCCCAAGATTCAGAGGTGCCTGAGTCAGTGGGAAGTCATGAGTTCCCATGTATAGCTATCTACTAGGCCTCTGTAACCTACGTCTCATCCACTCTATTAGTCTGTAACTTAGGGACAGTAAGAGGTTAACAACAATAGTAGGGTAGAATGATCGTAGCCACACACTGTAACAAACGTTATGGGAATGTTCTCTTTCTTCTCTCTCCAGAGTTACTTGCACAAAAGCATTGTGACAGCACAGCTATCATCCTGAGCCAAGAAGGCTGCAGACTGATAAAAGGCAGGTAGCCTATCTCAAGGACAAGCTATTTCGAGCCATGGTGACGCAGGAGACCTAGGAAGTCTGAGACAAAGTCTCTGCCTTCTGCCGGCTTGGTTGTCACAACACCAGAGCCTGCAGCTTTTGTAGGCACCCTATGAACGTAAGAAAGGGGAAACCAAGTCAAGAGAGATGGTTCCTGGTAAGTCATTAAAGCCACCTCTTTCCCTAAACCTTTCATTTGTGAGATAGGAATGTGTTTTCATGTGTTAATCCATTTCAAGTAGGGATTTCCATCACTTGGATGCCAAGATTTCAACACCCACGCCCTCTCCCAAGTTCCTGTCCCTCCCTCACTGTGGTGCAGATTTAAAGAGGTTCTCCAAGAGTGATCTGGACCAACACCAAACAAGGTTGCCAAGTGAGTCCCCAGTGTCTACAAGTAACACCAGCATCAACACGATGGCCTGGACACTCAGAGTGGCCTCCCAAAAGTCAGAAGAGCTGAGTTAACAGAGGAGACATTAGGAGGTGCAGAAGTCGGGCCACAAAGAGGGGTTGACAGTTCAGGTAGAGTAATGGGAGGGGTACATAGTGTATACCTGACCCACACCAAGGACAGCAGCCCATAGAATAACACTCCTGACAGGGACCAAGATAAAGCTGTCAGCCAGGCTGAGGTGAGGATGGCTTCAGATCTTGGGTACAGCTAATGCGTGTGGACTTTGCCCATAGATACAGAGAACTCTCGATGCCTTGCGTGACCTGACAAGTCAGCATTAAAGTGACACATAGATCACCAGCATCAGACAACGTGACATGGCAGGGAGTCCCTGTTCCAGGCCACTGCAGCAATGCAGGCTCCGTACAGCCCAGGCCTAATCTAACTGGAGTAGCCAGAGTAGAGCTGGGCAGGCCCGGGAAGACACAGATGCAACGTTCACCCACGAGTCTTGCTCTCCTGCTCAGGGCCTTCTCCTTGCAAGCATCAAGAGCCAGTTTTAAAGCAGCAAACCTTGTTGCAAGAAGAATGGAGTTTCCGCAGCGGCATTTGCTTTGTTTGGCTTGCTGAGGGAGATTATCGGTTTGCTGTTTCTGCTCCCACCCCACCCTCTGACTCACCCCGTGGGCTGTAGGCATATTCTGCACCTCAGTGCAACACACTAAAATAAATTTCTCCTTTGCCTGCAAACATCTCATTTTAAGGAGTGCGTTCAGTTGGTATTAATTTATGCTTTTATGGTTTGCCTGTTTGTTTTAGACAGAAACTCACTATAGCTTCTATCGCCCAGGCTGGCCTGTAACTCACACTGGATCACAGGCTAGATTTGAACCCATAACAATGCTTTCATTCCTCCAGTCCTAGAATCACAGGTGTAATTTGCCATATAATTTTGTTGTATCGCTATAAAGAAGCCCCCGGAGATTGTTGCTTTTAAAAGCAAAGAGGAATGAGTGTTTGTGAATTTGGCTTACAGACATCATAAAATGTCACAGGCTACTTTGCTGAGCGAGGAGTATTACTTTGAGGTAAATCCTGTTTGAGGGCCAGCAGACCTGAAATCTAGCCGAGCCCGTTCGCTTACTCTCTGGCAGACACTTTCACACATGCCTTGCATTTCCTCACCCACCCTAAATCCATTCCCCGTTATGTAATTTTAAACATTTGTCTCAAGAGCAAATACTGGGGAGTTCTCAAGTGAGTGAGGGAAGCGGAAGGCTTTGCTATACAGAAAGCAACGAAGGCTGAAAGTGCACAGAACTTATCTTAGTTGCCTTGTTGCTTTCGTGAGTCTGGGGCGAAGCTGAGCCTCATCAGGCCCTGGTGCTTATAAAGCACCACACTCTACTCCTTATAGTCCAGAGAGAAAAGGAACCCTGCTGTGGGTTGTGTGTGTAAGAGCCCACAGGATCATATGTTTGAGCACTTGGGCCATTCTGACCACATTTTTCTTTAGGGAGATTAGAGGATATTTAAGAGGTAGGGACTTA
>JABTXL010003188.1:1614217-1716070 GCA_025134845.1 Neodon shergylaensis | reverse complement strand
TTCCCTAAGATGTGAGTGGCCCTAGTTTCTCACACTCACTGCCATGATCCCCACCATTCTTTTTCTGCCCCAATGGTCTCCATCGGGGCAGGAAATACTTTTTGACCAATGGAGGAGGGCCCAACCCACTATGGGCAGCATCAGCCCTACTCAGGGAACTGAGCTGTGTAAGAATGGGGGGGGTCTGAACAAACCCCCAACTAGACTATATCCTTGCTCATGAAGCTGCTTCTTGTCAGATATTCTATCCGAGAAGAGTATCAAATACAAAGGCCCATTATTTAAGTGTAGGATTAGAGTTTAAGAAGGCGTGCCAAGAGGCGACATGCTCAGAAAAGACACTTATCTTTGTTTCTTTGAAACTAGTAAGTAATAAAAAAAATGAGTATTGGAAGAGTTTCCTTTGAGGATACAAAATGTAACATATTCTTGGCCCTGATTTGTCATCTAGTAAGAGCTCAACAATGGGTAATTATTAAGTTTGACGTAAAACCCACTAATCTCACAGATTTTCTTCAGTCCCTGTTTCTTATTCACAGAGCTGAGTCTAAAGATGTATGACTCCAGTGACTGCCACTCAAACAGTATCATCAAGAATTTGTCTGATCTATACAACATGGTGCAGCTGTCATGTAGTGTTTGCCTAGGTGCCTCCTAAGATGGATTTTCTTTAATTCCAAAATTTGCATGTATGAAGACAGACTCACGGTTTTCTTTCCTGGATGTGCTTCGTACATATTGTGATGGTTTGTCTTAGTTATTAGCTTTATACACAAGGGAAGACCGAACTTCAACTGAGGAGCTGCCTCCATCATACTGGCCTGTGGGCACATCCCTAGGACATTCTCTTAGTTTCTGACTGATGGAGGTGGGCGCAGCCTGGTGTGGGTAGCATCATCCCTATGCAGGGACCTGAGCTCTGTAAGAACGGGGGCTGAGCAACATCCTGGAAGCAAGCCAGCCACCAGCTTTCCTCCAGTTTCCTGCCTCTGCTTGGGTGGATGAGTCACCCCTGCCCTGATTCCCTGCAATGACTGGGACTGGGACACGTAAGTCAAATAAAACCCGTCCTCCTCAAGTTACTTTTGGCCACAGTGTTTGCCATAGCAACAGAAAGCCAACTAGGACAGACACACACACACACACACACACACACACACACACATTGTTCTTTATATTATAGTTTGTTTCAATTATGATTACACTTTTCTCTCTTACTGAATAGCAGCCTCACCCCCACCTTGCACATAAATACAATTTGAGAAGTCATTTCAGCTGAAATGCTGGCTTTCCAGAGCAAGCAGTGGGCGTTAAGGTCACAGAGGGATGGGCATCCTGGACAGCTACTTTGACCCACCAGCGTGGCTGGAGACAATTCCGATTCGTGCTGCACAGAATGGGCTGCTTCTATGGGTCAGGCAGAGTTGGGATAGTAAAAGTGCAAGCAGCTAACAGCAAACCTGTGACTACCAAATTCATGAATAGAAAGATTCTCAGACTACCGGAGGGCCCAGGACATCTGCCAGCAGAGAATGGTCCTCTTTCAAAGGAAACAAGCTGTTGGCTTTAAGGGCCTGCAGTCCCTAGTGCAACTGTTGCTCATTAAAACATAGAAAACAGCCCATGGCTCAGCCTGCTAGGGTCAGCATTGCCAGAATGGATGAAGCCTACGCTCATGGGCTTGGTCTAGGTAACTCAGGAATCCCACCAGCCTGAACTGAAGTCAGGCAGTGTGCTGGCATGTCCCTCCATCGCTGTGCACAATCTTTCTCCAAAATGGGATCACAGAAACATTTTACTTAATCTGCAGTAATTATGATGCGAAGTAACATTATTTGTGTTTGGAATATCATAACTACTCCACTCCACTACTCTGCAACATTGTTCCTTTCTGATCTATAGTTTCACAGTTGGTCAAGAAGAGCCAGTGCAACAATTTCAGTTGAGTGTCCTTGGCTAGTGAGAGTTTGTGCTTGCTACCGGATGCTCTCTGGTTCTACCAGAACTATTGCAATACATGTTATTCTTTTTCCACTCTCTGATTTGAATTTGGGCAGAACCTTTAAGCCTCTGTTGACTAGCAGAGAGCTTGCAAGTGAAAGCCCCACACTCGAAACAGAAGAAGGTCATGTTGAGAGCTTAGGTGAATCCATAGTGACAGTTCAAGGTGCTTACATGAAGATGGCAAAGGGCACAGGATGGTGCTGACCAGGTCAGGTGTTCTAGTGATGCAGAAGTGGTTGTCATCACGAATTGCTGTGTAAACTGCACACCAGATCGGAAGAGCCAATCACAATTAAGAGGCTGCAGCTGGGATCATGCCATTGTTTCGTGGCTTATCAATAAGGAGGATGAGAAATTACCATCCCGGAACCTAAGAAACACGGGCCCCTATGGTTCTGTGTGACAAGGGCAATCCTTGGATTCAACTGGCACTCCACTTTCCCACCTGATCTGTGGCCCAACTAAAGGGATGTACGTTAAAGTAAAAAATATTGAGATTACCTTTTCTATTTTTAACTTTATATTGTATCAATATGTTCCAGATAACTTTGCATATCAACACACACACACACACACACATATATATTCCATATATAAACTCTTTCTAAAGATTCCATAATGTCCCTTTGTATTAACTTACTGTAATTTTCCAAATCACCTGTCGATAAATGGTCACCTTGATTGTTTCCAGTTTTCTATGTTACAGACAACACTGCAGTTGCTGTTACCCTTTAAAGTTATAATATTGATTTCTCATTTATCTAGTTTTTGTAATTTTAATTTTTCATATCTTTAAAAGCATTGGGGGACCATTAACAAGTTTTAAACTTTGTGACTTGTGTCACTTCATTTTTAATTCTTTCATATTCACAAATTTGCATGTTTATAGGACATTTGTATTTCCTTTTTTCTGAGCTCCTGGCTCGTTCACCTGTGCATTTTCCTAATAGATATAACAGTGACTGGAAATAACCTATATATTTAGTACAGTTTCTTAAACTTTCAAGTTTGTTCATTTCAAAGCATTTTTAAGGATGGAAACATTCACTATAGCTAATCTATTTGACTAGTTTTTTTTTTTAAGATTTATTTATTTATTATGTATACAGCATTCTGTCTGCATGGATGTCTGAACGCCAGAAGAGGGCACCAGACCTCATTATAGATGGTTGTGAGCCACCATGTGGTTGCTGGGAATTGAACTCAGGACCTTTGGAAGGTTACCTCTGAGCCATCTCTCCAGCCCCCTAGTTTTGCTTTTTAAAACATTTTTTAAACAACAAACCTGGAAGGAAATGTACAAACATATTCATGGGTAGTGAAGTTATAGGTGTTTTTCAGGTTCTCCTTCAGTTACTGCTTCTCAGAACCCTGACAAAGCATGTTTACCCCTGTGATCACGGAGGTCAGAAGCACAGTTTTGGATCTGTGGCTGACCTCAGCACTTGCATGGTTCAGGGGGTCAGACAACTCTGCAGTCCAGGTTGGAGGTTGTGGGAGACTGATTGGTGTGCCTCCTGCAGACATTGTTTCTGCGGAAGACCTTAGTTGTGTGCTTGGTTTGCTATAATTTGGCATTTACAAAGAAAACATATGGCTTCAAGAGTAATCCAAGCTCCTTTGAGCTTCTAGCTTTTCTATGCAAGTCCATAGTGCCTCAGTCCTCACCTTGGAAGGTTTCCCCAAGCACTTCTGGCAATTTTTTGACTACTGTGACCTCCTAATTACCCATTCCATTGGGTCAATTTGGCATCGCCCCATGGAAGCAAGACCTTTCTCTCCTATCCTTTCAGAATCTCCATGGATTGCCGAGCAAGGTGGTTGACAAAACAGACCTGACTGAAGCTAGAGGCTCACACGAGACTGCAGAGCATGGGGAATTAGCCAAGAAGTGGGGATCAAAATGAAGCATCACAAATCCTGGCTCCTCCCTGGCCTCCGAGACCAGAGCTTCTTCTCCCGTTGTTATATCACAGAGTGTTTTCTCCCACATCCTCAATCCTGCCTCCTCAGAGACAGGGGAGACCCCAGGAGCTGTTGTTAGCACAACAGACATGTGCAACACTTTCCAAGGAAGTTCATTCTTCACCTACAGAAAGTTTAACCACTTCCCTATGCCCCAGATGAGGCATAAACAGAAATAGGGGAAAGCAGGTTTTTTTTTTCACTACAGAAGAAAATGTCTTCTAAGAATTGTCTTCTTAGAGAAGACAGAAAGTAGAAACAGCAGACAGTCCTTAGGACAGTAGGGAGGCTGCCTCCTTTCCTTGTCAGGTGTATGCTTCTTCAGGCATGTGGGAAAGCTGCCCTCACACAATACCTCCAACTGAATATTCCAACTGTCACCATGGATGAACAGATGCCAGGATTCTGCAGTCCAGGAGACAGGACTTTAGGCATCAGACCTTCTTAAGATGATGCAATTCTTAGTTGATATTTTTGCTTTTATTTTAATTTAAAAAATTTTATGTGCACTGGTGTTTTGCCTGCATGTATGTCTGCATGAGGGTGTCGGGTACCCAAGGATAGTGTGAGCTGCCATGTGGATGCTAGAAATTGAACCCTGGGTCCTCTTAGAAGAACAACCAGTGTTCTCAACCACTGAATCATTTCTCCAGTCCCAATGTTTTTGCTTTTAAATTATATATTTCTGTTGGCCAGACTTTGAGCTTCTTTGTAGAATTGTTGTCATGGTCATTGACCTCTAATGTTTTGCAGAGAACAGGGCAACAGCCCTGTTGGCGTGGCTAATGGCATGGCAGTCCTGAGTGACCTGAAGCATCCTTCCGTATGCTGGAACCCTCATCAAGGGTCTACAGAGACAGTCCACAGCTAGGCTGTATCTTTTTCTATTATCCCGAATCTAGTGTCCTTGAGAAATGTTTATTTTGTTAACGTGACCTTGGCTTCCTTTGAATTTGATGCGTTATCTGTGTTTCCTCTAAGTATGATTGTTATTGCTTCTATTTGTGATAAGAACAAAACACAAAATGATTTCTGCTTCCAGCACTACGAGATAAATGTTATTATCCTCACGTTACAGGCAAAGATCACCCAGGAAGAACAAAGTGCCAGGCCCTGTGGGATCCACCCTCCCCACAGGGACTCATACCAAGTCACACAAAGTGCCATGCTCAGCTCCTGGCCGGGACAAGGCTGTGGCTTTGGCTCTTCCTGACGCTTGGGATGACAGAAGAGGCTGCTGTGACTCAGACTTCCTGCTTCTTTCAATATAAGGCATCTTCGCATTTTCCCACTTCAGGCAGACCAAGGAGAAATAGAACGGTCTTTATAGAGAGCTCAGGGAAAGAGACAGCGTTACGACACTTCCCAGCAACATAGCCCCCAATGACAAAGGTAGATACACACCTGCAGTGCTCCTGGTGGGTTTGGACATGGCAGTGTGGCCGCAAGCGGTCCCAAGTGCCAACGGCTCTGGTCCAAACTTCCTTGGCTGTTGGAAGGCGGCCTGCATCGCTTAGACATTCAGTCTCCTTACTCACACTTTCTACATTTTGATTTTCCTACTTGTTGACATTTGTTCGTGGCCTGACAGTCCGTTCTCGTGACACCCACCATGCAATCATTCATGCACATGTGCAGAACACTAGAAAAGGTGTCAGCCGAGTGCTTACATTTCCAAGCCCGTGGAACCAGGGTCTTCCCTGCCTCCTGGCTTTCACTGTCACCTTACAAGCCAGTGTCCTTTTCCTGTTAGGTTTCTGCGCCCTGTGTTGGCAATTACACTGTTTAAAATGGGCCCCAAGCACAACACTGAAGAACCGACTAGTGTTTAGGGAACGAGAGTTCCTGACAGAGAAATTATGTCAGTGTGTTTCATTCGGTTAGTGCTGCAAGCACTGTAATAGAATTAATGAGTCCACAATGTATATTAAATAAAATTTCTTCAAAAAGATACTTCATGTTTATTTGATTAGCAGAAAAAGTGCCGTGAGAGGAGGCCCATGGGAACCGACCTCGCGTCTCCCCTGGAAGCAATAGTTTGCTATTAACTAACGTGGCGAATTACTGATCCAGTGAAGGAGAGATTATGCAACACAGCTGTCATGAGAATAAAGAACCTATTATATATTTACATCTGTAGTACACTTGTGTATGTATGTATTTGTGACTGTCGTATCCCAATTCACTGCAGTCTTGAAAAAGTCAATCTGTATTATTCATTAATAAACCTTGGAGAAAACCATTCCCAACTGATAAAGTATATTTATCTTAATTAGGGACGAAAGGTCTTGGGGCTGGCTTTGTGTTTTTAACCAGCTATCCTTCCAATCAGTACCAATTTTGTCGTACCCACATGAGAATGTACTTGGCTACTGTCTAGGAGCGTGGGATGCTGGCTACAATAGTTTGCAGATGTTATTGCGAAACATTTCCTTGTTATCTTACTGCATTCCAAGCAACATTTTCATTCCAGACATCTGTCTAAGAGTTGGTTATCTAGTTAATAAATGGACGTTTGAACACAATATTTTGTTCATATCTCTTTGGACCATGTATTTTTAAACAACTTAGCAATACCCTTAAATGTCAACTCCCGCTGAGTCAGACCCTCCACAGACTAACACCACCTATCTGGTAGGCGCAGCTAGAGCAGTTCAGGGCTAGAAATTCCCGTGCTCCCATGGTGGAGTGGACTCTTGTCAGTTTCTTTATCTTGCTGTACCAACACCTGCCAGGATCATCCCAATGTCTTCAGCTTGCGCTCTTTGTCTGGATGCTTGGTTTCAGTTGACCTGAAATCAAGGGAGAGAGCAACTTAGCATAGACTTGAGAGAGAGAGAGAGAGAGAGAGAGAGAGAGAGAGAGAGAGAGAGCAGGTTAGAGCAGGTTGT
Source organism: Neodon shergylaensis (assembly GCA_025134845.1). Classification (NCBI taxonomy): domain Eukaryota; kingdom Metazoa; phylum Chordata; class Mammalia; order Rodentia; family Cricetidae; genus Neodon; species Neodon shergylaensis. Next base: position 1,709,210 of record JABTXL010003188.1, on the reverse strand, counting down.
TGGTTCAGGTGGTAAAGTGTTTTCTGTATAAGCCTGAAGACCCAAGTTTCAATCCTGAGCACACACGTAAGAACCAGGAAGGCAGGTGCCCATAGTAGCAGGCTCACTATGTAGACAGAAGGATCCCTGGGGGCTTGTTGCCTAGCCAGTCTGACCAATTTGAGTTCAGTAAGAAACCCTGATATATAATAAGAGATAGAGGGTGATTGAAGAATACATTCAGTGTTGTTTTCTGGCCTCCACACACATACATGAGCACACACACACTCACACTAGCGCGTGTGCATGCACACACACGCACACATACATACATGCACACACACACACACACTGATGTACCCATAATTTAAAAGAAGGCATTTAAATTGAACTAAAAGGGGAGATTTGTCATTTCTTGTTTAGTGAAGGTTACAGTTAAACTCTCTTGGAAGAAGCAGCATGTGAGGTTAAAGGAGCCTTAGACAGAGTAGGGTGTTATTCTAGCGGATGAAACTGATGAGCTGTCTCCAATATGCAGATGCCTCAAGTGGGCCTGAGTGTTCTCATCTGTGAAGGTTGAAGACGAACGGATTTTTCATTGGTGTCCTGCTTAGCTGGGTAATGTGGGCTGATCTTAAGTTTTTGCAAGTTATCTTGCTGCTGGAAAGACTTCTCCTTGCCTTAGGCCCTCAAGGGAACACTGATTTCGCACCAGTCCTACAAGTACCTGACACCAGGCCCACAAAAGTCCTGTCTGGTCCTTAGTACTGGAAGATACAATGCTTCTTTTTCCATGTCATCTTCTGAAGTCAGAGGTTGACAACTGGCTAATCCATGCATTCAAGAAATGCATGGGCATTTTTACATTGTAGCCACACAGTATCTAAAACATGGTTTCTGCCCTTCCTTTAAGCCAAGGTCTGTGGTTACCCTGGGTTTGCTAACAGTCTGTTACTCAAAGTAGGTTAACAACTCAATATCCTGTCAAATTATTTTCTTTGGAAATATGCTCCTTGTCTAAGAAAATGAGTCAGCATCAGAAAAATGTTTTCCTACGCAACTAAAAGGAAAGAATTCATTTATGTTTTACTAACAACATAAGAAAATGTGTCTGAGCCGGGCGGTGGTGGCGCACGCCTTTAATCCCAGCACTCGGGAGGCAGAGACAGGCGGATCTCTGGGAGTTCGAGGCCAGCCTGGTCTACAGAGCTAGTTCCAGGACAGGCTCCAAAGCTACAGAGAAACTCTGTCTCGAAAAACAAAAAAAAAAAAAAAAAAAAAGAAAAAAGAAAAAAAAAAGAAAATGTGTCTGGTGACCTGAGTTGATTGGCATCATGTTTTTAATTTTTCTAGAATTGTCTTTGGAGGCCAGAATAACTGCCTCTGTTACTGCTAACCCCTTGTATTGGCTGCTTTTCTATTGCTGTGGTAAAACACCATTACCAAAAGCAATCGAGGGAAGAAAGGTTGTATTTGGGCTCATGGCTCCCATGGGGAAGTCCATTATGGTGGGGGAAGCCAGGCAGCGGGCAGCTGGAGCAGGAAGCTGAGAGATCACAACTTCAACTATAAACACCAGAGAGAGGGAGGGAGAGAGAGAGAGAGAGAAAGAGAGAGAGAGAGAGGAGAGAGCTGGGAGTGGGGTGATGCTCTCAAAGCCTGCACTCCAGTGATGTGCTTCCTCAAGCAAGGCTGCACCCCCTCCCCAAGGAAGCACCACCAACTCGGGGTCAAGTGTTGAGGTACCTGAGCCTCTGTAGGACATTTCTCATGCAAGCCACCACACCCATCGTCCCCACTTGTCCATCCTGGAGGCTAGGGTCTAGTTTATTTTTTTTCAATGATCAGTTGTCAAATGAAGTCAGAAAATATTAAATGTCTTACCATAAGCCTGAGAAGATTATTTTTCCCTGAATGCCTAGTTCTTGTTTTTGTAATTTTTAATATTTTCTACAATACTTTTTGGGAGAGTTTTTTTCACTGGGTAGAGAGAAATTTCCTTAATGAATAGTTTTCTACATTTGGAATTTCTTACTTTCTTTGGGGGCTAGGTTGATGACTTGGTGGGTTAAGCACTTGAGCAAACATGAGGTCCTGAGTTCAAATTCCCCAGAACACATGTAAAAGACAACTGTGACAGTGTTCTCCTAGTGTTCCTCTACCAAGGTGGGAGGTGCAGACATGGCATTCCAGAAACCCACAGTCCAGCTAGCCTGGCACACAAAACAATGGACGATGGAGAAGTCCTTCCTTCAAAGAAGGAGGAAGGTAAGGCTAGATGTGTTCTCTCTCTCTCTCTCTCTCTCTCTCTCTCTCTCTCACACACACACACACACACACACACACACATCATACATGCAAACACAAAAGGAAGGAAAAATGATTTATTATCAGCTTATATTACGATGTCAGTTTGCTTTTGCTTACTTGTAAATTTGTCTATGTCTTGGTATTCATTATCCTCATTTTGGGGCTCTCTCATATAGTTTAAGCATCAACAGATACTACATGAACATTTTGATTGTATCCTTTTTTCAATATAAACAATTTTGGCCATCCAAATTAATTACCGCCCCCATCATGTATTCTATGCTTGTTTTTTCTTAGCTTATGCTTAATAAAACGAGCCAGTTCTATAAATATACGGCCTGAATAAGCCATGTTTCCTTGGATACTTATGCTTTCACAACAGAAATATGTCAATCATGTAGAACACCAAGAACAGGAGAACCAGATCATGTGCCTATAGCCAAGGACCTGTAACTTCATGCCACAGAGCCAAACTAATGAAAAAGACAGCGTTACTTTTCAGCAAGCTGAGCTTCTCCTGTGGAAGAGACACGTTTTCTATGGAAACAACATTTTGGACAGCTTTTACTAATCACATTTACTTTCATTAATTGAGGATAAGACATAATAGGATTCGCTGTGAAACCAGAATCATTGCTCTTTAGATTTACCCAAAGGAGGAAAAGAAGGATTTCTTTCAAGGTTGGATTCCCATAAAAAGGAAATTATTTTAAGTATATTTCTCAATTATTCTAAAGAAAATAAGATTTTGCTGAACAATTTAGCTGGTTTCCCCCCTGATTTGGAAATTTAAAATTTCGAATTGAGTCACTTAGCATAACCTCGAATTATCTTAAGTTCAATCAGAATTAATTTCTATTTAAAACCTAATAGCAGTGATAGCCATTCTTGAGGAGACCTTTGCCATTTAATATTATGTTCAAAGTAATAGGGAATTAGGAAAGATAAAAATCTCTTTTATATGCTCTTTATCAACCAAGGCAGCATCTGTCCTTGTGATTGTTAGTTAAGGTGTGGCTGAATGATTCATTCCCATGTAGAATAATATTTGATCTTTGCTACATTGAGTCAACAGGGTACAAGAATCTCTTCTAGGATTTTATTTTGCTTCTTTTCAACAATACCAGATAAAGTGGGGGGGGGGGGGAGAAAACGTCAATAGGTGGTCCACATATACCACAATTGTTGATGATAAATACTGTGTACTTTTGTGTATTGTCAGTTATTTTGATTCATGTGTATTCAGAAATAACAAATATCAATGGAAAAGTTAGGAAGGCTATAAGTAATAAAATTACAACTCACCCCATCATCTTGACGTCACTCTTAACCTGACATCAATGTAAACAATATGCTTGTTCTGTATGAAGGACATATGTAGGCTCTATCAGCGTGCGTATACACACACAGTTAGAATGAAGTAGTGTCATTTGTCCTGATAATGCTTCTCACAAGAGTGATAGGCTATGTAACAAATCCCAGTGCCGAGCATGGGGCACCTCCCTTTGAGTTGTTGGTCCGCGGAGCGACTCTCAAAATAATATAGGCTTTTGTCATGGTCCTTGGTTGTCTCTGAGATGGCAAAGGTAAGACCCTACTACTGAAGACACCACACGCTTTTGACACGAAGTTTGGAGGCATCAGAAGCGACTAATCTGGAAACCTCCTCACCGAGTACTAGCTTCCATAGTCCTGAGGGTGCTGTGTAAGCTGCCAAACAACAACAAAAAAAGCCATCAACAGTCCTACCCAGCTGTGAAGCTTATGAATCACAACAATGAGGAGCACAGCAAGATAACCCCAAGGATGCAGCAGCAACACTTTTATCTTAGGGAATAACCAATAGTATCTAATGGAACTTAAGGTCCACTCAGTAGGAGGGAATCCAGGCTTGGTGCTGTAAACCTAGGGGTGAACCTGCGGCTGTCACTTTCCCTAACTGCATTCTAAATATCGACTTTTATAGCCACAGATGAGTGTAGCTCTCACTCCTCACTGAAGAGGCTTCATTTGTAGCAAATGGAGGCTGGTCAAAACACAGAGAGCTGCTGATGCTGAGGAGGCCATCCCCCAGTGGATATAGCTACACAACAGCCTCTGCACATAAGGCTTGGAAAATATTAAGGAAGAGGGGCAATAAGGATTCTGAGGGCCAGAAGACGAGGAAGTCTGCTGCAAGATTGATATCTTTTAGATACAAAAGGGAAACTGCACTCATGGGAGCCCCAAAATAAGATCACCTAAACAACATTGGCACCATGACATGACTAGATGTGAATGACGGAAATCCCATTAGGCCCTACTCCTAGATGAGGGCTGTTGGAAAAAGGGGAGTCAGTGTTCTCCAGAAATGAGCCCACTGATAGGTTATCCAATCCCAAGTGATCAGAGCTAAACAAATACAGATATAAGGAACATTAACTCTAAATTAACATGGGCTGCATTTACATATGCACACATATATAAAACAATAATTTAAAAAGAAGAGAACATGAATTTGAGAAAGGGTGAGGGGTGCACAGGAGGAGTTGGAGTCAGGAGATAGAGGTGTAGAAATTATGTAAATATAAACTTATAAAAAAATTAAAAAAATTCCAGGAGTCAAGAAAAAAAACTCTTTAAAAGGGGCTAATTTTTAGCTGCCTCTCAGAGGTTGAAGGTAGGCACCATACACTTCAGAAATAGGACCTAGAGGATCCAACCTGGATCTGACCTGAGAGCCTTGCTTCCCAAGAACTAGCCTTCATAGTATCAGAAGGTATTCTGCAAGTTTCCAGTGGAGGGGAGCAAAGGATAGTCCTACACAGATGTGATGCTGATAAGCCATAACAGTGACCAGCATGGCAAAGCATACCTGAGGGTAAAATAATGGTACTGGCATCTTGGTGGTAACCAACGGCTGTCTAATTGGACTTACTGCCTGATCAACAGGAGGGAAACCATGCCTGAATGGAATCTACCCAACCTCCATGGGGGGGGGCGGGGGCTTGGATCTTAGAGGAAAATGTGATGCTCCCTCTTTTCTAAACCAACACGATTCCTAACTGCATTCTAACTACTTATTCTTATATGTGCAGATAAGAGCAGCTCCCATCCTTTCCAAAGAAGCATCACTTTGCAGCAGACAGAGGCCATTACAAAAATCCACATCTGGTCAAAATACAGAGAACAACCGATCATGAGGGGCCCGACCTGAACAGATACATCTACAATACATATTTAGGATCGGGGAACATCAAGGGAAAAGTGGAGGAGAGCCAGAGGACCAGGAAAAATGCTGTGAGATTGTGACCCGTAGAACTGACAGGCAAATTTCACTAATGACACCTCAATAATATAGCTGCCTAAACAAGACCTGAATAAAGACAACAGTAATAGATACGCTAATGAGGAAGGGAAAAGTTTCACAGGACCTCATCCCTAAACAAAGAACTACTGGCAACTAAATGCTGAGGTCAGAAGAAACAGTTCTCCAGGGATGAGCCCTAAAATCATAAACATACAAATGACACTCAATAGGCAAAGTGAGTTCACTAACTGTGAGCGCGCGCACACATGTGTGTGTATGAAGAAGAAGCCATGAATCTGAGAGGGAATAAGGGACATAGGAGGGGTTGGGAGGAAAGAGAAGGGAAGAAATGATGTGATTATATTTTAATTAAAAAAACAGAAAATTAAAAATAAAATAAGGAGAAACTAGGCAAAAGATTTAGATAGTTTATTAAGAGGACTATCTGGATAGTAATAAGCAAATAAAAACTACTCAACGTTATTAGTCACCAGGAACATGAAAATTGAAGTTACAGTGTGAAACTCACATCTTTAAAAATGGTCCACAAGAAAACACTAGCAGCATCTAGTCCTTGCAAAGCCCTTGCATGTATTACTAATGAGACACAAAATTGCTCAGAAAACGTGCTAGTAAGATGGGCAGTTTCTCATGAAGTTGAACATGTACGTGTCCATATGTTTACCTTAGAGAAAAAAAAACAAAACATAAATACAGTTTCACCCAAGAGCTGGTTTTAAGATAGTTAAAGCACCGCTACTATCAAAAAAAAAAAAAACACTGGAAATCCCCAAATATCCTTCACTGGGCAGTTCGATAAGCCAACCATGTTTAGGGAAGTTAACTGGCCAGCAGTAAAAAGGGGTGAAGTATAGGATTTTTCAAAGTAGGTGCATCTAACGAACCTACGTGTTAGTGAAGGAATCAAGAAAGTTAAATTTATTTGCATAAAATTCCAGAAGATATAACGCCACAGGGAAGAGATTGCATGTGTTACTACAGCCTAAGGAAGGAGGATTTGATTACCAAGATGCAATCTGTGTAATTTTTTTCTGAGAGAGAAACTTACGGTTTTCTTTTTTTTTTTCTGAGAGAGAAACTTTTGGTTTTCTTTTTAAATCTTTCAAGCTTTTATTTAAGTGTGAAGAGGTGAGGATGGACTTGAGGTTTTGTTAAAAGCAGCTACTTCCCGGACTGCACATAGTCCTCAGAAATAACCCACTCCTCCAGCATGTCTGTTCCGAGTTTACCCTGTTCAACTACACACCGTATTCGAAGCTTTCAAGTTCCATCTCCCACCGGAACCAATGTAGAAAATCCCTACACCAAAGCCATCAGCTCAGCTGCTTCCGACACACACCTCTAATTCTGTCATGTTTGTCTCATCATCACAAGGTTTCACATCGAGCAAGATGGGAGACTTGGCATCAAGTGCAGGCTTTTTGGCTTTCTTTGATTCATACTGCGGAGCCTCTTTGCTTCTTCATTTTCTTTCTCAGATCCAAAGAGATCAATGCCATCATCTTCCTTAGCATCCATAGCTCCGCTTCCTGTTATGTCTCCCACATTGGCGAGGCCACGCTTGCTCAAAGATGTCATCATTCTCAGCAGGCTAGCTTTGTTGTAATTATACCAAGGGAGGGCGTGGCTCAAGACAGTGGGCCAGAGACTGCTTTAAATGCTGCCACATGGGCTTCCAGAGCTCATACTCCTCCATGTAGCTCTTGTCAGGTAATGGTTGAGCACCACAAGGCCCGTGGGGCTTTCTGGGTCTCTGAAACCCTTGGTGTCGGGAGCTCGGAGGCTGCCAGCACTGAGGGAAAAAGTGAATGTCGTATATCTTGATGGGACAACTGTGTTTTTTGTTTATTTGTTGTTTTTGTTTTTGGAGGCAGAGTTTCTTTGTGTAGCTGGAACTCATTGCGTAGACCAGGCTGGCCTCAAACTCACAGAGATCCTCCTGCCTCTGCCTCTCAAGTGCTGGGATTAAAGGTGTGCACTAACACCAACCGATGATGGCAACTGTTATCCCACTCCAAAAAGCTCCCCATGCTCACAGAGCTGTATACCAAAGAGGTTTGTTTTTATCATATGTAAAATTTAAAAGGATTTTTTGAAAACCTAGGTGATCACAATATAAAATAGACTTTTAAAACACTGAAAAAAATATTTTCTTCAAAAACAATGAAAAAAGTGCCTAGAAAGAAAATCAGAAAAATTTCCAAAAATTGGATGAGAATTTGCAAAAAAAAAAAAAAAAGATGAGGAGGGTAATGGGCCAAAGGTAGCACTTGTCTCTGAACTACTGGACCCTTCACGTCCAGAGACTATTAGGGGCAGCAGAGATGCTAAAAATCCTACATTTAAACCCAGAAGGACCATAAGCAGTAAAAACAACCACAGCAGCTTCCCCAGCCTTTGGCATTTTTTGCACGTGTGGGCTGCTTGCATTGTTGAGCTCACTTGGGTTGTGGGTGGCAAAGAGAGTGGGGTGATGTGACCGCGGAAGCATTCCAAGTGGGTGCTGTGCAGCCTAAGCTTTAAGCTTGCTTAGGAGACCCTGCCTGGGGGTAATGATGCGGTCCCTGCCACTTTTTAGGGCACTTAATGGCTATGCAAAGGGAACTTCCTGGGTGAGCTTGAAACTTATGGCTTCCAACAAACTGTCTCCTGATTGCAGGCTGGAGACCAGGAGCGTGTGAAAATCTGAAGAGTACAAATAAATGAAGTTGTGGCAGGATGCCTAGCAGGATTGGAGATCACGACAGGGGAGGGATGTGGAGGGATACGGGTGATGGAGTGGGGCGGTAAAGGCTTTTTCGTGTGAATGCTAACCTACCTTTACCTGATTCCTCTCTATTGACCTTCCCTCTCTGTTTAATTTTTTCCTCCCCTCTTCCTTCTGTCCTTCTGGAATTAGCATTCTCCACCCACCTCCAGCCTCTCTTCCCCCTTTTCTCTTGGACTTTGTACACCTTACTCTTTTGCTCGGGACCTGTCAACAGAGTGAAATATGCACACTTAATTTAACAGAGAGAGCACGGAAGGAGTGAAGGGTGGTGTGGTAGACCCTCCGTCTGCCATAATAAATTACCAACGATGCAGTGGTTTAGATCAACACAAGTTTACTCCTACCGGTTTGGAGGCCAAAGGTCCGAAATCTAGTTATCTGGACAAGGCTGCAGGTTCCAAGAGAGAATAGGCCTTGCTACTTGCAGGCAGAGGTCCAGGCATTCCTTATGCTGTGTCTGCTTGACTCTGGCCTTTGCATCCTACCAGCATGGCCAGCTCCCACTGTGCCACTCCAGAGTGGCCATTGTTTGTGTACAGCTGTGACCAGTTATGCGGACTCCACCTGGAGAATTCATGGGGTGCATCATTTTTAAATCTTTAATGGCAACTGTAAAATCCCTATTCCTAGTATGACCGTATCATAATCATACATTTGGGGAGCTAGGATGTGCTTTTGGGGGAGCTCACCTCACCTGCAGTTAGCATTAGTTTTATTTTTCTTTTTCATTCAATAAAGCACATACTTACTGCTGGTGAATGATTACTTAGCCCAGAGCTGGAAGAAAAAAAAAAGGAGTGAGGCCAATTCATTGGTAACTACCTAGGAAACTGACAAGCCTGAATAGTCCCAGCAATCAGTCAAAAAATAAATAAAAAGAAAGAAAACCAGAAAACATCGGAAGAAGCAAGCCAATACCAAACAACCACAATACAAAAAAAGGCAAGACTACAAATAGCTCAATCCTGTCACGAAGTAAGTGTGGCTGAAAGGATCCAGATGAAGAAACAAGACAAGCATATGCCTCAAGACTAATGAACAAGAACACGGAAACTGGTTGTGATAGGAACATAGACAACTGCCATGGAAAAGAATAAGCCCAGGAAGATACAGAAACTTAATGTTTGGCCTTGCCACGTAAGCTCGAGGGTCAGAGTTCAGTCCTCAGAACACTTGTAAAGAGGCCAGGTAGAGTAATGCACTTGAACTCCAAGCCCCGGGTAGGTGGTGGCCGGTGAGTCCTTGATACTCTGCTCACTAGCTGGCAGGTCTAGCCTGATTAGAGAGGCTTAGTCTAGTGAGAGACTGTCACACAAAGCAGGTGGATGTCTCTTGAGGAATGAAGGCTGAAGCTAACCCCCGACCTTCAGACAAAGGCAGACACACATGCTCCTATACCTGGACATGCCCATGCACCCACGTGAACACGTGCCTATACACACCCCCTCAAAGAAGTGTGATGTTTAAGATGAAACTCATTTGTATTAAGAGAAATGTGACTGAGGCCACTTTGATGTGTGCTTGTATGCACACCCTTGTTACACACACACACACACACATATACACACATATGTGTTATATATACACATATATCTGGCACAGGCGACCTAATGAGATCAGGACATCTCTGCTCCTGTGGTCATTCTCTTCCCACCAGCAGGAGGATAGATCAGAGTTGCCTCAAGTTGGGGGTGGGATACAGAAAGAATAGAAGCTGGAAGGGCCCTCAAGGACTGGATTTTACGCTAGGGACTCCATTAAATTGTCCTAACTTTTAGTCAGGCAGTGGTGGTGCACACCTTTAATCCCAGCACTTTTGGAGGCAAAGGCAGGCAGATCCTTGTGAGTTGAAGGACATCTTGGTCTACAAAGTGAGTTCCAGGACAGCCAGAGTTACACAGTGAAACCTCATCTTGAAACACCATAACCAAAACAAGCAAAGAAAAGAAGTCGTAAAGTTTATTTGGTGATAGATCTGTAAGGAGTCAGTAAAGGTTGAATGAAGCTTTGGGCTGGTATTGTGAGCTAGCAGGATAGATGTCCTCAAAGAGAGCAAGTAAGTGTGTGCATGTGTGTGTGTGTGGTGTGTGTGTGTATAACTTTGGGAAAACAAGTTTCTATCCTTTAAGCCACCCAGCCTGTCGTGTTTTGTTACAGCATCCCATGGAAACTAATAAACATAGAATCTGAGTACTATACATCGACCCCGCTTTTTGAGCAGAGCAGCTGTGAGATAACCCACAAAGGGTTCGGAACCAGGTGCGACACCCTGACTAGCACCAAGAGGGTGTGGATGCAGGAACAATAAACACCCTAGCACATACAGTTTTTGTCCAGCTCCAATAATATGAACTCAGTTCCCAAATGGGCAAATTGTTCAGGACGATGGATGAGGTCAGTGTTCTGGTCTACTCAGCATAGGTGGGAAAGCCTGAACATAAACATTTGGGTGAGTCTCCTGATCGGCGAATTAAAAAAAACGGGAACACTGAGGGTCAGAGGAATATAAGGAGGAAAGGGGAAAATCAGGTTCTATTTAGTGAACTTGTAGTCTGTGTTTACCATTTCCTTAGCCAACCAAGGAAGACCGTGCTATTGTCTCAAGGGAAGCAGCCAGCGGGCTGACAACACTGAGCTCTGTTGCCCTGGAAAGAACATTCCACACTTACAAAGGTTTGTCTGGGTAGAGCAGCCTTCCTTCATTACAGCCCAACTGTCAGGGAGGAGAAGCGGGGAGAGAGCCCAAAGAACCTACTGGTTGAAGAAAACACTCTAGTTTTGCTAAGATGCTAGGATTCAGGAAGGCAGAATGTCACATCTAATTGTCTAAGCTGTGGATTGGCTCAGGTATGTTAGCCCAGAGGCAAAGCTTAGTCCCTCACAACGTGGTGCACCTTGAACACCTTTAGGAAATGGCACAGCCTGAAGCATCTGTAAGTCAAACATCCGAACCAGACCGAACCAGAATCTGCCTTGAGTTTATCGCAATGTATTACAGGCCGACTTCCAGATCTTGTTTTCCTTCTGTACCTGAGGTTTTAATCCACTGGCTAGGGCCTACCGAATACAGTGAATAATTAGAAGAACGGGTGAACTCAGTAGATATTGGATGAGATAATAAAGGAGCGAATACATGAATGGCATCTCCAGGGCTTGAACCTATGAAATGTGTGACGCGCGGATGACTTACGCCTTTCCATCTCTTTGTCTCAGGGGCTTCTGTGTACTCTACACAATGGGCTTGTTGAACTGCGCCGGGGTTGTAAATCCCAGAAATGGAGGATAGCGGATGAAGTGCACTGAACAACTAAAGGCGTCGGTATTCCCACGGGTAGAGGTGTGGTGGGTGAAATCTCCCCTTTGTTCACAGGAAGCCTCTTCCCTGTGTCTCTGTGACTGACAAAGAGTGACAAGCGACTTTTCCCCTCAATGCTTCCTGGAGCTGATTGTGTTAGTTCTGAAGGGTTAGCCGTGGTCACACAGCCCTTTCTGACTTTGCCCATCTAGGGAAGGGATAGGTGCTAGGACACTTCCTTTGGAAACTCTCGAATAACCCACGTGGAGCTGTGAGGATGAGAAGGTTTCCTACTATTTCTCCTGTCTCTAGGATCAGAAATGCAGGCAGAATTCTTATTCCCAGGGTTTCAGATTATATATACATATGTATACAGACATATATGTACGTATATATACACTATGTGTGTATATATATTATTCATTTCATCTATCATCTATCTATTTGTCTGTCTGTCTGTCTATCTATCATATAACTATCTATATGAAGAAATGAAGCATTCTATGCACAAGCAGAAACCAGTTGTCCCAGCTTGCCCTTTCTGTCGCTGTGATAAAATACTGACAAAAACTAGCTTGGGGAGAAATGATTTATCTCAGCTTACAGGTCACACAGTTCATCATCGAGCGATGCCAGGCAGGAACTCAAAGCAGGAACCTGGAGGAAGAAGCTGAAGCAGAGGCCATGTGAGGAACAATGCTTACTGTCTTGCTCCCAACAGCTTGGTGAGCTTGCTTTTTTATACAGCCCACATGTCCAGGGGTAGTACCACCACCCTTGGTATCCTGGGCTCTCCCACATCCAGAGTTAATCAAAAAATATAGTGTCCAATTGATCAGTCTGTTGAAGAGGATTCCCTCTTCCTAGGTGGGTGAGTTGTGTCAAGTTACCAAATAAACAGCCCAGCAGGCCTAGCCATTCCTGGAACTTGTCCTTGTTAATTGCCTCTTAATTTCTCTATTTTAAGTCTTCTTTGGGGGGATCTATACCACCTTAACTGAATTTACTGTAAAATCCCAAACTCGGGGTATAATCCTGAACATGAACATGATAGCATAGACTCCCACTCCCCTTTCTCATCCATGGTTCCCTCTTCCTCCACAGATGCTTCCAGAAGCACCTGCTTTTTAATTTCTGGATCAAAGACATGAGCACAGGTGTTTGTTGGGATTGCTGATGTCTAAATTTTCGATTGTGTTGAAAGCGTTCAGACCACCCTCAGCTTCAACACAGGAACGGAGACGGTGTGAAGGCACAGGTGTTACTGAAGGCTTCTGCAAGGCTGAGCAGTTTCCGAGAGAGACATGCCTGTGTATGGATGTGGTTCATGAGTTGTCAATCAACTCCACCTGGCTAGTGAGGCCCACTGAAGTCAGAAGGTGAGGTAAATTCACACAAGCAAGCTCTAAAGCTGTTTCTATGTGGTTGATCAGACAGCAGAAGTGTCCTTAGCCTCACTGAAGTCTAGCAAGAGAGTCTGTCGTGAGAACTTCCATGTTCCCAGGCATTCCCTAGGGCCCTCTCTCCAGATGAGTCTTCCTCGGTGTGAGGCACTGTGTTCCAAGACCTTGAGGTAGAAGACAAGGATGGCCAGGGAGCAGGAAGGAACTTGCTTTGGCCAGAGTGCATGGAGAGGGGATAGAGTCCTTAAAGCAGTTCCAGTGACTTCGGAATGAGATGCTACAACTCGGAGAGAGGTGGGCCTGCAGAAACTCACGTTTCCTCCTCACACTGGAGCTGCACAGTGGTATTTCATATACTAAGCTCTTCCATGAGGTCCACAGCTCATTAATGGGTACTTCAGAGCCCACTGGGGCATAAAGTGGCCGGTTCTAGAGGGTGGATTTCCAGCCACTTGTGCTGAAGAGCACCACAGTGACTTCTCTATCAATTCAGGTCATGACGGTGCCATTTCCAGTAAGAATTCAGAGGAGAATTTGGAGGGAAGAAGGGATCTGCCCTGAGTGTTTCGTGGCAGCCGAAGGGCTGGTGAATTCTCACTTACACAGTGCCCTACATTAAATCTCAGTAGTCAAACATGTTATGGGGAATTGCTCTTTGCAGTAGAAGCCCAGTTCCTTGTTACTATGCGGTTTCTCTCTTGTAATGGACTTTAGCTAGTCACAGTCTTCAGAAAATTCTCTACCAGCCAGAGCAGCCTGCCTCCTGAGCAGGAAAAGGATTGTGACCCTGCTGAGAACTGTCTGACATATCCATTTCCTGGATGTGAACCTGGAAGTGAACCTGGATGTTAACATAGGGAAGCGCATCGCTTCTTTGGATTTCCCCGAGTTCCCCAACTCAAAGGGCAGGGAGACCAATGATCACATCCTGAGATATGGTGGCTGGTGGTGAGCGGCACAGACTAAAAGGCACAAAGACCGCAAAGACATGTATCAGTAAAGTGGTCAGCAATGCCAGCCAAAAGGAGGCTCCTGAGTGTGGTGTGTTAGCTGCCTCTCTGTCACTGTGACCAAATATGCAAAATAATCTGATTATAAGGAAGAAAAGTTTGCTTTTGACTCAGTCTCAGAAGTTTCATTCCATGGTCATAAGACCCTGTGACTTTGGGGCCCATGGTGGCACAGAACACCATGGCAGGCAGCACGAGGAGGAGTAGGCTACTCACTTTATGGCATTTGGGAAGCAAAAGAGAAAGAACCAGAAGGGGGCTGGGGTTCCAATAGCCCCCCTGGAAGGCGCTACTAAAGACCGTGTGTATTTTTGTTGTGTTGTTTTGAGACAGGGTCTCATACAGCCCTGACTGGCATCAAATTCTGCTCTGAAGCCAAGAGTGATCTTGAACTCCTGATCCTCCTGCCTCCATCTCCCAAGAACTGGGAATATAGGTATGTGCCACCATGCCTTGTTCCCCAGTGGCTTTCACTAGACTCTACACTAAAGGTTCCATCTCTTTCTCATGGGGCCACAGGCTGAGGGATGAGCCTGGAAGATACTCAAGATGGAAATAAGAGCAAATGGAAGGCACCTGCAAATCTCATGAGGGTTTACAGGACAGAGTGTGGAGAGAATATGACTTTGACAGAGACGACAAGGACAGAAATCTGCACAGCCCACGGCATTCCCACAGGGAAACTATCAGTACTATGGAAAAGCAAGACAGGGGTAGCAGTTTTTGTGAAGAGAGCAATCTTCCCTGTAAAAATTCAGAAAAAGATGAAGAGCAGAGAAGTGGCTGTCTTCATAGTCCTTTGCACGTGTGTGCATACAGGTGTGTGTGTGTGTGCATGCTTGCATATACGTGTGCACATGTGCACTCTTGACCTAAACAGCATCACAGGGAATGTAGAAAAGATTTTAAGCAAATTGATCATCAGCTTTATTAATAACATTTTGTGTACTTGAGAGATACTTACAAAAAATGCATGAAATTATAGATCTGAAAACACTTTATTTTTCTTTTACAAAGTTAAGGATCGTTGAGTTCACAGCCTTGCACCCTCCATCCTCAGCCCTAAATCACAGTGTGTGCATATGTGTAGAGGCCAGAGATTAGCTTTCAGTGTCATTCTTCAGGAGCCATCACCGCGTTTTTTAAGGTAGTGATTCCCATTGGCTGTGAGCATGCCAATCGGGCTAAGAGGGCTGGCCAGAAAAAGCACAGGGATCTGACTGTTTCTAACTCGCCAAAGCTAAAATTACAGGCACTTGCCACCATGCTTAGCTTTTTATGTGTTTGCATGCTTGTAAAGCAAGTATTTTCCAACTGAGCCAGAGCTGGGTCCTCAGTCCCTAAAGCACACATTTCAATGATAATTTGTTGCAATACCTGCAATCGCATTTCACCATGGATAAAGAAACTCAATGCTCCTAGCTAGCAGCAGTACATAAATGACAGCAAGGTGGTGGCAGCTCCTGACCACCAGGTAGCTAGTTCCTTCCGTTTTAAGGTAAACACTGAACACTATATAAGTTTACTACCAGCTGCTTAAAATAGCAGCACAAGAAAGAGGCCTTTAAAGCTGGGATATAAACCCCACCTCTCGTTTTATGACAGAGTAAATAAGTCCCCAGGTTTCTATGACTTCCAGAAGAGCAAGTCGGAGAAGGCACTAGAACAGGTGTCCTGGAAAGCCCAGAGGGTTTCCCCTGGCCATCCTCAGGCCATACTGTGAGCCAACGGTACGCTTACTCCCTGGCTACTGGGAGAAGCCTTTAATCCAGGGTGTTTGTGACACAAGGCTAAATCCCTTTTGAAAAGCATAGCGATTGGTACTTGATCCCTTACCCAGTCCGTCAGGGCTGCAGGTTTTTATTTTTGCCTTCCTTAATGTGAAACTTAGTAGTTTTGAGCCAGAAATATTTAACTTAAGAATCAGCAGTCATGTTCTCTACCCCAGAGATAAAGGGTCACCTTCCTAGGATCATATTATTTCATGGGGCTCGGCCAAAAAACTCTGGCATGATGATCGTGAGCCCACTGTTTTACCTGTAGCCGGATTCAGTTAGATCCCTTGCTTGGCATACCCATAGGGACTGCTTGTCTTTGGCCTGCAGTGTTCTTACTCTTCCTGTACAAATGCCCAACTGCCTCTGCTAAGGTCAGGCGCACAGAGTTTCCTCACGTTCCTCTCTCAGAGATGAGCTGTGGCTCCATGCATGTGCTAGGTCCTCTGAGCTCTGAATCTTCAGGGGTTGCTGAAGCTCTCCCAGCGCCTCTTGGAGTTGCCCTTCTCCGCACTGCTGAGCCTCCTCGGAATGCTCATGCTATGACTCAAAGAAAGGTGAGAATGGAGCCGGAGAGGGCAGAGCCAAGGCAACAAGTGCTGCCCCAGGGCAGCCAGCATGGCAACAAGTTTGCAGTGAGTTCCATAGTCGGTTCTAGAAACATGTGCTTGTAAGTTGACGTTCTAATGACCCCACTTTCTACTTGCTATTGAGCTAAATTTATCCCCCCCCAAAATCATTTAAAATTGAATATAGTTCTTATAAAACATTTCATGAAAAGACTTAAAAATCAGCTTCTAGTCTGACTGCTTATTCTAATTGTGGAAAAGTTCACTGAGTTGTTAGCCTAGAGCATGGCTTTGGGTCTGGTTAATTTTTGTGTGTGGTATTTTTTTTTCCAAGACTTTTTTGAATAATAAAAACTTTATAAAAATTTTAAAAATCAGCTTAGTATACCTACCAAGCTAGCATTTTGTGTGCTGTCTTTCAGTGTGGTTCACACGCCTTAGGAAAAAGAGCATTTTTATTTTCATTGAAGGTCCCTGGTCCCTGGATATACATGCCCATTCACTTACCTTCTTCTTGCTCACTTTTTTCTTGACATTCTTTCTGTTCATTGTTTGATCTGTTTCAAAGCATCAATATGATCTTCTGTGCATCTCAAGAAACTATTTCTGATGAGGTCTGGGCCAATATCCTCACCCACTACTAGTTTTAGAACTTTCTTCTAAAGACTGGGCAGGACCCAAGGTGCTAACCTCACCTAGTGTCTCAAAATAAAGCCTTAAAAAGCAAACAAACAAACAAACAAACAAAAAACCCCAAACTGCCCATATGCTGATGCTGAACCTGAGTATACCCCTGTATACCCAGAACAGAGTCCCAGCCAGGGCTTTTGAAGTGAAAGCCAGAGTTGGGTGAGAAGCAGGACAAACACAAAGGGACAGCCAGGGGACCTGAAATGTGAGTCACTGCTCAGTCACCAGCTTTGCAACGAGACTCACCCGGGCAAAACTATCTATGTAATTGTCATGGTTACAAGACTGTTTACGGAACACACCACCGGGCTTTTGTGTCTCCTTTCATATCACTTGGAAGGCACAGTTGTCAATTTTCTATACTGGTTTCCAAATTTGGGAGTGAAATTTCACTTAGAAAGACATTTAAAGCAAACCAAAATGTCTAAGTTAATGAACTCCAAATTCATTCTGTAGCAATGTCCCGTTGTTTACTGTAAGGGTGCAGGTTTAAGAAGTGTTGGAAGTCTGAGCGGATTCTAGGAATGTAATGAATTGCCTGCCAAGCACACAAATCCCAGAAAGACACTTGGTGAGATTATCTTATCTTACTCATGATCTTATTATTGCACCAATTTTGTGTGGTTTCAGATTCCCCTGACTTGGGATTAAATCAGTGTGTCCTTCCTGATGCATAATTCAGGAGCCCTTGAGAACGATGGAATTACAAACCTCAGCAGGAGACTGTGAATTGCACTCAGTGTCATAACTGCCTGGAGCAGGGCTTCCTTTCAGAATAGTGTGTTCCTAAATCCTACGCTCTGGGCCTGCGATTGGATATCCATACAGTTACAGAGTTGGACGGGATCCAACACCACACACGGAAGCTGGGAAAATGCCAGCGCTTTTGTGGATTTAGAGGAATTCTGAAGGAGAAGCAGAAGGGTTCTTCTTCTTTTTTTTAAATTTATTTATCTATATGGGTGTTTTGTCTGAATGCAAATCTGCGCCCCAGAAGAGGGCATCAGATCCCATTGGGCCACAGTTGTGAGTCAACGTGTGAACTGGGATTTGAGTTCAGGTCCTCTGGAAGAGCAGCCAGTGTACTCTTAACCACTGAGCCATCTCTCCAGGCCTGAAACTATAACACAGTTGATGAAAGTGCAAGTAGAAGATTTTTGAATTATTCAAGCGCAGACACAATTTTACAGATGAGAACAGTCTTGACTTGCGGTCTTGCTGAGGATAGAAGACATTTTGCATAGATGCCTATTCTAGTTTTTATTTCCTGCAAGCTGAAACTGAGTTGTCTTGTGAAGTTTCTCCAGAACCTCCCTCCTCAACATCTAACTGCTCACTCCGGTCCACATGCCCCATCACCTACACAATCTTTCGTCCATTTTGATTTCTCAATTCTCCTTCATTTGAATCTAGACATAGGGAGTCCATTTAAAACCATGGGGAATCTTCCTCATCCAAGAAGCCTTCCCGCCAGAGATACTGGCCACAAGCTTTCTGGTCCTAAATGCACTTTGAAAGTTTTGTTGTGCTTACAAAGATTATAAAACAACAATAAGAGGGAAAATGCGTTTTTCCCCATTCCAATGTAGGTATTTGTAATTACCAGGGCAGTAGCCTCCAGGATTTTCCTTCAAAGGAAGGTCTTAGGTATGTAGAAACTGAGGTATCAGATCATTAACTCCATTAAGTACGGTGGAGCCCAGTCTCGTCATTCATGCCAAGGCGCGCTAGCCATCCTCATCAAATATCTCTGTGAGATGTCTTTAGCCAGCCAACGTTCTTTTACCATTTCATAAATAAATAATTCAATAACCACAACACCCCAGGCTTCACATATAAAAGATGAAGCCTCTCTACTTGTTTCCTTGTTACTGACTAAAAAAAGTACAGCCCTTCTGGTGAGGGTGATGTCTCTGCATTTGTTTGTGAATGACAGGGATTGTGCAGGGAAGAGTTCTTGGTGCCTCTCTCTAGGGTACCAAACTCTCGCAATTTGCTGAAAGCAGGGGGTATTCGTTTCCTCCTCTGCTGGAAGTTCATAATAAGAACAAACAGATAGATTTTGTTTTATTTTGTTTTTAAGAATCTTTGGCTTGACAGATCAAAGGCCTCGAATCTAGATGAATGTGGACTCAGGCTAAATGACACAGGCTTTGAAGCGACAGGTGGAGGAGGCAGCGCTGCACAAAGTGAATGAGCTCAGCCCATGCGTTAAAATGTTTTTGGACAATTCCTGCGGGGCTCACAATGGATACCGAAAAGGTTGCATTATTGGCTTTGTGAGTTACTCTGTGGAACTGCGCCGAAGGAACAGGAGAGTTTAGGTAGCATGAACTGGTCCCTCCCTTCTATTGAATTTGGTTGGCAAAATGAAATATCTGGCAAACTGGTTCCAGCTGGGTGTTGCCGGTTTCTCGAAAAGTTTTTGGGCCAGCAGCTTTCCAACAGTAGCTGCGTGGCCAATAATTAACCTTGTCACTTGGGGACCCTGCAGGCCTGTTTCTCAGCAGGACGAGCTTCAGAGTTAGAATAGGAAAAAACACAAAGTCACCTTAAGTCTTTCAGTTCAACAGTTTTAATAGTGCACAATAAACCGGCATACAGCTTTGCGGTCCTCATTTAAAACAACCTTCTGGATGCTTCTAAACTGGGGGGGGGCTTCCATCCCTTCACACAGGAATAAATCTAGGGTAGTACCCTAAAGTGCGTTTCTCAGTCATTACTGTAATTTGCTCTCCGGAGTCCCCGGCAAGGGCAAGGCTTCCTCATTTGGGAAGTCAGAGAGATGATCACATACTCATTGCCTCTGAAAGAGCCATTCAGCCTTTTCATTCCCACAGGTGACAGGAACAACAGCAATGCCTCAGAACAACTTTTTAAAAAGCCAACTTCCTCAGAAGCAACTGTCTACCCTCCCCACAAATAAATACTTACTCGTCTTTGAGTCACGGACTATTGAAGACTCAGCTGACACTTCATTTTCTAGAAAAAAAATTTAAATCTTTGAAGGCCTTTGGCCCCCTGAATATTCTGAAGTTGGGTAAGACACCAAGGACCAGGGCTCGGGTAATGGTGTTTTTCTCTCCTCAGAGAGAGACAGTCCTGGAAGCTTGCTCGGGCTATTGCTTGTCCTCCTGGGGGTCATCTGGAAAATCAGCCTCCTCCTCGGGGGACCTGTCTCCTTCGGGAAGCAGTGTGGCACGCACTTTCCTTTTCTCCTTAAATCGGCCAGAGCGTGAGATCTTCAAATTACGCCGGCTGTTACCTGATTTCTCCTCACCCAACTTATCTGACCCGGGGGGCTCTCCCGTGTCCACAAGGACATCGGAGTGCTGGTTCTCTCCAGAGCTGCTAGTCCGATCCAAGTAAGGCCGTGTGTGATCCTCCGCCTCTGGCTGAACATGAGGCTGTGCTCCCACGGTGACTTCTTTGCTTTTCTTCCTGGTTAGAGATTTCCACCAGGGGCTGGAGTTGCTGGTGGAGCCGCCACTGTCCGCCATGGTCCGCACGCTTGGGGACCACGCTCGCCCCGCGTGGGGTAGGGCCTGGGCCAGGACGTCCCTCCCCCGACTTGGTGGTCTCAAGATAGTTCACTCCAGCCTTCCGAAGGATTCTTCCACGCTGGCAAGCTGCCTGGTGGGAATCGAGGAGCGCCCTGCACAGGGAGGAAAACAAAACTTGAGTTGGTCAAATAACAGGCTCCCCATTCCCCTTTCCTATGAGTTGGGGATACCGCCTGATCTACAAGATCTCCTCAACCTTTGCCTCAGCTCCCGAGTAAGTGCAGTAGCCACCCAGTGGAGGGCCTGACCATCTTCATCAACCTGGCTCCAAAGGGATTATGGCCCTGGCCCGGCCTGTCATTCTGCCTGACTGTAGGTCCACTATAGGTGCCCACCTGCCTTTGAATCCCTTTTCTTCAGTGGAGCAACGGGGGAGGAGGGTGATGCCGGAACGGGGGTGGGCCACCTAGCACGTTGCCAATTACAGGTGAACAATGAAGATAGCGCAAACAGACCCAAATTTCTCTAAAACCTTTTCCTACGATGTTGAAAGATGATGCTTGGGAGTATATCCAAGTGAGAAAGCCAGACTGCCAAGCATATTGTTGTGTTTACACCAAACTGCTTCAAACCACTTCTGCCTTGTGACTTTCAGAGGCCGTCTAGACTTAACTTCCTTTGAAAACCGCCATCCTGCTCTTCCTTTTACTCCCTAGAGGCCAATATCGCGATGGTAGGAAGGCCGCGAGCCCAAGCCCGTCTTCCCTTAGCTCTCCAACTCTCAAGCGTTTTAGTTATAAACTAAAGACTTCTGGTACTTTCTCTAGCGCGATTCCATCCTCCAAAGGAGAGAGCGCAACCAGAACTCCAGAAAATCATCCTTCTTCTCCCAGTGAATAACGGGTCCCCCAAACCTCTAATACTGCAAGCCAGACCACTGGCACACTTTCCCGGCGGCGCCTGCAACTGGACACGACCACCGAGAGTGGGCAGGGCTCTGGAGCACCGCCCATTTCTAGATTTCGGTTCGGTTCCGAGAGTTCCGCATCCCACGCGCTGCGGCTAGCTCCTAGGATTCGAGAGTGCTCAAAAGAGGGAATCTAATCTTGGGCCGCCAGTTTGCTGTTGCAGGTTCTCCCGGAACTGTCCAGAGAGAGGAAGTCTCTGCGCCTACGGGAGACAGTGCTAGCCACTGGCACTATCTCCTCCCCAGGATGCCCCAACTCGAAAGCAGAAACGGCCCAAAATTCATTTCCTATGAACGGCGCCTACACCTTCAGTCATCGTCTGCAGTGCGGTTTGCAAACATCCTACTCCCTCCTTCCTCGCAGATTGGAAAAACAAACCCTTGCCCCCAAGGCATTTATTAATGGTGGCGTAGTCCGCCACTAAGCCGTGGTCCTCCACCCGACACTTTCTTCTCCACAGTGATCAACTTGGTGTGCAGGGCAAGACTTTGTGAGCATTGCCCAAGGAAAAGATGACAAATAATGTAAAAGAAGGCAGAGCACTGTTCTGGGAGCCTCTCCTCTGGCAGCAGGAGGAGGGGCACCGCCAGGCGTGGGGCAGCCTTCCCGAGGGACATTGTAGCCCTAGGGTCTGTCTAGTCAGATGCAGAGGGACTCTGGTTCGCTCACCTGCAAGGGCTTTCAGGGTCACCAAGGGACGTCTAGGGGCTGCCTGAAGCTTAGGCGCTGTGCCGGTTGGCGTGGTCTCGGAGAAATGCAGGAATCGTTCTCGCTGGTCTGGCCCAACACCTTTGATTCCCGCACACTGCGGGGACAACCCAGGGCTGGCAGCACGGTCCGCTTAGGTCGCAGGGGCTGTCAGATCCGCTGCCCCAGGGCAAGCCCAGAAAGCTTTTCCTGGTGGGAGTCTCACATTCTGGGGCGCGTCCCTTTTCCCTGCTTGCACTGTTCCCGGGCCGCTGAGAGATGGAACCTCGGCCGCCGACTCCTGCGTACTCGCTCTTCCTGAGCGTCCGTAGGAACGCACCGAGACATCTGCCCACCTGCTGGTGGCTGGCCAAAGGACTGAAGACGCCAGAACCGCGGAGGCGGGGAGGGTCAGGGTGGGACAGGAGGCGGCCACCCAGCTACAGGTGCAGGTAGGCGCAGGGGTTCCCGCCCTCCTAAGGACCAGATTGGACGAGGTCGCATACGTGACTTCAGCCTTGAGGACTCTGATTGGAGAAAAAGCTGTACTGAGCCGCGCCCTGTCCATGTTCCGTTCTCGCTCTGCCATTTGAGTCTTAGGCTTTTAAGTTTTCTAATTCCAAGCGCTGATTCAAACTCGGACATGTTGGAGAGTTTCAAACGCTCTCAGTTGATAGACTGAATGTTACGAAACATGTCCTTGCTGTCATCGGGCGATATTCCTAGTACTGAGTAGATTAACCCTCTTGTTCATCACAGCACCCCAGGACTGGGCACTGTGACCCTCTCCAGGCCTGCAAGGAAACTTTGGCACGGGAAGGTTAAACAGTTGCCCAGGACTGCTTGCTGAAGCGGAAAGGAGCAGGGTTGGAGTTTTGACTCTAGCTTAACCGCCACGTGATAGCAGCCTGTCGGTCCTGGTTCTTACCATGGTACTATTATTCAGTTTTGAGTGTCCATCGAACCGACAGCTTCCCGAAATATAATTCCAGCCCTGAGCCACCGCGAGAAAGAGGCAGTGGGCTCCAGCACTGTGCAAGGCGCTTCAGCTAGGTGATTATTTGACTACAGTATTTGAGGAGACATTTTTTTTTTCTAATGAAGGAGAAGCTACAATTTGCTCCACCGCCTTGCAGGATGTCTTGAAAGAGCGATTCTTGGGCTCGCTGAGCTCACGGACATACAAGTAGGATTCCCGGCCTCTAAGATATGCAGTCCAGACAGAATACTTTCTGCAGAGTAAACCTGGTGGGAGACAGGACACCTACTCAACTCCCTCGCAATGTAGATTTGATAGGCAGGCATTTTACAGAGCCTTTCAATACACCAAGGAGGAGAAAAATACAAGGACTGTGTTGATGCCTTAGTTTGGGTTTAAATAAAAAAAAAATACGAGGAACACAGCTCTGTGTATTTGAACAGATTTGTTTCTTACCCGAGATTAATAACTCCCCTTCCCTCCCTCCAACTCTCCCTTCTTTTCTCCTTTCTTCCTTTCTTTATTGATGACATTTCGCTATGTAAGGGAGACTGCCCTCAAACCTGGCACAACACCAAACCTGACTCCTTGGGGGTAGCTTTAAAGTACAGACATTGAATCAGGACGCTAGGGCTGGATAAAGACTAGCCTCCAGTATCGAGGGGAGGACTCTCTCCAGAGGAAGATGCCAAGTGACAAGAACAATTTGCCTGGGGGTCTCACCACCAGTTATGGAGCTGAGACTGGAGACTGGGTACTGTTGAGCACATGGGTGAGAGAAGGAAGACACCAGGAAGAGAACACCAGCTTGCTGATTGGCTGGTCATCCAGTGTGGTTTCGACAAAGCCGCAGGCATTTTCTCAATAAACAGACCCTTCACTTCTCGGTCAGACAGCTCCTTATTTACATTCAACAACGTCAAATGTCTCTGCTGTGTTTTGTGGGTTGTGTCAAAGCACCTCCTAAACAAGATAAGCCCCACCCGGGGTGAATGTGTACACGGATTGGTAAAGTCAGGGGGACATGAGCTGAGGCACAGGAGATGGGGAGAAACCCAGGGTAAACAGCAGGTACAGGAGCCTCGAGGTGTGAAGGGTGCTGTGCTTCTGCTGTGGTTCCCAAGGCTCAAAGACCAGGCAGGTGATGTGAGTGCTGAGTGGTTAAAGTGAAGTGGGAGGCGAGGCTGGACCACTGAACGCCACACAGGTTTCCAAGCATAGCCGTGAGTGTGGCCCAGGGCAGACCCATACCAGCTGCTTTCTCGCGCACAATTAAATGATGGCCCGCTTTAAGGGATGAGTTTCTAGAAGGCAGACATTGGATACTAGAAATGAAAATCAGACTTTTGGAGCCTAGAGTTGACATTTCTCTCTTAGTAAACCTGAAATGTCTGGAGGGGCTGGGGAAACAGATTACATCTTTGCATTTCTATAGTAGGACTGGCTTGAGAAGGGTACTGAGCAAATGCCTGAGGAATATGACCAGTCAAAATGGGAGAAACCAAAGTCCCCTCCACTCACTCCAAAAGAGCCGGGGTATGTCCTGGCTTTGTTCTTACTGTCCCCAATTTTCACATGTCCTGTCCTTATCCTTTCTTCCTTTCTTCCCTCCCTCCCTCTCTCCTCCCTCCCTCCCTCCTCTCTTCCTTTCTTTAGTTTCTGCCTTTCTCCTTTATGGACTAGACATGCAGCCTCCATCTCTGTCACTTGGCATGTTGCATTGCGCCTTCTGTGCATTCCCATCAGTGTCAGATTCATTTAACCTGCAGAGTGGACACTGCAACCAGGCATGAAATGAGAATCTACGGTTTTTGGCATCTCATCTCCCGCCACATTATTGGACCGTCTATAGATGTTCCTTTCTTAATGGTTTTCTAAGCAGTAGATCTAAGCAAGGCCAAATTTTGTTCAGAGTCTGCTCTCTCTGTAAGTCAGTCCCCACAGCCAAGACTTTGAGCAGGCCCACTTCTTCCCTCTCTTTTCCCATGTGTCCTGTCACCAGATCACAGGTCTGGAAGTCATAGCCTCTCTGTCCCCTTCTTCACAAAGTTACCTCATGCAGAATGCTGGAGGCAGGGACTGGCTAGGACTCCATTTAGCTGTCCTGAAGTCAGGGGTGGTGGATCTCTGCTGGATCTGTCTTTCAACAACAGATGTTCTTGGCCCACCTACATGGCTTTCTTTTCATGTTGCTGAAGATGCAACCCTGGAACTTGAGCATGCTAGGCAAACCCCACCGCTGACTTACATCTCTCCACTCACCAGCCTTCCTTCTTGTTGGAACTAACCAACTATCCTTTTTGTCAGCCTGGTTTTCAAATGGAACCAACCATATTTCTTTTTTGCCTGGTTCTCAGATGTATTGTCTTCTTGGGCTGACGTCACCACACTTCACTGTAACGCACATGGAGGTGTGGCATCTCACCTCTTTCACCAACATGGCTTCTCAGCATCCCTGGGATTGAGAAAGCACGCACTGATACTTTGCCTTGGTTGATCTGCAATGCCAACACCAACAACTTCCTCTTAAAGCAACCACTATTTTGTGCCTCTTTTCCTCCATGGTGGCTCCTACTTCATCTCCCTTCCCACTGATAATCTCAAGGCAAGCTGCCATATCTATCCATCCAAATCTATCTATCTATCTATCTATCTATCTATCTATCTATCTATCTATCTATCACGGTTCCAAAGCGATCAGTATCAAGCCACATGCTGCTTATGTGTTCTTTCTTTCAATCCTAACAACAACTGGTAGTTATTACAGAAAATGTAAGTGGTACTTTGGATAGAACACCTTGTGGAGGTAGAGCCAGGATGTGGGATGAGGCAACCCAGCAGCAGAGCTAGAGCTTAGACACTATGACTTTGGATTTTGTTGAGATTCAGCCCTTCTGATGATCACTGTCTTGCTCACGGCCTTAAATATAATTTCCAAGAAGGTGAGTCCAGCTTATGTCTCTCTGAATTACAAAGCTGCATATGTCTTGATATTTTACCATCAGGCAATATTGTAGTAGTCTGAATGAGAAGTATTCTCATAGTCTCAGACCATTTCGTTCCCAGTTGCTGGATCTGTTTGGTGGGAGGTTTAGGTGGTAAAGACTTGCTGGAGGAAGCTGTCACCAGGTGTGGGCTTTCAGAGACCATATCCACACCCTATAGCCAGTTTGCTCTCTTTGCTTACTGATTCTAGGTCAAATGTGAGTTCTTAGATCTTCTTCATGCTGCCATGCCTGATGCTTTTGTCCATGATAGATTCTTATCCCTCTGGAACCATAAGAGCAAATAAAATCTTCCTTCTGTAAACTGCCTTGGTCATGATGTTTTATCACAGCAATGGAAAAGTAATCAACACACACAGTAATTAAAACACATGTAAATCAGGGTCTCTCAGCACCATCTCTCATGTCAATTACCTGCTCTTATTTCAAAATCTTCTGTTTAAATGATTGGCACCATGCTTGTGTAATAGTGAAAACCCAAATGCAAGGTCTTAGTCCATTTGGCAATGGACTGCAAACTAGTGTGATGGCTAATTTGTGCTATCAACTAGACTGGATTTAGCATCACCTGAGAGCTACACTGTCACACGTAGTACCCTCCCACGAAGTGCGATCTAAGACTGAGCAGAAAAGAGGAAAGGAGAAAACCAGAATTCATTTCTCTCTGCTTCCTGATTATGATGCAATGTGACCAGCTCTTTTCCATTCTTGCCACCATGATGTCCGGGCCAGCCTTTTGTCAACTTGATACAAGCTAGAGTATTCTGGAAAGAGGAACCTCGGTTGAAAGACAATGCCTCCATCAGATTGCCTAGCAGCAAGTCTGTTGGACATTCTTTTAAATTAATGATTGACATGGGGCGGGGGCACCTAGACCACTGTGGGCGGTGCTGTTTCTGGATGGTATAAGGAAACAAACTGAGCAAACTTTGGAAAGCAAGTCAGTAAGCAAATTCCTCCGTAGCTTCTTGCTGTGGGACAATGGTCTTTCATCCTGTCACTTGTATTATTTTTAATAAAATGCCAACCAATTGGCCAGTAACCAGGCAGGAAGTATAGGCAGGGTGACCAGGCAGGAAGCAGAGGCAGGGCAATGAGAATTCTGGGAAGAGGGAAGTTTCAGTCTGCAGTCATGACTCAGAAGCCAAGGACGCAAGATGTGACTGCCTCACTGAAAAAGGTACCAAACCACGTGGCTAACATAGACAAGAATAATGGGCTAATGTAAGTTATAAGAGTTAATAAGAAGCTTGAGCTAATGTGACAATCAATTTTATAATTAATATAGACCTCTGTGTGTTTCTTTGGGACTGAATGACTGTCCCGGTAAGCACACCTTGGGGTGCTACACACATTATTAGAAATGGGCTAGTCCAGGTGCGAGAGTTAGCCGAGAAGAGGCTAGATATAACGGGCCAAGCAGTGTTTAAATGAACACAGTTTGTGTGTTGTTATTTCGGGGTATAAGCTAGCCAAGCAGTCAGGAGCTGGGGCAGCAGGAATGCAACTCGCAGCTCCTACAACAAATGACTGCAGTATCGGGTGGGACAGAAACCTCGATCAACAGCTTCTGCTCAGTTCCTGCCACCAGGTTCCTGCTCCAACTTCTGTTCACCATACGCTATGGGATGACATAAATCCTTTCTTCCCCTTGTTGCCTTTGATCATGGTCTTTACCACAGTAATAGAAACCTAACATAAGCCACATGACTTCCCCACCATGTTAAGCTTTGTTCTAAGTCCAAACAGGTCCTTCCTTCCTTCTTTACAAGGGGACAAAAGCAACTAATGCCACTAGGAAGTTCACAAATGCTGGAAATGTATTTCTCACTGTACTGGACACTGAGAAACCTCAGGTTAAAGTGCCAGCAGGGCCAGTATCTGGTGACCTTTCTTGTTCATAATTCGGCCTCCAGGAGCTGCCTGTGGTTTTTTCCATAGGCATTAATTCTCTCTTAAGAAAAAAACCTCACTTCTAAAGATCATTACTCGTGGGGCAGGGCATAAATGTTCAGTCTAAAGCTATGTCACGACCAAGTGTGAGCCAAAGCCTGCCACCTTGATTTCGTAAACGCCATTTCACTCATCTGCCACCCTTCACTTCCCTTGCTCCTCCATAATCTAAACCATTTTTCAACTGGACTCACCAGAACAACCTATGTGCATTGCCCCTCCTATACTGCCCCTGCTCCATCCTGCATCCGCATGGTACCCAGAGTGGTCACCTAGCAATGACCTCCATGCTTACAGCCCTTCACCAGTGTCCCTCTTGTAGTTTGGATAAGGAACTGCTATCACCCACAGGCCCTACAAACACAATCCTACATGGTCACAAGATACCAGTCTTCAGCCACTTCATTCTGCTCTTCCCAAAAATCCTTTGCTCTTCAGTCACACTAACCTCTGTCACCTCAGTGAAACCTTTGCGACAACTCGCTTGCCCCCACTAAGCCTTATTGCATAGAGAAATGATTAAGTTAAAGTTGTCCTGCTGCTTTCCTCTTCTCAGTGGCATCTGCTTATCTGATTATTCTGCTCTGTAGTCCTTACATCTCATACAATCTCTGAAATATATCTCCACTGGTTACATATTTGTTACCACAATGAGATGTCAGTAAAACAGCTAACGAAGAGTTTGCTTTGGCTCACAGGGCCAGGGTATAGTCCATCTTGGCAGGTGTCTTAGTTAGGGTTTCTATTGCTGTGGTAAAACTCCATGACCAAAAGCAACTTGGGGAGGAAAGGGTTTATTTAGCTGACCCACCCCAAATCACAGTCCACCTCTGAAGGAAGCCGGGGCAGGGATTCAAGGCAGAAACCTGAAGGCAGGAGCTAAGGCAGAGGCCACAGTGAAGTGCTGGTTATGGCTTCCTGAGCCTGCTCTCTATATAGCTCAGTACCTACAGGCTCAGCGAGAGAACCACTCCAACCCTGCAGGGCTGGGCCCACCCACATCAGTCATTAATCAAGAAAATGCCAACAGGTTTGCCCACAGGGCAACCTTGTGAGGACCTTTTCTCAATCAAGGTTCCTCTTCCTAAATAACTCTAAGTTGTGTCAAGTTGATAAAAACAAACAAAGAGACAGACAGACAGACAGACAGACAGACAGACACACACACACACACACACACACACACACACCACACACACACCCTAGCCAGGAAGCAGGGAAAGTATGGCCTCAGGAGCAGGTGTCAGCTGGTCACATCATATCCACAGCCAGGAAGTAGAGATGCTGCTATTTAAAACTCCCTTTCTCCTTCCCATTCAGTCAAAAACCATGGAATGGTGGTGCTCATAGTTAGGCTAAATCTTCCCATATTGACTAACTTCATCCAGAAAATCCCACATAGCTATGCCCAGAAATTTGTTCCCATAATAGTCTGCATCCCCTCAAATTGACAACTGAGATTAACCATTATATTACCATTCCTATTTTCCTCAATAATTTGCTGGTGATAATCTCTCTAAATGTTTATCAATTGTTTTGTTCCAATTCTCATATGGCATCTTTGTTGGGTATCAAATTTTAGGTCACTAGTTGTTTTCTTTAAGATCATACACAAACACATAGACACACACAGACCTCACATTATTGCTGTTGGGAAGTTAACTGTCAATCAGTAACTTCTTTTAAATGTAATCGGTTCCCCATACCACCTCCTATTAAGATTTTTCTCATTGTCTTAATTTTTTCACTATTACTCAGTATGCAAATATGGATTATTTTTCATTTTGTATTCTTCAGTTTATTTGATTCTTTGCTCAGTTTTTGATAACTCTCAGCCAGTTTTTTAAGCATTACTAGCTGCCTCAGTTTTTTGATTTGCCTTCTTAGTCTATCCAGCTATAGTCTCTAATTTGCCATCTCTTACTCCCACATCTCCTTTTGGCTTTCTGGGATGCGTTCTGGATTACTTCTTTTGATCCACATGTGATATACTCTCTCTTTTACGCCGCACCTAAAAAGCGGTTAAATCTCTCCTTTAGTTTATACATTTGCTTTAGTTTTCCTTCAGATATGAAGAAGGATGCTAAAAAGAAATCCCACACTAGCTCAGAACTGAGTATAATAAAGGGTTATTTATTTAGGAGTAGACTCACACATCACAGTCCTCTGCATGAATGGGAAACAGGACCTGAATCCAGCAGCCAGAAGAGAGTGAGCGTGTGCTTTACATAGGCATTTATAGTATAAAAGGCCGCACCCAAGTGGGCTGGTATCTTACAGGCTCCTGAATGGAGGAATGGAGAAGTTCCTACAGCACAGATATGTTATGTTATTATAGTATTCTATTTCTTGAAGGTTTATATATATTCTATATGTATATTATATATATTTCTTTAAATACAACCTACATAAACTCTATTTATTCAAAAGTTTGAAGCCTTTGTAAGCTATGGTGGCTTGAAAGACTGTCCACAAAGGGAGTGACACTATTAGGAGGTGCAGTTTTGTTGGAGTAGGTGTGGCCTTGTTGGAGGAAGTTTGTCACTCTGGAAGCAGGCTTTGAGGTCTCATATATGTTCAAGCTCCACCCAATGAAACAGACCACTTCCTGTTGCCTGTGAGTCAAGATGTGGGGCTTTCAGCTCCTTCTCCAGCACCACGTCTGCCTGCACACTACCATGCCCTTGCCATGATGATAATGGACTAAACCCCTAAAAATGTAATTGTTTTTTCTTCGTGAGTTGCCATAGTCGCGGTGTCTCTTCACAGCCAAAGAAACCCTAACTAAGAGAGAAGTCTATTTTGTCTTTTCTGACAGTTACCACTCACAGGGTCTTCTTTCTTGGTATTCTTGAACATCATACTTTGTTTTTTGATTTCCTGGTTATTGGCAGGGATTATTTAAGACACAAAACAAATATGACTTATAGGCTCTTCAAGCATTCAGAGGAGTTAGCACTTAGGAGCATCACAAGTTCATAGCTTGGGGTTGTTTTAGACAAAGAAAACAAATTTATGCAAGCAGGAGTCTGCATCCACACTCTCTGGGGACATATCCATTAATGTCTTTACCCCCCCCCCCCAGTCTTTCCTGTTCTTCTGTAACTTAACTGTGCATGCAGAACCGTGGGAAGATGAACAGAGAGATCTTTTGCTATGTTATGCCCTCATAGAAGACATAAGGCCCACTGGGGACTTGGAGTTAATGAGGACAGCGTCTTCTATCAATCTTTACCTTGGGTGAGTGCCTGGCTTGTGAAAATGTCCCTTTTGCTTCCTGAAGCTACCAAGACAGAAGTTGTGTCTGTGTTCATCTCTCTCAGTGGAGAATACATCCAACAACCTGGCTCCGGCCCCACCAAGAGCAGAGACTGTGCTTTAATCATATTACACATCTCGCTTGGCACTTGTCTTCTTTGATTGACTTTCTTGTTCATTTATTTGTTTAATCACAGGACTCCCTCACTAGATAATAGTTCCATATTCTATAACCATCATTTACATCATTTATAGTATGCTCAAAGTCTAACCAACTCTGAGCATACTATACATACTCATTTTTCCTAAAATTTCCAAGACTTGGACATTATTCGTATTATAGATCAAGAAATTGAGGGATAATGAACTTACTACTTTGCAGAGATCACACAGCTGGTTGCTGTCAGAACTGGCACGTGCCCCTAGGAAGACTGCTTTAGAGTGAAGAGACAACCCAGCACTCCGTGCGTCTCTCTACGAAAGGAAAGACGTGTCACTGATGAGCCTTTGTACCTGGCAGCGTGCCTGCAACAATATCCTCAGTATTGTTGAGTGAGTTATCACAGAAGATATAGCTATGGATTCTCTGGTTAGAAAATGATTGATTCAGAAGGAAGAAAAACAATAAAAGCGCAATGAAATGCTGTTGATCATTCCGTGGGATAACAGCTTGATTTCTCTTTAATTCTGACACATGAGTGGGTTGGTAGAACAAATCTGGCTTTGTTTGTTTGTTTTTTGTTGCTAGCATATTGGAAGAAAGCTACCATGTTAAAATAACATCGGAGAGAAATGGGTTGGATGGTAAAAATACAGGGATATTACATTAGAGGGTTGTTGCTGAGGCTTTGTTAGAAACTGAACTGAAGGAATTCAGAACCGAACATTTTCCAGCAAGGCCCAATAAGACATCTGACCTTGCTCGGGAAATGAGCACCCAGCTTTAGTGTTGTAGGTGGAAGTCACGAGCTATCGTTTAAGGCAGGCTCTCCTGATGGTCATCTGATTCCAGGTCAGGGCTCCCTGCAAAGGTGACCCGATCTCTACTGTTATTCATGTCCCTATGCAAAGTGTCAGTTCCGTTATGCTCGGTTTGCCGGGCCATGTTTTTTTTTCTGTGGTCAGCCAATGTGTCAGCACCATGAGTCACATACACACAACAGAGGTGGCGATCTGATGAATGGGTAACGTGGCTGTGGAGGTGATCTTTTGGTTTTCTCACCTTTGTTAAGGTCACTGTCCAACGTATAGGGGCAGCAACCCACAAGGAATCACTACTTTTCTTTCTTGGGGCCATCAGGGGGGTGAGTGATGTTTGAAGTGCTCACTTATCCTCGGGACAAGCACAGGGACATCTCTTTTGCATACTTTCACTTAGTGAACATTCAGGCTTTGCACACAGGCGCAACCTCATTTACATAGTAAGAAGAAGTACCTCGGCTGTGACTGTGAAGCCTTTGTTATTACAGTAAGCTTTGAATCTCACTGCAGGCTTCTCACTTCAGTGGCCAGAGCCTCTCCAAGAGATGTGCACCCTTAGTTTTACAGGACTATCTTGAAAGTTAAAGCAATGTCTTCAACGTCACCAGACCCGAGAGGTGGAGCAATTTTTTTTTTTTTGGTTTTTCGAGACAGGGTTTCTCTGTGGCTTTGGAGCCTGTCCTGGAACAAGTTCTTGTAGACCAGGCTGGTCTCGAACACACAGAGATCCGCCTGCCTCTGCCTCCCGAGTGCTGGGATTAAAGGCGTGCGCCACCATCGCCCGGCGAGGTGGAGCAATTTTGAGCAGGTTTCAGTTCGTTTCTACGGTGTTTTCCCCATGCACCTACTCAAGTCTCGACTTGCATTTAGTCAATCATTAGATCAATAAACTTTTGTTGCTATCAAGGCTATCAGAGGAGTCATACTTCAAAATTTTTGATTAGGTCACTATCTTTTTTTAAATGATTTATTTTATGTGCATTGGTGTTTTGCCTGCATGTATGTCTGTGTGTGTCAGATCTTGGAATTACAGACAGTCGTGAGCTGCCATGTGGGTGCTGGGAACTGAACCTGGGTTCTCGAGAAGAGCAGTCAGTCCTCTCAACCACTGAGCCAACTCTCCAGCCCCCTAGGTCACTGTCTTCTAACTTTCCCTTTCAGACAAAGTTGAATCACACAAGGTTGCTTAAGTAATGCTGCCCTCTGGGATAATAGAGCACTCAAAACAGAGTGTGGATTAGCTGAGGCGATTGCAATACTATGAGTTTCTTACAAAAGAGACTTGATGGTTGGGTTGGATGCTGGCTGGGTGGCTTTAAAAAAAACTACTTGGTATCTCCAGGCTCTGCTTTCTTTATATGTAAAGTGGGGGTAATTTCATTCCGCTAGGATTAAAGTAGACAATATGCTTATTCAGTTCCCTAGCAGACTGTCTATACTCACCCAGTGAGTACTTGTTTTTTTCTGTGACTAATTTCTTTTTTTTTTTTTTTTGCTAAATTTGTGGAAGTAAACCTTATCCATTAGTCACCCAACCAACCAACCAACCAACCAACCAATCAACCAATCTATCAGTCAATTCCAAAGTATTTTTTAAAGTCACATCAAAGCCTAACAAAGTGCTCCCAATATTGTTTGTTGCCCTTGGCCAGTTCCTGCCTCTGACAACATCAGTTACTGTAGAATATGTAACATATAACAATTTGTTCTGAGTCATGCTGCTTTCAGGAGCATCCTCAATGACTTCATCTAACCAGGCAGAAGTTTTCTGGATATGACCCAGGAAAAGTGTTTATCTCTAAGCACCAAAATTGCCTTTAAGGGAAGAAGTGTGCTGGGGTAAGCCCGAGAGCAACAACACATGAAAAGATTAACAAGGGGCAGGTAGAGGTCCTCAGAGGTGAGGTCACTATCAGACTGAAGTTCTGGGGTCTCAATAAATCACCAGCATCACAGAGTCAGACAGGAGAAGGGACAGGAGTGGAGGAATGTCTCTGATATCTCAGACACCATGACGCTCTTTTGTTTCTATTTTATTAAAATAGTGCATGCTTCTACATTTAAGGGCTGAATGTTGTTAAAATATTTGTAGAAAATCACAGGGATTCATTGGGTCTAGAAAGATGGCTCAGTGATTAAGAACTCGTACTGTTCTTGTGGAGGACCCACGTTCAATCTCAGTCCCTACTCTGAAGTCAGGACAGGAACTCCAAGAGGGCAGAATCCCAGAGGCTGGCGCTGATATAGAGGCATTGATGGGGTGAGACTTAGTGATTTGCTTCCAATTGCTTGCTCAGCCTACATTCTTATAGAACCAGGACCAGCAGTCCAGGGATGACACCACCTGCCATGGGCTATGACCTCTCCCATTGATCACTAAATGAGAAAATGCCTTACAGCTGGATCTTTTTTTAAATATTTTTTTTCTTTTTAAAAATAGATTTTTATTGAGCTCTACATTTTTTTCTGCTCCCCTCCCTGCCTCTCCCCTTCCCTTTTACCCTTTCCCATGGTCCCCATGCTCCCCATTTACTCAGAATATTTGTCTTTTTCTACTACCCATGTAGATTAGATCTATGTATCTCTCTCTTAGGGTCCTCATTGTTGTCTAGGTTATCTGGGATTGTCATTTGTTGGCTGATTTTCTTTGCTTTATGTTTTAAAACCACATATGAGTGAGTACATGTGATAATTGTTTTTCTTGGTCTGGGTTACCTCACTGAAAATGATGTTTTCTAGCTTCATCCGTTTGCCTGCAAAATTCAAGATGTCATTTTTTTTTCTGCTGTGTAGTACTCCATTGTATAAATGTACCACATTTTCCTTATTCATTCTTCAGCTGAAGGGCATTTAGGTTGTTTCCAGGTTCTGGCTATGACAAACAATGCTGCTATGAACATAGTTGAGCACATGTCCTTGTGGCAAGATTGAGTAACCTTTGGATATATACCCAAAAGTGGTATTACTGGGTCTTGAGGAAGGTTGTTTCCTAAATTTCTGAGAAATTGCACACTGGATCTTAAGGAGACATTTCCTCAGCTGAGGCTCCTTCCTCTGATGACCCCAGCTTATACCAAGTTGACACACAAACCACCCACTACAATCCCTTACCTTAGTCCTTCCCACAGTTATCTCCTCTACAGTTTCCAATAATTTTGACTTCATTTTGTTATTCACAGTTCTCCGTACCTCTAAACATTGTGGTACTATGCTTTCCTTTGATTTACCAAACTTTAACCAGTCCTAGCATGATAACTGAGAGCTTAGCTCACCTGTGTCACGGCGACTCTCTTTTTCTTCCTTCAGACTCCTCCCAGAAAACATTTCATAGGTTTCATTTAATTGTCTACTCTAGGCTTATATTGTGTCTATATAGATATTGTTGAGGTTAAACATTAAAATCTACAGACATTTACTCCCCAAGTTTCTTTTCATGAAATTATTGATTTTTTAAAATAAGAATTTCTATTTGTATACCTTGCCCTTCTCCAGCTGCCGTTTAGTGCATGCTGTGGTTTGAACCTGATTGTCTGCCTCAGGCTTGTGTGCTGAAGAGCTGCTTCTGAGACAGTGCTGCTATTTAGAAGATTGTGGCGGGTGGTGGGGAGGCCTTTGAGAAGGTGTAGCCACAGGCCCCTGCAGTCCTAAACTTAGCTGTCGTCCCCCCCACCCCCACTTCCGTGATAGACTGTCTCCCATGAAATCATGAACCCAAATCCCTCCACATCTGAGTTGTTTTTATTGGCTGCTTTGTCACAGTAGCCAGGACAGTAACCAATACAGTGTGCTTCTTTACTGGCTTAATCACAGCAACACTGTTTGTCTCTTGGTTTTTCTTGGAAAACCACTCTTGGGTACCTCCACGCTCCTTCACTCTGGGCTGACTTCTTCTGGGATGCGTGCACACACTGCCCCGGATGGCTTGAGCGGTAGTCCACAATTCCTGCACTGGAGCATCCCTCTTTCTTGGGGTACCTTGCTTTGGGGGCGCACATCAATGGGTGGAGTGGCAAGTCATGAGTCAAGGCAACAAGGCTGGCCTCAGTGTCTGCTCCATGCTGACGCGGCTCCAGGGGTGCTGTTTGCACTCTGTGCCTGCTACCAGCAATCCTCCTGCAGGAGCAGACAGTACTGGGCAAGGAAGCTACAGGCAGAAGATCTCCAGTAGACCCCAGATGGAAGACTCTTGGCCTCCACCAAGCGCTGTTGCTACACCAGGTCCACACCATCCACTCAGAATTTCTTGAGAGACAAATAACTTGTTGCTGTCTCAGTCTATTGGAATTTGGATTTTCTGCTGCTTGTTGCTAACCTGTGCTAACTATGTTATTAGTAATGAAGGAGAAACGAAGGAAGCTGTGAACCTCTATGGTTCAGTTCCATAAAGAAAGCTTGCTAATATTCTTTTCCTGTACTGAGAAATGAACTCATGGGTTCATGCATGTCGGGCAAGTGTTCTTTCAGTGAACTGTATGCTCAGATCTGATACAAAAGTTAAAATAAAACAGGCAAAGAGCTGGATACCTAATTCCCTAAACCAGCATTCTAAAAATACATAACATTATTACAGGATAAAGCATTTCCTAGGGTAGTAAGGATGGCTTAAATTTTAGAAACCTATTTATTGTATTACTGTATAAACAGCTGATGGGGGAAATAGGAGGTCAAGAGATTGCAGAGAAGGATGATTAATGAAACACCATCGAAGCACGAGTTTTAAGAAATGCCCTAATAGGGCCAAGAAGGGAGAGTCTTTGATAGAACATTCACGGGGAGGAGTGGTTCTCCTCTGCAGGGAAGCAGAATCCCCAGAGAAACACCGTGAAGACACAGTGGTACCATCTGTTCCCTTCCCAGCACCCCTGGCTCCACGGTTTTCGTTTTCTAAGTGACTCCAGCGCATATTAAATTTGAGGACCGGTTGTGTAAAAATTACATCTATCATATTAGATGTGGACATGTTAGATATGTTCTCATTAAAGTTAGAAGCAAGATATGATTTCTGTCATCCCCAGAGGTCTGGATCTCTGGAAAGAGGACAGAGGAGGAGGAGAAAAAGAGGAGGAAGCATGAGAATTGGGAGGAAAGGGGCAAAGCTGCCTAAAAGTGCATTCTATTGAATATGCAGGCACTAAGATGATATTTAGACAAAACTATAAAAATTAATGAATTATCCAGCAGCATATTAGACCTCAGATATATAGATACACTCAGCAGCATTCCTGATAATCTTTTAGAAATAGCAAAACCTGATGGCTTATTCCTGTAATCTCAGCACTTAGGAGCCTGAAACAGGGGGATTGTTATGAACTCAAGACCAGCTGAGGCTACTGTAATCTTATTTATTTCATTTTATTTTTACTCTTGGAGAGCCTGCTACCCAGCTGCCAAATAAACACACAGAGACTTATTCTTACTTATGAATGCCCAGCTTGTTTCTAGCCAGGTTTTCTAACATACATGATCCCTTTTTCCTTTAACTACATTTTTGCCTCTGGGCTTTTTACCTCTTTATTCAATATATCTTGCTTTCCTTCTTACTCCATGGCTGGTTGTGTGGCTGGGTGACTGGTCCCTGGTGTCCTCTCCTCCCTCTCCCTTTCTTGCTCCTAGCTCTCTTGTCTCAAGATTCTCCTCCTATTTATTCTCCCTGTCGGGCAGCCCCACCTAGTTCCCTCTCCTGCCTAGCCATTGACTGTTCGGCTCTTTATTAATCAAGTGTTTCAGACAGGCAAAGTAACACAGTTTTATAGAGTTAAACAACTGCAACACATCTTTGCATCATTAAACTAATATTTCACAACAGGCTATAGAATAAAACTTAACCCCCAAATCAAAGCGAGTCAGAGATGGGGGTATTAGAAATAAAAGACATGCCTCCTTTAAGACCCCAATTCCACTCACTTTCCTTTTCTGATCAGATCAGGTTGTTTTTCTTGATGTTTAGTTTTAGTTTTTTTTTTAAGTTCTTTTATATATTTGAGATGCTAGTTCTTTCTCAAACATAACTGACAAAGTTTTTTTTCCCTGTTCCTGTCTGTTTATTCAGTTGACAGTTTCCTTGGCTACACAGAAACTTTTTAACTTCATGAGGTCTCATTTGTCAAGTGTTTGCCTTACTTCCTAAATGACCAGGGTCCTCTTTAGAAAACCCGTGCCTCTGTCCTGCAGCACACTTCCTGTAGAACACTTCCTGTAGTACATTTCCTGTTGCATGTCTCCTATTGCACACCTCCTATAGTGCACTTCCTGTTGCATATTTCCTACAGCACACCTCCTATAGTGCACTTCCTGTTGCATATCTCCTATAGCATACCTCCTATAGTGTACGTCCTGTTGCATATCTCCGATAGCACACCTCCTATAGGGCACTTCCTGTTGCATATCTCCTATAGCACATCTCCTGTAGTGCACTTCCTGTTGCATATTTCTTATAGCACACCTCCTATAGTGCATGCATTGTTGCCTATCTCCTATAGCACACCTCCTATAGTGCACTTCCTGTTGCATATTTCCTACAGCACACCTCCTATAGTGCACTTCCTGTTGCATATCTCCTATAGCACACCTCCTATAGTCACGTCCTGTTGCAGACTTTCTGTAGCACACTTCCCCTAGCTCCTTTGGGCTTTGTTCTGAGCTTCTTGAGTCATCTGCTGTGGAATCTGTGCAGGATCTAATTACATTCTTGTACGTGTTCATTTCCTGTTTTCTCAGTACCGTTCGTTGAAGATTCTTTTGTTTCTCTACTATGGTTTTTGGCTTGTCAAAACCAAAATTTTTGACTGAGATTTCTTGAGTTTATGTCTGGATACTCTCTCTATTCTGCTCCACTGATCTGTTTTCGTCCAACACTGTGTTGTTTTATTGCTCTGGCTCCCTTGCTCAGCTTGAGATCAGGCATGGTAATGCTCCCAGTGCATTTTCCTCTTCTTCAAGATTGCTTTTCCTAGTCACAGTACACAGAGGACTGAAAAAAGATAGTTTGGAATTCATAAATAACTCAAAACAAATCAGCAGAGCTGAGACAAATTCAATAGAAACCTGGTAAAACTTAAGAATGACCAGTTTCACAGAGGAGACAAATGGTCATTAAACCAAGAGAATTGCTCAGCTTCAGTGGGAATCAAGGAAATAAAAATTAAAACAAAATCGCGGTATTTTTATTTCACCAGTTTAACAAAAAATAGTTAACTATGATTATGCCAAGTGTTGACAAGGACATGAAGTGTGGACACGCCCAAGCATGGCTGGGGAGAATATGGTTGGTGCCACCACTGGGGAGCATGCTATGC
The DNA here is from genome assembly GCA_025134845.1 of Neodon shergylaensis. Taxonomy (NCBI): domain Eukaryota; kingdom Metazoa; phylum Chordata; class Mammalia; order Rodentia; family Cricetidae; genus Neodon; species Neodon shergylaensis. The sequence goes on along the minus strand of JABTXL010003188.1, from coordinate 1,669,470 downwards.
TAGTCGAGTTGATCACAATCTCGCTTCATGACCTAGCTCTCCACTTGAAGCAGATGCAGAGCTTAATAAAAATTACATCTGGAGATGTTAGGCATCAATGTTCAATGGCTTAATAAGGCATTTTGCAACAGCAAGAGTGGATGGACTAGATCTATGGGTCAGTATGGATATTTTCCAAAAACATGGAGGAGAGAAGATAGCTTGTAGACTTACATAATCATAACACTACTTTGCTGTGGGAATACATTTTGCTCCTTCAGCCAACAGCATTTAAGATACCAGCCCACTTGGTACTGTACTTACACTGTAAATGCAGCTGTAAAGCGTGTGCCTGCTCTCTTGCTTCTGGCTCTCACTTCCAGCTGCTAGACTCTGTTCCTGTTCCCCGTTTGTGCAGAGGACTGTTATCGAGGACAGTGATCTGTAAATTTCCCCTAAGTAAGTAACCCTTTATTATTCATAATTCTGAACTAGAGTGGGATTATTTTGTGACTTCTGCCTTCACTACTTGTATAAGCCATGCATCTCCTGAACATGTGAAATAAGACATAAAATATGTCAAAGAGAGAATGGTAGAGGCTTGGAAAATGGGCTAAAGCCTCTAATAATTTAGAGCTTTAAAAATATCTTAATGAGATAAAAACGGACTGGGTGTGAAAGGGTTCTAGGGAGCTAAGCAGCGAAGGGAAGGGATGCTCATCAGAGCCTTGACTGTGTGCCTGGCTTTCAGGCTAGTGTAGGCAGAAGGGATTTGGACAGGATATTAGGTACCTTGCTGAATCTTGAAGCTAATCTAGAGTTGTTGACAGATAGCATTCAAAGGCAGTACGGGTGTTTTCGAGGTACACATGTGCATTATCACAGGAGGATGGGCAGAGGAGCCCGAAGATGGGGATGGAGTACCGAGGTGGGTGGGGGTGTGTGGCTGTGTGTCACACCTGTTCAATATCATCTGACCTCAGGGACAACTCTATGAAGTAGAAGGGTTGAACAGGTAGGCAGCCAGGCACTCATCTTCATGTTTCAAAAGAAAGAAACCTGATACTCAGAAATGTTCAAAAGCCTTGACCCTGGGCCAAGCCATGGCTCTTAATCCAGTGCTCCTGCAGGGACACTGCTTTCAAAAGAAAGTGGGTCTATCCCTCTGCACAGGGCAGAGCCACATTTTCAGATGCTCCACCATTTAACCCTCCACTGCACCCAAATGGGAATTTTATTTGTGGTAGGAATTCAAGCCATCAAGCCTGGGGTGTCTACTAGATATGAGGTACCATTCCAGGTAGGAGCGGGACCAAATTCCTGCTCTCATGAGGCTAAGTTTAAACAGTGTTGCCTCGGCAGAGTTGTGGAGTTGGACATTTGGAGTCCTGAGTGACTCAAGGAGGTGCGGAGGATTCCACGCATCCCTTAAGAATGGAACAGTCTGCATAATGTTGTATAGCCACTGTCCCCTCATCAGGGAATTCTATTTTCCCTCCATTATCAAGATACCTTAAGTAAAGCAGATACATCCCTGGCTCAGGTATAAATTCTGATTTTTCTCAAGACAGGGTTTCTCTGTAGCTTTGGAACCTGTCCTAGAACCTACTTTGTAGTCCAGGCTGATCTTGAACTCACAGAGATCCGCCTGATCTTAATCTCAGTTTGCCAAACTTTATCCGTTAATGATTTTGCCTTGAGTGCTAACTAAAAAATCAAGTTTTCAGAGTCCCAAAACCTGAGCCATACCCAATACCATGACTTAACAACAAGTCCTAACTCTGTTTCAAGACCCAGCCATAGCACTCTTGCTATACCCAGAGGTTGCTCCATCCTACCGCAAGGACACTCACTCAACTGTGCTCATTGGGGCTTTATTCACTATACCAGAAACTGGAAACAACCTAGGTGGCCCTCAAATGGAGAATGGAAAGAAAATGTGGGACATTTCCACAAGGGGGTATCACCCAGTTGTTAAAGAAAATGACATCATGAAATTTGCAGGCAAATGGATGGAACTAGAAAAAAATCATCCCAAGTGAGGTAACCCAGATCCTGTAAGACAAATAAGGTATGAACTCACTCATAAGTGGATATGAGCTGTTAAGTAATTGACAACCTAGCTATAATCAGTAGACCCAGAGAGGCTAGGTAAAGAGGAGGGCTCTCAGGGGAGATGCATGGATCTCCCTGGGAAGGGAAAATAAAATCAATTTTGTGGGTGGACTGGGGTGGGTGAGGACGGGAGCAGGAGGGATAAGGTGTGTGGGGAGATGGAGGGAGAAAATGTGGGGGAGAGATGGCTGGAATTGGTGAACATTTTGGGACAGTGTGGAAATCCAGTACAGTAGAAGATTTCTGGATTCCATGAGGGGATCCTAATAAGGACCCCCTAGTAATGCGGGACATGGAGTCTAAACTGGCCACCTCTTGTAGGCACGCAAGGCTCCCAGTGGTGAAACTGGGCTACATTCATTGAGTAGTTGACCAAGGGGGCCCCATGGAGATCCCCAAACAGTCCAGGCTGATGCTAGGCCAGAGAATCATTCTCTGCAAACTGAGAGTGGAGTCCCATTGCCAAGAACAACATCCACACAGCTCACTGCAGGTAGAGAGGTCCAACTGTTACCTGTGTGGAGCCTTCACCCCTGTGTTCTAGTCTATGTTCTGGTGAGGGAAGGTACTCTGCAGGCTACCTAAAGTAAAACATGGATATAAACCCAGCCACAAAACCTCTGACCTACAATCTGTCCTGCCTTCAAGGTGTGATCGGGCAATGGTGGTACAGAAATTGTGATTGGCCAACCACTGTCTGATTTGACTTGAGGCACACTCCAAGAGAGGGAGCCTATGTCCAATACTGCTTAGATGGCCAGGAACAGCAGACTGGATGGCCTGGAGACCTAGGGTAGAACCGAATACAACTGGTATTAAATAAACAAACAAAAAATAAATAAAAATTAAAATCATTGAAATGATCCTAACTGCTATACCATTCTGAACCCTGCCTTCAGCTCACTCTCCCTCTTGGGTTCCAACGACCAACCAGATATTTATGCCATTGATGCTAACCCATAGACTAAATTCCCCACAGACTCCACGTCTCCTCTGGGTTCTCTTATTTTCTTAAAAAAATTGCTTAGTGATGGAAACCAGAAGTCGTGGTTTCCATATGAGACCCTGTCCTTTGAACTTGCCCTGGTCAGTAGGTTCTGACTGCCTCCCAAAGAGCTCACAGCTGGATCTCCTTTGGTCTCTCATGTTGTGAGTGGGCTGAGCCCGACTGTACAACCTAAACCAGCATCCCGACTGGCACAGAGCCTCCCGTCTTCTATTTTCTGTTTTGTCTTGCCACTTGATGGATCTTTCATCCTTTTGCTTGGTACACGGCCTCTTCCATCTCTCAGGCTGGCCTGAGTATTTGCTCTCATCCCCTTCCTCTCCACTCCTACTTGAGTGTTCCAAACCACCCATATGCTCTCTCACACACTATGGCTGACCCTTCCTGCACTCTCAGTCAGGGACAGTGTCGGAGGGTATGTGGATATGTGCCGGGTGCTACTTATGCAAGCAGTAGCCATGAGTCTTGTCTCGTGGCGTTTGTATTTTAGTGGGAGGCAGCTGTATATATAATTACCGTAGTTTGTGATATCCTGTATTAGTAATAGAAAAACAAGTCATCAGTGAGAAGGCAACAAAGAGGAACCTGGGGTGTGATAAAAATCTTTTCAACCCAAATCAGGAAAACAATTTACTACTGCTAGCTACCTTAGTCTACTCATTCTTTGTGCTGGATAATTTTATGACAATATGACAGATGCTAGGGGTCATCAGAGAGGAGGGGGCCTCAGTTGAGAAAATGCCTTCCCAAGATCAGGCAAGGCCAGCCTGGAGGGCATTTTCTTAATTAGTGATTGATGTGGGAGGGCCCAGTCTTTTGTGGGTGGTGCTATCCCTGGGCTATGGGTCCTGGGTGCTATAAGAAAGCAGGCTGAGCAAGTCAATAAGCAGCACCCTTCCACGGCTTCTACATCAGCTCCTGCCTCCAGGTTCCTGCCTTGTTTGAGTTCCTGTCCTGAGTTATTTTGCTGATGAATAAAGATGTGGAAGTGTAAGCCAAATAACCTCCGCCCCCTGAAATTGCTTTGGTTATAGCATCTCATCAAAATAACAGTAATCCTAATTAAGTCAGTGTTGTTAAACTAAATGCCACAGGCTGGGTGGTCCGTAAACAACAGTTATCACTTACATTTCTGGAGGGTGAGAAGTCAAGAGCAAAATGCCAGGAGGCTTGTTGCACTCCTCCTGGGTCACAAGCACTCATTATCACACAGTGGAGAAGACAAGAGAGCTCTCTGGGTTCTCTTTGATGAGGACACTAATTCCAGTAGCAGGGCCCTTCCCTCATGACGTAACCACCCCTGGAAAGCTCAGCCTCCAAGTACCATGGTACTAGGAATAGGTTTCAGCATATGAACTTGGGAGAGGGGAACACAAACAGTAAGACCACAGCACGCTGGTTTGTATTTACAAAGCATCTAACTAAGCAAGCCTCTCCAGAACACTGGGTCTAACTATGTTAGATGTCTTAAGCCTGGCAGATACAAGAGAACTGTGAGTACAGGGACATTGTGATGCTAAGCAGACTATAGGATGTGTATAAAATATTTGTTTCATTTTTATTTATGTGCATATATGTGTCTGAGTCTATATAAGCAGGTGCATGGGTACCCATGGAGGGCACTGGCTCTCTGGCAGCTGGAGTGACAGGCAGTTGTGAGTCATCCAACATGAGTACTGAAAACTGAACTCTGGTTCTTTGCAGGAGCAGCCAGCACTCTTGCCCACTCATGCATGTTCCAGCCCCTGGGATGGGATATTTTATAAAGAGCTCATGGAAATCCCCAGGGTTCTATTACATTGCCATGGGGCTTGTCTTCTTCTCTCCTTGGTCTCTTCTTCTCTCCTGAAGGTTAGTACTTTGGAGATATCTACCTGATTCTCCTGGGTGCCCCCTGTGCACTCTCTGTCATTATGCCTACTGAGTTCTTCCAATACTGGTTATCTGCATCTCAGAAATCAGCAATTACTTGGAAATAGCCCTGGCAGCTCCATGTCATCAGGTCCAGCCTTTCCTATGTCTCTTCCTCTGCCCCATTGACACCTAGTTCTTGTGTGTGCCTTTTGCTTTAGTAAATACTTCATGGTTGCCAAAGGAGCAACTGGGCATTAGATCAGATTCTTAAAGCTAATCTACAGCCAAACTTCTCAACTTCACTTCCTAACTTCAACCCAATCATGTTTATCTCTACCTGGTCCCGGCTACCAGCATCTCAGTCTTGTTGCTATGAGCAACTACTGATGCCAGTTGTTCCCTGCATGTTCCCACATTCTGAGGGACCACAGTCAAGTAATTCACATTTCCTTTCTGACTCATCCTTATTGTGCACCACGTGTGTATGAGTAGGGGCACGTGTGTGCCACAGCATTTGTGTGTAGGTCAGAGGTCAACTTCAGGAAATTGCTTCTCTTTTTCCACCAGGAGTTGGAGACCAAACACAGATTATCAAGCATGTGGAACAAGTACTTGAACTCATTTAGCCACCCCGGTAGTCTCAAGTCCTATTTATTTATTTATTTATTTTATTGTAATTGTGTGTGTGTGTGTGTTTGTGGTGTATGAGTGTGACTTAAGTGTGTGTATGAGAGAGGACAACTTTGCTGAGTCAGCTGGCATGGATTCAGTCGGAGGCGTTGCCAGATGTGTGGCAGGAACCTTTAAGTGTGGAGCCATCTCATAGATCCCTAAGAACATGTACCACATCCTGTATCCTGGGATACAACAGAAGAGAAACGAATGGAAACACCCGTGGACGTTGATAGCCTGAAGTTCAGTGACTAGAGTATGTTAGTGTTGATTTCTTGGTTTTGCTGAGTGTACCCTGGTTTCACAGGACAGTAGCATTACGGGCAATCGGCTCACAGCTATGTAAAAACTCTCTAGCATCTTGACCGCTGTTCTGTAAATATAAGACAAACAGACAACTTAAAAGTTTCTATGGAAACATTACTGACTCCCGCACCTCTTAGAGACTGATACCCTCAGCATGACCAGGTTTCTCTTCCAGCCACACTAAAATCATTTAATCCTTTCCATGAGAGAAGCCTTTCCCTTGCCTCTAGGTTTTCAGAGTAAGGGACGCTTGACATGAGTTTGGTGGAAGCTAATACATGTTACATTTTAAAAACTAAAGAACATCTATAAATTAGATTTTGATAGAGGTTGGATTGTATAAGCCGCTCACATTGGTTTTCAGTGGAGTGAGGACAGCCCAGACAGCCTTTCTTCCTGACTCTCTCTCTGCCTCCAATCCAGCCTCATGTTTCTTTCCTTGGCTGTCCTCAGCTGTCCTCCTTAACTTTCATTCCAGACCCAACCCATAGTCAAGACCAGGGCTCTGAAAATCCATTCACAGTGATGGGGGGGCAGTGGCCCCTTCCACCTCACTGCTGTCTTCTCCCACTCACCCTGCCCATCCCACCTCCCAGGAATCATTTGTGGAAATCTTCAAAACGGCTTCTTCTTTGTAGTTGGTATTATCCCCTTGGAAGGAATGTGGAGCCAGGTAGATGGAGCTGGACCAAGCTGCCAGGTGGTTTGGAGGACAGGTGTGGTGAGCAAGCTATAGATTAAAGCCAGGGTGTGGGGATCAGGTGCTAGGATCCCTTCGAGAAAGAGTGAACATCCTCACAGCACATTACTGAGTCATGTCCCAACATCCCTGAATGTTGCTGGGACTTCCCCTTAACCCAGGACAAATTCTTCTCATGTTTCTTTCTTCCCAGGTCCCATGTGATGATACCTTCCTCTATGCTTCATAAGCCATAATGAGAAAAATACTTATCTTGTTACTTTGGACCACACAGTCCTTTACAAAGTCACAATCTGAACGTTATGCCCACATTTCCAGAGGCTCCAACTCATCCCCAGTTTCCCTCTTTTGCACCCTGCCCCCTGCTTCTGCCAGTCAGATCCGGTACCAGGCCAGTCAGTCTAGAATCAACATGGGCCTTTCTGATTCCTAAATCCTTGTTCTTTGTTAGGTCCTAGCATTATTTTCTCAAAACTTTTACTGCTATATAACGGGGAGGGGGCATTGGTGCAATGTGCCTTCCAGAAGCGAAGAGCCTTTCCCTCCTGACAGGCTGCCCAGGAGAAAGTGCACGGAGGAACAGGTTGCTTTGGGGTCACCCAGGTGAGCTGTAAACCCTTCAGGGTGGCTCAGGTGAGGTGGGGATTCTTCGAGGGGCTCCTCCTTTAACTTGTAGTTTGGTGAGACAGACTCCGCTGTCAAGATACCACTCCAAAATGATGGACAGAGCATTTAATACACAGAATGCTTTTCCTTCTGTTTACACTGTCGTAAATTACAAAGTATTGCTCACTTCACAAAATAAAACTATTTCCAGATTATTTTTGACAGCATCAAGAAGCATAGAAGCCACAACTAACAAATCTGTACAGTTGTGAGGAATGCTGATAGCAGGGAGCAGGTCAAAGTGAGCCCCAGGTGCCTAGATTCTCCCTGCGCTTCTGCAGTCTCCACCACCTTAACACAGCAATCCTCTCCTAGGTGCTCCAAACGAGACAGGTCAGTATGCGGGGCATTGTCTCCATCACCTTAACAGGGCAATTCTCTTCTGGGCATTGCAAGCAAGACATGCCAGTACATGGGGCATCTCAGACAATCAAGGGAAAGACACCACAACTGGCTTTTAAAAAAATTCTAGATTTACAGTTTTTGTTGTTTTAAAATATTTTGTCTAAGTTACAAATATAGAGATCTTGGTGTGAAAAAACTCATGCTAAGATAAATATAACCAATAGGATGGGTCTCTAGTAATAAAATAAAATCGTGTTAAATTATCTTCCCCACAGAACAACTTTATGACGGAAACACATTTGGTTAAAAAAAAACCAACCTTATTTTTTCATAACTTAATAATAGGTTTATTATAAAAGAAAAGTAAGGAACAAGACAACAAAGATTCCATAGGTTCGTGAGTCATCAAATGTAGAAACGTGGCAAAGAAACTTCCATTTCCCATTGACATGGACTTGAAGGGCCTGGCTGAGGAGAGGGAAAATGCCAACTTGTGGGGGGCCCAGGGGCATCCAAATGTCCTCAGGTCACTGTGTGACAAGACACACTCCACATGTTGTAGAACACACCCTGGAGATATGGAGAGGCCACAACCAATTCCATAACACCCTTTGGGGAGTCACGCAATGCTTACAGAAAGGAAACTTGTGGATGCTCAGACCACGCTAGAGTCACTATGAACATACACTACCTCACAGCAGAAAGCCAGTGCTGAGGAGCATGGGCTGTGGAAAGCAGCGGCATGGGGGAGCGGCGAACTTTTATCGAAGCACGAATCAGGACAGAGGTATGTCAAGGTGATACTGCATTCACGATCAACGTTCACCAGGCATCACAGCAAGAAAAGGGGGAACAAGGGACAGGGCCATAACCAATGCACTGCATTGAGTTCTATTTGCTAAAATAAAATAACATTCTTGCAGCTAAAATAAAATACATTTTACAATATAGGTTTCATTTAACACTTAACATATAGAATTGTCTTCTTTTTTTGAAGGTGGAAAATGTATACTGTACCAAGTACCTTTATGAATTAAGTTCCCTTTTATTAATGGTAAGACTGACGTTTAAAGGTCTACTTTTTTTTAATAAGTTAAAGAAAGATTTATTAATCACTCTTCCAGCAAAACAGACATACATACGAGGCACGGCAAAAGACCCAAAGTAAGGGGTTTCCTACCCTCACCCTTGCTCTCACGTGGAGGAGGGAGACACAGTCCCCAACACTGCAGTCCACTGTGGTCCGGGAAATACTACCACTTGTTTGAAAAACAAATCAAGTGTAAGAAATGTTTTTATTCCGTTAGCGCTACCAGCTCATTTCCCTGATAGATTAGAACAGAACGTCTTCGTTTTCTATTAAAATCTGCACGATCAGCTTTTGGTACCGCATGTCATGGAGGGTGGTCAGAGTACTGTCCTCAGGGGGTCTCATCAGCGTGGGCCCGAACACAATTCCCAGATTTTCTGCATTCATTAAATTGTCCTTTTCATTCATGGTAACCCTGCAAGGCAAGCACAGAAACTTCAGGCAGATTGGCAGAAGGACTGACATACTAGCTATGCATTTGGGGTCTGAGACCATCTCTGGGTCTCAGGAGGCTGCAAAAGCAAGTGGAGACCAAGAACGGCAGGAAGACATCTTTTAAAGATAATTTTCTGATTTGTTTTCCTTTTTAAGTTATTGATCCTGCCTTCACCCAGTAGAACTAAATGACTTACTAGGATCTACTGAGAAAACAGGTTAAGGATTGGGAGCCTGTCCTTCTTGAAGAAGAGTGTGCAAGTGTTATTTAGGCGACAACAGTTTGAAGGGGCAGGAGGTCACTAGCCGACCCATGGCCTTCCTCATAAGGAAGTCTGGTTTTTGTCACCACTTCGTACTGGTCTGCATGCTGGAGAGGGGGCTGAGTGTGGATTGGTACCACAGGGGAAAGACTGTTTGTAGAACAGGCTGCTATGTGTTTAGGAAGACCCTGGCTATTGTCACAGGGCAGGAGAATGGCTGGAATGTGGCCAGACTGGAGGGCAATTGTTTATTATGCCTAGTTCCCAGAGGATGAGGTACAGAGCAGTCATTATTGTTGGACCAGCATCCAGAAAAGAAGCAAAGAGGTTTTAAAGAAGAAATCTAAGTCCTCAAGTTGCTTTACTGGTTTCTTTGTAGAATGAATGATCTTCTAGATTCTTGCATTCAGGAATTTACTCTTTTAAGAGTGTTCATCATAGATAAAAAGGAGTAGGTTCTACAAGACAGAACATACTGTGTTAAAAATGTGTTTAGGTTTTGCAGAGAAACAATCCCTTGCTCTCTGTTTCTTTGAAGCAGATTCAAATTAGCCACTTAATGTTATTTTTGGTCAGCTCAGTTTGAATTGTTTTCACGTTGCAGAGCTCAAAAAACAAGCAGGAGAGAGGCCACTCTTCACTCTGGGAAGAGGGACCCCAACTGAAAAAAGGTCTCCATCAGATTGGCCTATGGGGCATTTTCTTGATTGATGATTGACATGGGAGGGCCTATCCCACTGTGGGTGGTACCATCCCTGGGCACGGGGTCCTCCATTGAATCAGTAAATAGTGGTAAATAGCACGAGGGTGCCGTGTAGAACAAACCAGTAAGTGGAGCTCCTCTATGGCCTCTGCTTTAGGTCCTACCTCCAGGTTCCTGCCCTGACTTCCCTCAGTGCTGGACAATGAAATGGAAATGCTAGCCACATAAACCCTTTTCTACCCTCGTTGCTTTTGGTCATGGTCTTTATCATAGCAACAGATACATAACAAGGACAGAAATGAGTACACGAGAGAGGATAGCTGTCCTAACAGATCTGACTGTGCTGTTTTTCTGAGGTCTGTGGAGTGTTTGGAACTTTGGGCTGGGAAAGCCGTCAGTGCTCAGAGTCTAATGGGTGCTCTGTGTGCTCTTGGGAGATAAGAACGTTGAGAACAGCGCAGACATGGAAGCCTGGCTCGTGAAGTTTCAGAAGGAAGCAAAGACGGCCTTAGGGCTGTTCATAGAGTAGTTGGAATTGGGGTTCTGGTCACCTGAGACTGAAGAATCAGCTGTGATTAAGAAGAGACCAGCACTACAAAGTGAAACCTTTGCTTTTTTGGAGGGGACAGCTGGTGCCGAAAAATCATCTGTGACTAAGAAACCAGCATCATTGAGGTACAGTCTCCTGGTAGTATGTCCCCAGGGCAGCACACAGAAGTGTGGTTCAGAGGGAGCCAAGGCTGTATTTCATGCTGACAGCTAGACTTGGCAGTAGGAAAGGGTGTTAGCCTTCCTCTCTGGAAGAGACAGAGGCGCCTTTAGAGGGAACAGAGCTGCATTCCTTGGGCATCTCCAGTCACAGTTTCTAGCATCCGTCACACCAAGAGCTGCTCTGTGTACTTGCGGTGGGGTGCCCTAATGCCTTCCCACCCTGGGTAGATTGGGGAGGTCAGGCGTGGAGATGTTGGCCTACTTTTTGAGGTGGATCATCAGGTATCGCAGGGTCTCATAGTGGGCAGGAGGCAGCAGCATCAGGACCTCATGGACGGCTTCCAGCCTCTCATCTGCATTGGAGATTTCTATAAAGAAAACAAAATCAACCACGTTAGATACCAGCAGTCCAGAAGGGCGATGAGAAGTCTGCTTTGTCTTCGTTGCAAATAAGGCATCTGACAAATTCATACAATCTCATATATTCTTTTACTCGGCTTCTTTGTGTCCCGTCTCATTCCAGGAAGAGCTGAGGCTGAGCACTGTATGTTTAAATCAACATCTGTGAAGTAAGTGGCTTTTGTGTTCACCGTCCAGAGAACAAGTGTACTATAGGATTCCTAATTCTGGGGGCACATACACAGTTTCTGATGCACTTCTGAGGCCTGAACTTGTTAAATCTACCAAAGCTCTAATTTCTTCTGTATTGTGTGTTAGTGTGCCCTTGAAGCTGTCCAATGGCTCTTTCCTTCCCATGCCTCCAAATACATTTTTTCAACTCAAGGACATCGGCAGATGAGTCAATCAACAATGCCATCAATAAAGGCACGTTCACAAAGGCATGGCAAGGGTTAACCTCATGGGCAGCCCAGGCTAGGAAGCAGATACTAGGCACGTTAACAATGGAAGGAAGAGTGTGTGAACTTGGGGCCACTGATAGGTATTGGCAGGCACTCAAGGAAAGCCCTTCTGTTATCCTGGGACAGAAACACTCTGCAGCTAGAACCTTCTCTATTTTAGACCACCAGAACCCAGGAAGGAACGGTCTTGCTAGGGGCAGGACCACAGCTCAACTGGAGAGGACACTGTGCATGGATCTTGTGGTGGTTTGAATGTAACTGGCCTCCACAGGATATATTTAGCCCCCATAATCTCAGGGAGTGGCACTATTAGGAGGTGTGGTTTCATTGGAGTGGGTGTGGCCCTGTTGGAGGAAGTGTGTCACTGTGAGGGCCGGCTTTGAGGTCTCCTATACTCAGAATACCATCGAGTTTGTCAATCAACTTCCTGTTGCTTGCAAAACGTAGGACTCTCAGATACTGTCTGCCTGCTCCCACCATGCTCCCACCATGATGATAATGGACTGAACCTCTGAACTGTAAGCAACTCACCACAATTAAATATTTTTCCTTTATAAGAGTTGCTATGGTCATGGTGTCTCTTCACAACAATAGAAACCCTAACTAAGACAGATCTCAACATGCCCTTGCTTCCTCCTGTCAGGCATTAACATATATACTAAAACCTTTAAAGACACTTAATATCCCACAAAGTCAAAGAAAGTTCCTTAGAGAAGGCTCAGCTTCTCGCCCATGCATCTCAGCATCTAAATTCCTCCTGTTTTGTTACTCCTGTTACCAGGCAAAGTGTGGCCCCTTCTCTTGACATATCCTTTACTCGTCCTCTCCCAAGAGCAGTGCGCCCGACAGGTCAACACTGGATGAGGAATTGTTGGCTGATGGTCCCCTCTATATAACTCAGGCTAGCTTTGATCTCCAGATCCTTCCGACTCTGCTCCTTACGTACCACGATTATGCAGCTCTAACCTGGCTGCTTTTATTAACCTTGAACAACAAGAACAGGCAAAGCCTGGATGTGGTTTTAGCTGATACACAATGTGACTCTGCACAATGGACAGAAATAGTTTACACGTCCCTCCTTGGAGAACACTGATTTTTTTTTAATTACAAAAATTTACCCTTAGAAAATGCTAGAATCAGTCTCCCTGTGCTCATGTCCAGGACACAGGGAGCAATGATGAGAGGCAGAGCTGCCTGGCTCTCGGCTTCAGCCTATAGAGCCAGACGGATATGGATGTGGGACATCTGGTGAGCGCTACCTGGGTTTCTATTTGCTGAACTTCTGGGCCCTCACCTGACAGGGCCCGTGCTCACGAAAGTCTCAAAAAGATCAGGGCTTTAATTTTCCTGAGAGTGAAAGCCTGAGTCCTCCATACTTACTCGCTGCCTCTATAAATTTGGAATAGGTGTCATATGTGATCACGGGGATTGGTAAGTCTCTGAAGTACAGTTTCAGGGCTCCGGTGATGATGTTTATGTCTGGGTAGATGTTAGCAGAGATATCAGCCTTCTCACCATCTGCAAAACAGGGAATGGTCCAACTCTCAATGAGATCTTAATTCACCAAGACAAAGCAGGTACAGAGAAAGGAGAGCCAGCATTGAATGTGTTCTGGCAAGTCCCAGAATCTCAGCTCTTAATGTCAGGAGCCTGGGGTGACAGAAAGGACCCCTGCTAGGGGTCATGGCGGTGAAGAGGGAGGACAGACAAGAGTACAGCAGGGTGGATCAGGAGTTTCTCTGGGTTCCAGTCCCTGCTAATGAGCCAACAGACATTGATCACAGTAACTCCCTATTGTAGGCAGACCACTTCATGACAGAGCAACACTCTAGAATGAAGTGACATATGACGGTACACATGCATGAAACACCATCATGAAACCCATCATTCTGTGGCCAAATAATCTTTTTCTAATTTTTATGTTGTCTTTGCCAGAGTTTTTGGCCTTGGACTAGAAGATGATATCTTTGGTTTCAGGCTCTCCAAAGCTTCTTTAAATCTGACCCTTCCTACTCATAGCACAGGTACAATGACATTTCTTGTTAATTGTTATGATCATTCTCAAGGCATTTGTGTGTGCATATGTGTGTGTCTATGTATGTGGTATGTGTGTAAAGTATATGTACATGTCTCTTGTGTGCACACACGGAACTGGGAATGACAGTGGTGGCCACCAAGACCGAGCTATCCTCCTATCTCCAACCCCACAGTGCTGAGGTTACAGGCACACACGAGACCATACCTACATCTTTACGTGGGTTCTGGAGATTTACACTCAGATCCTCATGCTTGCTCACCAAGTGCTCTTGCCTGCTAAGCCATCTTCCTGGCACTCTGAAGCATTATATATGTTTTTAAAAATTACATTTATTTTTAGGGGGCCTGTCTGTGCCATGGCACACACACAGCAGTCAGAGAACAACCTGAAGGAGTAGCTTATCTCCTCCATCTTGTGGGTGTAGAGTATTGAACACTGGTTGTAAGGCTTGGTGGCAAGTACTCACTGAGCCATCTTGCTGGTCCTTAAGTCATTTCTTTAACTCAAAAATTTTACTATTAGTATCAGTCTATTTCACCTAACACAGGCCATGAGATTTCTTTTTGGAAAAATATTGTTCAATTGTATGGAGAGTATTAACCTGCTGTACATGGAGCATTAAAAGCATAAATGCCTTAGCAAATGGTTCTAAGTTTTTAAAGAAGCCATGAATAACTAAAAGCACAAGCCAAGGCATTAAGTGCATAGCAGATATGACAGACTATTGAACAACACGATGGTTAGAGCCAAGGCTCCTGGACAGTGTGTGTCCCTAAAGATCAAAGAACTTATCCACTGAACCTATGCTTTCATTCCCAGTTCCCTTCTCTGGAATCCTGAGAGAAAAACTCTCAGTAAGACCCTGAAATAAGGATGCAGACAGCATTCTGTGATGATCTGCGGACAGGCTTCCCACTCAAATCTTTGTCACACTCTTCCTTCTGGGGTTACCTGTCTACCGAAACACTTCTCCTAGAAGAATGTTAAAGCATGGTTCTTCCTATTTCTGAAGAACGACTCTCAGTAGTTCCCAGACCCCACTTTCGCTGTAAGTGAGCTCCCGTTGCTTCACTGATGGTCAGGATAAGTCAGGCAGCATTAAAGACAGTTCACACTCACCTCTGTCAAATGCCATCTTGACATCTTCGATGTGTTCTGTGAACCCAGAGACTCTGTAGATCCCTTCTGACTTCAATCCTGCAGGGCAGGGGAGAGCAGGAGAGATGGGAGCTCCTTAATTTTGGTGTCCCCAGCATCTAAAGAGCCACTTGAATTTTCTACCCACACTGAGTGCTGGCAGGAACTGAGCAGATTTGGTTAGTGACCTGATCGATGCATCCTACTCTGTTGCCTGAGAACCTGGAATTTTCCTACCAAGCTTCACTTGAGTCTGCCTTCATCTGCTTGTTGGAGATGGGCTTCTCAGTGGAGGCTGGGGCTTTCTCCTGCCTGGGTGCACAGTGAGCTGAGATCTAAGATTCTCCCTAACTACCTTTGGTCATCAGACTTCCTCACACCTATTTCACCAGTGCAGGCAGAGCTTGGCTTTCTCTCTGGCATCTCATTCAGCCGTGTGGTGTACTGTATATAGCTACCCTTGGAGAAAACTAAATTGTAGAGCCTCTTGTGTTTAATCATAAGAGAGACAGTATGCTAACCTAGCAAGCATGCTTGAAATCAAGCATTATTATTCTGTCTTTAGATAGCTAATCATATAAATAGATATGGTAAAGTTAAATTCCATTTAATAGTTTGAAAACTTAATCACTGTAAGAAAGAGAATATATTTTGCCCTCTTGAGTATACTGATGTGTTAAACACATGCTAAAACCTAGCTTGCTCTCCTACCCAGTGGGTAACCTATAAGATCCAAGTAGCAGAAGGATTAGATGATCAGACTCCATATATAAAATTGAACTGGTGTCAAAACTGAGCTACAGCAAAAAGGAGCGAACTATATAGTCTGTCTAACTCTTGATAACTAATGTACATTCCTGGCTTTCAAGTTTTCTTTCAAGGCATATGTAATATGTAATATCTGCTATATGTGAGAGTCTGTACTGAATACAAGGGATGGGTGACTCTGCTCTTTTGCTGGGACCACGGCAGCCATGTGTAATCTCACGAGACTCTACTCCCTCACGGCAGCCATGTTGAATCCTAGCTCTGCTCTCTCGTGGCAGGCACGCTTGCTTAATTTTAGCTCTACCAGCTCACGACAGACGTGCTCAGTTCATCTGTGTTCAGCACCCACTGTTGAAACTACCACTGGAAGTGACCTGCAAGACAAAACTTGGGTGCCACTCTGTTCCGGTTGGGTACAGGCATTGCCAAAGAGGTTGGTCACAGCTGTTTATAGGACACAGTGGTGGACGTACAGTCCTGTTTATAGAGGGGAGAGGACATCTAGGGAGCCCCCCCTCAGAAGCTGATGACTGGAGGCTGTCCTGAGAGATGGGCTGGGGTTGGAAGAGCAGCAGAGGCTGCCTGCCGGCCTTCCAGGATTTGTTTTCTTATCTCCCTACTCTAATGGAACACTTGGTTTCGAAACAACATCCACTGTAGTGGCCACTCATCTCTTTTGTTTTGTTTTGTTTACTGTAGATACAATGTGACCAGTCACCCCCTATTTCTCCTGCTATGCCTTCCTGTAATGAACTGTACTCTCAAAGTGTGAGCCCAGTAAATGATTCCTTTCTCCGGTTGCTGCTGTCTGGTATTGTTACAGCAATGACAGTTGTAACTATTATAGCTGGTCATGCAGAAAGAGTGGAAGATACCAGCACAACCTGTGCCCTGGATGCTGGGCACTGGACAGGTCCCTCGTATGGGTAGACTTGTTTTGATCCTCAGCACCACCTTCTGGGGTACAACTGATTCCACTCACTTTACAGAAGAGGAAGCATTTCCAAAGAGGGAGCAAATTCCTTGTTGAAAGAAGTCAGATAGGGTAAAGACATCCTTCTCTGTGACCTGTGCTGCTTTGCATACAGTGTTGTGTTGATCTGTCCCTCTGATTCTCCAATCTACCACCTTGAGGTTGAGAACGGAGACTTTCATATCATCAACATCTATTTAACGTATTTAAACCCTCAGTAAACATTTGCAGAATGTGGACAAGCATGACTTCTATAGGAATGGAAACTAATGATATTGGTTGGCTAAGTATATTTAGCTGTATGTGTGTTTGTGTGTGTGTAAAAGTCTGTCGTAACAGGGGCAGTAAAGTGAGTCGGTTTCCTCAATGAAAATGAAAATCAATGTAATATAGTAAGTATAATATAATAATATAATGATAGTATTTTACAAACCTCTCGCTTCAATTTCCCGAATACAGATGTCTACTACCATGGGCCTCTGAGTATTGTGAGCTTTTACGAGTGTGGTGAGGTCACAACAGTACACTTTCTTGATCCTCTTGAGATCAGGCTGGCAGTCGTTGGGGACATGCTTGGAACACTGTTTGTGTACATTCAACCCACAATCTGTGAACAAAGAAGCCACATTAGCCTCGTTGGGTCCTTTTATCAAATCCCAGGACAAATTATATGCTGCCAAAGTACATATTATAGTACCCAAGGGTTCAGTGATCTTTCCTGGAATATTCATCCCATCAGAAGATGGTACTTCCCACTAGATGAGCACAAGATTCATCCTATGAAGTTTTATATAACTGAACTGTCCTTACGACTGCCTCTGTTTCATAGACCCAAAGAGCAAAACATCTAGCTGAGATGGTCAGGGTGCTAATAGGCCTTTTCTCTTTCGACTGGGGTTCCTGGGGAGTCCACAGTGAGCTTTGGGGCATAGATTCTCAACGTAGTCTTGGCTCATTAAGGGCATGGAGGCTCATTCTAGGCCATGCCTTTAAATCCTGGATGCTCTTTTGTAGGATACATAATAACTCTGTCTGCAGGACTGTCTGCGCTTTGATTTGCACCCTGCCCTTCCAGAAGTCCAGCCTGGAGTTTTCCATCCCTGCTTGCTGTACTGTGACAGAGTGGAAGTAACGCTGCCCTGTACTCCGTCCAGTCCAGTACCCGAGAGCTGATATGTGACGACAAGGCCTTGTAATATGATGATTACAGTAATTATTTATAAGGCTTATATCCAGAGCCAATGCTGCAAAGGTGCTTTTAAGTTCAATGCACAAATTAAAAGCCTTGTTAGCAGCTGGTATCCACCAACGAACTTTCTCCACAATTACGTGACACAGTTTGCCTTCTGGAAAAATGAAAGTTTAATGACCAAGTTGCTCACTGTGAATGTGCTCAGCACTTAAAATGTCTTCTCATTGTTTCTCCTAGGTATAAAAATGGTATTTCTATACGTACACATTATTGTGCATGCACAATAATGAATATTGTGGCCAGTTGCTTATAAGAATAGTGTTAACCACAGCGGAGGTCTGACGCCTGTGGATGTCTGTGCATTCACCAGCGTTGATTCCCAGGTAATAGTCCTGGGCTCAGTTCTCTGCTCTCCCTTTCAAAGGAAAAGTTCTAACCATCTTAGCCTAATCAGAACGTGAAATTCAACTAAATCCACATACAAGTCAGTTTCACTTTGATGGAGCTACTGAGCGGGTGTAAATTTAAATTTGGACTGAGCTAGCTAGAACCGGTTTTCTTCCTGGGATCCTGGTTTATAAGGTGGGGATTACGCCAGCACTGGGGGATCATGAAGGTCAAACAGAGGCTAGTGCCTCTGATCTAGCGCAGGCCAGCATTGTGAGAATAAAGCATGCAAGTACACGGAGAGGAGACATGGGGCCTGCCCGGCTGTTCTTCTGTTAGGGAATTTTATTACATCTTACAGACATCAATTAAAATTTTATTTTCTTTAAATTGTAGCAGAATAGACATAAGATATATTTACAATTTTAACCACTGAATTATAATTTATTTATATTTAATTTCTTAAAATTAAAATTTATTTTAAATAATTTAATAATCATTTAACTTAACTATATCTATTTGTTTGTTTATTTATTGCAGAAAAGGTCTCACTGTGTATCCCTGACTGGCCTGGACCTTGTGACATAGGCCGGGCTGGCCCCTATCTCACAGATATCCAGCTGCTTCTGCATTTTAAAGTGCAGAGTTAAGTGGCATTAAAATCACTGTCTATAGCTACTGCCGCCACCTGCTATGAAAGCCTGTGTGTTCCGGCAGCACTCCAACCTGATGCCCACCAAACAGTAACCACACACACACACACACACCCTAGACTCACTCACTGCAGTGACAGCCAGTGGAGTCCTACCTAGATTCTAACAGTTGCATTCCTTTGCATTTTGCTTGGCTTTCCTGCCTTTTCTAAGACCGAAAATGTGTGCCTATGCTGTGTTATCTGTTTCTCCGTCAGTGGGGTTGGGTTCTATCCATCTTTCATCCTCAATGAATAATGCTGCTCAAGCATGGGACTGCAAGTGTCTGGTGCAGACACTGCCTTTAAATGTTAGGATTACGTGGCAATTCTGTGTTTAATTTTCTTACAAACTTTAAGACATTTAGTTTATTTATTTATATAGAATACAGATCCTATGAAAATTAGGATGCTTAAAGCAAATTTAAAATCTGCACCATTAAAAAAAAAGCTACATTGTGGAGAACTGAGGCCTGTGGGGACTCCCTTGACTATGGATGGCCAGTGTCTAGTCTTCCTGCTCTTCAGGGAAATATTAGATCAAAAGTAACCACTGGAGACAACTTACACTATAACCTTACATTACGTTTCCTTTCAAACAAAATAGAAACAGAAACAAACAAAAAAATCTCAGAACTCGTCCACCCTAGAGAAAGTCGCTGATTACAGCTAACTGGAGTCCAGAATCCTGTTTCTATAATATTGACTTTGGACCATTTTCCTGCAGAAACTGGATAATATCTGTGACAAGGGATATTTTGGTGTATAATCTGACAGCCCTAACTAACAAGCACAGAGTAATTCACGTTGTGGATCCCCGCACTCAGGCCTGGAGCTGTGAGATGCCTGTGAAGCCTTACGGGTCTGTTCTGTGTTCAGCAGAACATTCTGGAGAGGTTGTTTCTGATGTGGGTTTGTCACCTGCCTCAGAACTCAGGATGGGAAGCTAGAATTCCTCACACAGCAATTAGGCACTGACATGGGGTGGCTGTGCCTATAGAAGGGACGCTAAGAAGGCACCTTCCAGGCAGAAAGGAAGGCGGAGGATACGTGATCCCATGAGCTAAATGGGTACCAGGGAAAGAGGCAGCCCTCAGTGGGAGTCACCAGCTGATTCTATTCATCATGTCCTAAGAAGGAGGCAAGCAGCCACAGAATCTGTGGTATTCCAGTCAACCCCAGAGGCAGCTGCTCTTGCTCTCAGGGCCAGTGTGTGCCAGGAAAAGCATGGCAGGGTGAGCGGGGAAGCCCAGCTAACATGCTGGTTTGGCAGCCCTTCGCATTTTGTTCAGTGTCTCTTAAAGAAGATGCGTCCCACGACATCTGCAGCTGGGCTTCGCATACAGTTCTAGATGGGAAACTAGACCCGGGGTTCAAACTACTTTGAAGTGTGTGAAAGCAAGATGGATTTGATCAAAACACACTGTATGAAATTCTC
This sequence comes from Neodon shergylaensis, assembly GCA_025134845.1. Lineage (NCBI taxonomy): Eukaryota > Metazoa > Chordata > Mammalia > Rodentia > Cricetidae > Neodon > Neodon shergylaensis. Next base: position 1,649,141 of record JABTXL010003188.1, on the reverse strand, counting down.
AAAAAAGAAAGTAAAACATTGAAATTCTTTTTAAATTTAACTCTTAAATTTAGTGGACATAATTTCACTATCAACTTGATGGCAAAGAACTGGATGTGAGCTCTGGACTGCTGCTGCTTTTAAACGGATGTTTCACCACTTAGCATCTGGCAACTAGCCGTCGCCTCAAAGACTCCATCTCTTTTTCATTTAGTAGGAGATAACCATATCTTCCTTTGGCTCTGCTGGTGAGGGTGCAGGGCATGGTTATGTTGGGACTAGTGTTTGTGGCAAATACTCATGACACTCACTACTGTTCTTTTTAATGTCCTGTCTGCTAAACTAAAATGGGATAGGAAAGATATATAATAAAATGGATTTTCGAAATCTATGCAGTTTCATTAGAATCTATTAAATCATTTTCTCTTAAGGGCTGCGGCCCGTTTGGGGAGGCAGGTACTTGTTTGGTGACTTCTCATTGTATGAACTTACGTTCAGACAAGCTAGACTTCTGAGCTCATCCAAGCACAGTCCCTAGCTCTGAAGGTTGCTTCCCACTCAACAAGGTGGCACTTTATGTAACTAGAAGAGGACAAAGTTTTGTGTCTACCTGAACAGCGGACTCCTTGGGCGATGAGCCCCCACATGAAATTGGCGCAGTATTCACACCAGTGTGGGCCTCGGAACGTGTGCACCTGCGGGGCAGACAGAAGAGCACAGAACGTTCAGTCACCTGAAGGCACCGAACCTGACGCAGAGCCTCAGCAGCAGCACTCTGGCCCTGGGCCTTTTTTGGTCCAGTAAGGCATAGTTGCATACTGTTCTGAAAGAAACAGACAGACTTTGATCTTTGAAATTCTTCATGAATCCAGCATAAACCGGCACAGGCAGAATGTGGGGGAAAGAGTGAGACCACAGAAATATACAGAGATGGAACGAGACTATCACACCCCAAACAAGGCTCTAGGAGTGCAAACCCAAGATAGCCTAAGCGGGTGGGTAGGTCGCTCCATCCTGCATTTAGCTCAGCAAGTTGTTTTGGGCAGAAGAACTCAATTACTGTGTCCTCTTGACTGAAGTTGCTCCATTTAGGTGTAGAATTTCCAGTCAGATATAAATAAGCCATGGTTATGAGATAATTAAAAGGTTTCAAGGCTTTGAGCCACTTCCAGAAAAAGGCATTTAAAAAAGTAAAGGAGTTGGCGAAAAATGCAGGCTTATGAGCCCACGAAGTGGCTTTTCCGAGGGACAGGGACTATATTCAACCAGTCCTGCCATGGCTTTCAGATGAGTAAGTTGGAAGGCTTTCTGGCTGGCCAAAGTGCTGGTCTTACTGTTCAGTATCTCAACCAGCTCTTAAGTATTCCAAATGCTACAAAGTAAGGATGTTTTTAGCTAAGGTTATTCAGGTGCAGGACCATGCATTAATCTGAGAATCAACACAACAGAGCACAGCACAACACAATGCAAAACAAAACTGTTCTCCAGCACCGAGGAAGTTCAAAAACAGAAGTAGGAGAGTTCTTGCTAGCGAACCTGGCCAAGATGAGCTGAAAACCATACAGACTGTGTATTGAGGAGAACATGAATCTATGTAAAAAAGTTCTAGGTTTTTACATAGTCCTAGCAAAACTTCTTTAAAGCTAAGATAAGCTAGACAATATTTTAACAAAGTAGGGATCAATGTATTACTACTTTTTAAGAATACTATTCTTAGCAAACAGACAAACAAACCAACCAAAATAACAAATATTGTCACAGTTTGGGAAGGTGAGCGGTCCCTAAGGGAAACAGCTGACCCGATACTCCTGAGGAAGGAGCAGCCCATCAGACTCCTCTGCTCAACTACACATGCTGGCAACTGTGCTGGCAGAGTGGCGAGCGACATCAGCCTTCCAGTGGAACTCGAGCTTGAACGACAACAGTGAAAGAAAACATGGGACTGAATCTGAAAGAGCACCTTATGACCACGGCTCTGTGCGGTGAAACTAAGTTCTATCTGCCTTTCGGGTATTCTAGCTCATTAAGTTGCCCGGGACATTGTTTCTGTTTTGAAAAAATGGTGACACCAGTCTTAAAATTGTTTTTACTTGAATGGAGAAGTGGTCCATTTGGGTATGATCCTAACCCATGACAAAGCACTCCTTGTAGGAATGCAGAGAATCCATGAGGCGCTTACATTTTCCAAAGGCCACCATTCATTTCTAGGCCCACTGAAACAGAACTCGGTGCTAAAAGAACTCTTGGGGAACATGAGCTACCAATTGAACATGTTATGAATTCAACAACCATTAATGTTTTACCAGAAAAGGGCCAAAGGTGCCAGTTAATTTTGGCAGTAAAGCTGATTATTAATATACTGTTGAAACTGTACCATAAGGTAAAATAATATATAAGTTCAAAAAAGTCGTATGGAAAGGGCTTCAGAAGAAAGGTGGGGCTGCTACTATCGTGATAATGGGGGACACTTTCCCAGATGGTCCTGGACGATAACTCAGAGATTAGCTGGTTCTGTAGAGAAAGGGCAGGGGACATTCTGGGCAGAAGAACCTCTGGAGACACTGTAGGAACTGAAGAACTTGGTGTGATTGGCAACTCAAGGCTGATGTGGCTAGAACAGAGAGGAAGAGGAGAGGAATGGGAGATAAAGGGAGGGTAGAAAAGGGAAAGTCACTGGGGTGGCAGTGGGGGACAGTAGGGGGACAGGTCCCAGACTTTCTTAGTGATGCAGATTTGGAGTGGGCTCAATAAGGCATTCCTGCTTGAAGTGGAAAAGTGATTCTTTCAAAAGATCATTCTGAACCTGTCTTGAGCATGGGTAAGAAGGTATCAATGCTGGAACAGGTTTGGAAGGGGTAGAGTAGTCTTGTTGAGGAACCATAAAGGCTAAAGCAGAAGGCTGGCAGGAAAGATGGTAAGGGCCTGTATATCTTGAAGATCAAATTTGTAAAACCTCACAGCAGAACATACGTGGGTCTCTGAGGAAGAGAGAGGGTGGGGAAGAGTTTTGAATGATCCCTTGTGCCCCCCTTAGGAACCAGGTGGAAGATAATACCATCTGATGAGGTGGGGAAAATCCTTAGTGGGGAGAAGTTTAAGGCTGGCTTTAGGTAGGCTAAAGACAATGCTGTTATGCCAAAGCATTAGTTACAGCAGGAAGTCACATGAATTTATTGGCTTGGAGGGGGAGTGGGGGTGACAGAGATGGGTGTAGCCATCTCTGAAAAAAAGTAGATGGTGTTTTAATTGGACAAACGGATTAAAAAGTATTAAGGGCAGGGAGGAGAAAGCAAATGGGGAGAGGTGGTGCCTGGTCCTCCATTCTCCACTACTTAAAGAAGACCAAGAGAGCAAAGCATTTCCGAAGCCAACAGGTGAAGATTGCTTTAGGGAAGGGATGGGCCGCCATGTTGGATACTGATAAGACACCCTAGTAGGGATGCACTTAGATGTTGATTTGGGTACAGGAAAGTCATTGGAAACCTTGTCAGAAACAGTTTCTTTGGAGAGTGAACACAGACTTAAGATTCAACCTGAACTGAATAAGTGGGGGATAATGAACTAGAGAAAAATGTAAGAAAACGCATGAAGGAGCTTGGCTTGCCAAATTTAGTAGTTCAGGGAAGCTAAGGAAAGGGGACTGAAAGTTGAAGGTCCATCTGGGCAACAGAAAGACTATCTCCAAAAGCAAAAACAAACCTACTTCATTCAATTAGTTCAGTCCATATGTGCATGGGTATAGAGCCATCCATCATGGGATCATGGGAAAGCTACCAGTGGCCACGCCGTCAAAAACAATGACCCTCTCACTCTAGACAGTCACCAACTGCCAATAACTCTTCGGTAAGGGGTTTATATGGTCATATTTCATTTTATATACATATAAATGTCTCAAGAATAAAAAAATTACAGTAAAAACAAAAGCATGGCAAGAACTAAAATATGAAAAGGAAAGGGGTCTCAAGATGTGGCTCAGTGGCAGAGCTCAAAGTTTTAGGTTTGGTCCCCAGTACTACAGAACGAAGCTTGGCTATAATGCTGCTCAGGGAGAAAAGACAGTACACAGGAGTTGTGGGCTTGAGAGACAGTGCTTTGAAAGACACCAGGGCACATTGAACTGTTAGTAGGACCGATAAGTCATTGTAGATGCAGAATAGGCAAATATACACAAAGACATGGTGATCCCGAGGAGCCGAGAAATGGTGACGTAGTGGAAATGGATGTATGCAATACTGAAAGAAAATAATATTTAAGATTTTCCAGAATTAGTAAAAGGCACAAAAAATCATATTAAAAAACGTGAAATGAGTTTCAAACCAAGTACATAAAAGCAATCTGTCACCACACAGAAAGTAGTAACGCTGTTCAAACCTGAGCCCTGAAAACATGACACTTGCTTGGAAAAGGGTAACAATTAAGGTGAAGAAAGGCTTTTTCTTTAGTAAAAATGATATTATACATCATAGAATAACTCCATCCCATCGTGAGCCTAACTTTCTTACCCACTTAATTATAGAGAATTAAGATCATGATATTTTCTGATGGACAAGAAGCACTTTCGAGCCTCATGCAAAGAAACAAAGGATATGCTTCCCTGAGTGGCAGAAATCAGAGAAAGGAATGCGACTCCAGATGCAGTGGTAAGTGCGGTAAAGAAAACGAGCCAGTCTCTTGGTTCTATCTGCAGACAACATCAACACTAAAAGAGTTAGTTTCAGGGATTCAGAAGCAGGTCGCAAATTAAAAGGATTGAACGTGGGCAAGAGTTGAGTCACTGCATCGTCTTTACACTTTGGGAGATGTAGGAAGAACTTTTTATTAACTGAGGATGTTCTAAATAACTAGAGGCAAAGTGGTTTTCTTTTCTTTTTCTTTCTTTTTTCTTTTTGAGTACATAGAAAAGCAAGGCATAGATTTCATATATTAAGAAAATATCCACAGAGGAAAATGACACACAGATTTGATCAAGCCAATAAAAAGTAAAAAAAAAAGTAAGAAAACCAGTGAACACATGTAAAATATTTGTGATTCTCTAATAATCACTCGGAGGAAAAAGATTTGCAGATGTTATTTTACAAATATTTACAAGAAACACACTCAAAAAACAATGTCAAAGAAATATTGGAGCCAAAAAGATGTACCTCAAAAATGTGACTAGCCCAGTGAACCCAATAAGCCAGACACACCTATTTGTGTATTTAGTCATAAAAGGGCCTAACATTGGTATGTTTTACTAGAAAGACATAACTACTTTGAGCTTACATGTATATGACAACACAGTTTCAAAAATCTAAAATAAACATGGAAAAACTTGTAAGGACGTAAGCAGAGGGACGATACAAAGCTACCTGGAGCATATCTGGTGCATCACCGGCGCCAAAGTCAAAGCGCCAGGTTCAGTAGTTAGGGAAGCAGTTTTGGTATTTACTGCACACAGATGGGGGACTAACTACGAAGCACTTCCAGAAACGCGGGGCTGTCCATCACACAATTCTAAGCTTCACTTCTGCCAGTCGTCTGCAATGTCATCCAGCACATCGAAACTGCACAGAGTGCTTATTAGTCCTGCCCTATTTAATTCATGTCCTTTCCCAAAACCCAGCCCGTGGGCAAACGACACATGCAGGTAGACCCCATAAGGAACAAGTGACTCTCCACGTCCCTAACATAGTCCCACACTAGTAAAACAAAATACAAATCAGGGGGAATGTGAGTTAGACAAACATTATTTTAGGCCCCCTGCCCAGTTTCCTTTTGAGGATGAGACACTGTTTATTTTTTGTGGCTGGTGTGTTATTCAATTTTCTACTGGAACCCAAGGAGAGAACGGACTCCAGGGAATGCTGAGGGTGTGTTCTGAGTCATGATCTTTGGGGTTGATGTCTGACATCTGCCATCTCAGTGAAAAACCCTATACCTTAAAACAAAACAAAACAAAACAAAAACACTAATCAGCTCTTTCTATTCTTTCTATTCTCTGAAAATTACTGATTTTCAAAAATACTTTTTTTTTTGTTAAGAGAAAGAACATTTTGCAAACTCGAGGGCAGTAACTAAAATACCCCAGACAGGAAGAAATTCTCCAGACAGGAAGAGCATTTTGTCCAAGACTATTATACTGGCGTGGTCTGCCTGGTATTAAAAGGCCACAGCAAACAACAAGATGGCATTGCGAGAGATAAGGTAGATGGGCATGTAATAAAAACAAGAGGAAGAAGAGCTGTCAAGAGCGTCCCAAGCAGCCAGCAGGCATCCCCACTCAGCTCTCTGGAGGTGAACAGGATGTTATTGTCTCACATTTGCTGAATCTGGAAGGCCCGTCTCTCTCGTGGTTTCAGAGCAAATGTTTTGATGGGCCAGTGCAGACAGCACTGGAACATGCAATCAGCTCGCCCAGACTCCAGCTGTAAGCAAGCGCGACTTAAGATGTGCTGCGGTGAGGAATTTTTATATTTTCTTATCAGTTCATATCAGGATTCCTCAACCTTATCCTTGCTAACATTTTTTGGGCTAGGAAATTCTTGGTTTTGGAGGGAGGTGGCTGTCTTGGGCACTACAGGGATTTTTATTTTCTTTCTTTTTCCGCCCCAGCATCCCTGGCTGCCTACATACCAGAGACTCACAGAATCCCTGAAGGGATGGGAGAGATGTTGACAAGTGCTTCCCAGTGGTGGTGGCAGGGGCAATACAACCTTGACTGAGACTCACGGACACAGAACAAAATCATTTTGCCCAAGCTTATCAGTTCTATTTTTAATAATAAAAAAATGCAACTTGACTGTTTCATTGTACTTGGAAAAGAACTACAGGGCTAATCCACTTTCTAGACTGTTTAATGTGCATCAAAGAGTGGCTTAGAGTTGGCAAAAGACTCTTCCAGACTCAAGGGCCTGGGTTTTGGAGGCCCAGGGTTCACTGTGAGGGGAGGCAAATTTGCCTCAGTTGCCCAGAAGGCCAGTAGCGCAGTCAAGGCCTCCAGTTTCCACAGAGGATTGTTCCTCTCCTTTACTGTTTCCCACAATCATGTGACAATGAACTCGTGAGAAATTAAACTCTGGGCTTTCCCTTCCTGCAGGAGCAGGTGAAATTCTGACCCTGAAGTGAACCTTCTCAGATGTAAGGAGATAGCGACGTCACCTGTAACAGAGACACTTTCTGTTCCCTCAGCGAGGTTCACCGCTCAGACACTGTGAGAGGGCCCAGTGCTAAGACAGGCTCTAATGGAGACACCAAAAGTCCCTGGAGCAGCTGCCTGGGCATTTAAAATGAGATTAAAGGTGTGGTCCCCCGGTAAAGCCAGGGACAAGCTCAGAGACCTGGCCTTGTTGGCAATGCTGAATCCGACAGACTAGGAGCTAAGCCCCAGCTCGTCTCCAGCGGTGGGCCTGAGAGACGAAGACTTGGGGTTCCTGGCTGAGGGAAGCCCTTAGACCCTCTTGCAAAGGTTCCACACCAGAGCTTAAGTAATTTATGCCAGAGACACCAAGGCAGGGGCAGGGATGAAGGGGACACCCTAGTGACTGGTTAAGATGCAAAAGCAGAGGGCAGCAGCTGTGCATGCATTTGGAGGCAGAAGGAACTGTGTCGTAGAAAAGAGGGGGCTGTGTTCCCAAACTATCACCGGCCACAAAGCCTTTCTTGGATCTTCTCCTTGGACTCAGATGCTCCTGTGTTGATTTCCACTCTTATTTATGTCTACCCCTTCCTGAGATCTAAGGCCACACACCCTGAAAAGGCTGGATTCCAGCTCTTCTCAGAAGTTAAGCAAGCTCAGACCTGGTTATTGTTTGGGTAGGAGGAACCAGAGGCTCCCCCACTCACTCCCTGGAGCTGTGGACAGACAGCTGAGGAACACTGGGGGTTGTCCTGGCCATGTCCTCCCTGGCTTCTCTGAATCTCATTGGTACACTTTGGTGTGATAGAAAACATCTCCAGCTGGGTGATGGTGGCACATGCCTTTGATCCCAGCACTCGGGAGGCAGGCAGGCAGGCAGGAGGATCTCTGTGAGTTCAAGGCCAACCTGGTCTACAGAGTGAATTTCAGGACAGCCAGGGCAACACAGTGAAACCCAGTCTCAAAAAACAGACCAACAAATAACAAACAAACAAGATATAAAAAGCATGTCTCTACACATCGCCAAATGTCCCCTCTGTGGTGCAAGTGTCCTGGCTGTGAAGCCCTTGGCAGGAGAATGCAGCCGTGTCTTCCTCAGCACTTTTTGGCACCTGGCACCCAAGCAGCCCGTGGTCTGCGTTGGTGGTGTAAAGGCATAAATGGCTGGGGAGCTCTCTTTCCTGGAAAGTTTCAGAAGGCGTCTTCTTAGTATGAATTGTGACCACTGGTACCCACTCTCTTGTCCCATATAAAACACAAAAGGCTCATTTCTCTGGGTGGAAAGTGCCAGAATCGGACATTTAGTCATTCAGAATAGTCCTTTTGAATTTTGTGTTATTTAGAGCCAGACAGAGTCCATAAAAAATTAAGAACAGTTAAGCACTTGATAGGGGTCAGACGATGTAGCCGGTAACTGACACTGTGAAGCTGTATGGCTGAGCCATGTCCTGGTGTGGTTGAACATGGGCACCCTGCTGTGGGCTGCATCAGGTCCCAGTCTCGAAATCCCTGCTGTCAGCACCATTCCTTTAGCCCAGTGCTTTTCAACCTTCCCAATGCTGTGGCCCTTTAATACATTTCCTCATGCTTTGGTGAGCCCAACCATAAAATTACTTTCATTGCTACTTCATAACTGTAATTGTGACATTGTTGTGATGCGATATCTTCTGTTCTGGATGGTCTTAGACGACCCCCGTGAAAGGGGTTGTGACCCACAGGTTGAAAACTACTGCTTTGGGTGAAGCTAGCATGCAACTCAGTCCTAAAGGATTTGTTTAAACCAGGACAGATGGATTAGTTAACTCATTACTGTCACAAATAAGCTCTTTTTATGGTAAACACATATTGTCACAGTTTGGATTTTAAATGTTCTCACCCCTGAAACTTGTATGTTGAAATCTTGGTTCTCAGCTATGGTGCTACTGGGAGGTGGTAGCGACTTTAGGAGACAGAAGTTTTCCTTGTTGGAGGAAATTAGAGTATTGGAAAGTGTGTCCTTGGGGAGACACTAGAACCCAGCACTTTTCTGCTTCTCTGTTTGCTTCCTGACTGCCATGAGGTGAGCAGCTTTGCTCTAATATACACTTTGACTCATGATGTTCTGTCTTGCTACGTGCCAGAAATGACAAGAGGCCAGAGACCATGTGCTGATCTGAATCCATGAGCCAAAAAGAAAAGAAAAAAGGAAAAGAAAAAGAAAGAAATAACCTTTCCTCTTTAAGTGGGTTTATCTCAGGCATTTTGTCATAGCAATGAAAGGCTTACCAACACAGGTCCTCACTGTGGAGCACTAGTTAAAAGTCTTGGCTAAGCACAGGGATCTAACTTAGGGCCTCTGCATAACTTCCCATGTAGGTTTATCAGAAACCAGATGACTTTTTTCAAAGTATGTATCCCAGCAGCAGAAAAAAAAAAACCCAGGAAGAATGGAGTGGGGGAGGAGCCCAGGTCGACAGAATAGTAATGGCACTTTTCAGTAGAAGAATCAGTGGGAAAATGGAAGACAGGAGTGACGAGGCAAGAGAAACAACAGCGTTGGAGGTGTGCTAGAGATGAGCACACTTCCTCTTAGGCTTTGCTAAGGAGCAGTCCTGGCTGTGAAATGGGACAGAGGTCACAGGCCATCCTGGCTAAGGGCTCTCCAGTCTTGTCTTGACTACTACTTTAACAGTACCTCACAGTTTTGTTTTGCATCAGGCCACACCTATTATGCAGCCAGAGCAGCCTAACCATACGTCTTACCTAACAGCCATGCCAGATCCATAACAGTAACATACGTTCTCTATATGAGCAAAGAGACACTTCTGATGCCACACTCCAAGTGGAAGGGCATCCTGCTGCTTTAAGAGCTCTGTGTCCTTACTGTACCTTTTATTCATGAAGAAATATTTAATAATGAGAACAGGAAATTTCTTCACTTTCTGTCAGACCAAAATAAAGCAGCAATAGAAAAAATAAATCAATGAAAACCTTAAAGATGTTGAATGGGTAACCATGGGTCTTAGCAGTGGTACCCACACTAACGGTTGATACTTAGTACACATTAGTTGCTGTCTGAAGATGTCATCCTGTGGCCTGAAAGCCCCTAATAAAATGGTAGGCTTGAACTTGTATGTGGAAGATAAAGATGTACCCTCAAAGATGAGAAAGAGGTCCTTCCCCGTCAAGTCTCCTGAAAATACCAATGTAGTCCTTGGAATGGGCTGCACTGTGTCTTGAAGTGTGATCAAGTCCAACCCTCAGTCACTGAACATGTAGCCTTTAGAAAATAAAGTCTTGGAAGACATAATTAGAAAGAGGTTGTGCTGGACTAGCATGGCTCTACACGCAGTGACTGGTGATCTTAAAGCAAACCTACAAAGACACAGAAGGTAGTGATATAAAGATAGAGGCAGAAATGTGAGCCAAGGGAACCCTAAGGACTGCCAGTCATATGGATAGGTAGCCGAGGGCATGGGGCATCTGCAGAAGGAGCCAATGCCCACAGCTTGACTATAGACTCTGACATCTAAAACTAAGAAAATAAATTTTTGTTGTTTTAAGTTACCAAATTTGTGGTTCTTATGTCAGAGGCAGGAACTTGCTAAAGTCCTCATAGATATGATGAATTTCTCGAAAACTGGGAAAAATACACATGGAATCCAGGCCTAAAAATTTTAACCCTTCATCTACTTTTTAAACAAATGAGGGCATTCAGGTACATGGTAGACCATATTGAAAGAAACAACATCAGACTTCATTTCATTTTCTATTATACATATTCTGTTATACAAGAGAGGAAGAAAAAAATGGTGGGAAGAAAGATCAGCCTGTAGGAGCGAGAGCATTAAATATAAATATACATGTAGATAGATAGATGATAGACAGATGATAGATAGATGATAGATAGATAGATAGATAGATAGATGATGATAGATAGATGATAGATAGATAGATAGATAGATAGATAGATAGATAGATGATAGATAGGTGATGATGATAGATAGATGATGATAGATAGATAGATGATAGATAGATACATGATAGATAGATAGATGATAGATAGATAGATAGATAGATAGATAGATAGATAGACAGACAGATAGATAGATAGATAGATATCACAGAGAAAACCAAACACGAAGACAGAGGGGAGTACGAGGCACAAAAGGATGAAGAATAAAGTGATAGTAAAAGTGTACATCAAATGACTTCTTACCCAGGGGACAGAGAAGTGACGCACAATTCACAGTATCCGTTTTCCAAGTGTAATTATACAAAGAAAGCCCTGAGCATAGCAATAGCAGAAGAGCTACCTGCTGGTCAGCGTGTAAACATGAAACCCTGCAAGGGTCCCATTTTACCAGCAAGGAAACTGAGGCTAAGAGAGCTAAGCTCATTGCTAGAGTTCATGAGTAGTCATGGTCCTTGCCATGTGCTGATGGCACGGAAGGACACGGATGCAGGTTGCTGGGGCTTGGGGTTGGCTCACCTGGAGAGTTTTAGAAGTGAACCACAGATGCACTGAGAGTTTCCCCTGCTGGCCAAACAGAGTGGAAGCTCTTTCCTCTATAGATAATTTTTGTTTATATTGGAATCTTAACTTCACCACTGTCTTTGAGTGGAGTAGGAGCCAGGAGTCCTAGGAAACCCCAGCTTTGAATAACCACAACAGCAGCAGGCAACAGTTTGGAAAGTACACGATTATCGCATGAAGTGAGGCATAACCCCAAAAGCTTTTGCGCTGGATTTTTTTTTTTTATTTCTTGGCAGTGTTGTTTGAAAAGCAGGTCCCAGGTATGCCCTGCTCTCTGGAGCATCTGAGAAGAGCACTCTCCCGGAGTTGTGTATGTGGAGAGTTTCTCTTCATTCCCCATGAAGAAATTCCTGGGTACAGCATGGAAGAGAGTTCTCTAATGCCCCTCCCCCAACCCCAACAGACCTAACTGGGCAAGGAGGCCTTGCTGTAGGCGAGGCAGCAGGTTCTGCTGGCAGATTCTTTTTTTTTTTTTAGTGTAGTGAGATAAATATCTCCATTTATTTTTACTATTCTTTTTTTTTTATTTATTTATTTATTAAAGACTTCTGTCTCTTCCCCACCACCGCCTCCCCTTTCCCTCCCCCTCCCCCAATCAAGTTCCCCTCCCTCGTCAGCCCAAAGAGCAAACAGGGTTCCCTGTCCTGTGGGAAGTCCAGGGACCACCCACCTCCATCCAGGTCTAGTAAGGTGAGCATCCAAACTGCCTAGGCTCCCACAAAGCCAATACGTGTAGTAGGATCAAAACCCATTGCCATTGTTCTTGAGGTCTCAGTAGTCCTCATTGTCCACTATGTTCAGCGAGACCAGTTTTAACCCAGGCTTTTTCAGACCCAGGCCAGCTGGTCTTGGTGAGATCCCGATAGAACATCCCCATTGTCTCAGTGTGTGGGTGCACCCCTCGCGGTCCTGAGTTCCTTGCTCGTGCTCTCTCTCCTTCTGCTTCTGCTTTTGACCTTGAGGTTTCAGTCTGGTGCTCCAATGTGGGTCTCTGTCTCTGTCTCCTTTCATCGCCTGATGAAGGTTAATGTTCAGGAGGATGCCTATATGTTTTTCTTTGGGTTCTCCTTCTTATTTAGCTTCTCTAAGATCCCGAATTATAGGCTCAATGTCCTTTATTTATGGCTAGAAACCAAATATGAGTGAGTACATCCCATGTTCCTCTTTTTGGGTCTGGCTTACCTCACTCAGGATAGTGTTTTCTATTTCCATCCATTTGCCTCTGCTGGCAGATTCTTATCTCAGGTAAGAGTTCAGATGGGAGCAAAGTGAAAGTTATTTGCTGATCAGCACAAAAAAACCACGACTATGCATTCTTGTTACACTAACGCCATGCTATGTACATAGCACCTTCCAATAATCAGGAAAGTTCCAGAATACAGCCCATTAGAAGTCAACATAAATAAAAAGCTGATGTAAAACGAAGGTATAAAACATAAATTACAAGTAGTTAGTGGGGCCCTTGGTAAAAGCCTGCTTTCTTTAGTTAGTGACTTATTCCTAAAAACCCATGGCATTATTGACAGCAATGACATGTTTCTAGAATGTTTTCCTGAAAGATCATGCTAAGTTTGTGTCTGTAGTCAGCTGAGGGTCAGAAGAGGGTAAGGGACCTTGGGTGGGAAAATATGAACCAGAGCACAGTGAGTGCCTCCTCCAGCCCCAGCCACTGATTCTTAAGGACAAAGACAGGGACAGCACCACTGAAAGCCACATTGGCTGCCGCAGCGACTCCAGGGCCTCTTAGGTTTCAAAGCCGTCTGTGTAAGCCACAAAGGGGGTGTGTTCCTGTCTGTCTCATGGATCCACCTGGGACAACACATATGTACTGGGTTCTCTCTCTCTTCATGGCACACTGTATGCTTTGTTCTTCTACCAATACATCTTGGCAGCACAGTTAGGAAATCTAACCGAATCTTCTCAACCATTCTTTCTCAGAGTGCCTTAAAATTTCCCCTTTAGAGATGTAAGCTAGAACAGACTGGCACCGGCTGTGACGTGCCAGTCACCTGAGTCCGCATGTGTTTGGAACTCATGGGGAATTCCCTCTGTGAAGCTATGCCATACTAACGCAATCAAATGGTGCCTTCGGAGCAAAAATCACTAGAATTCTGGAAAGGAAGGAAAGGGATCTGCAAACGCAGCAAGACCTATCCTGTCATGCCCAGCAGAGCATCCACAGGATGTCCAAACCAGGGATTCCCGTCAAAAGTCAGAAAAACACTTTCTTAAGGAAAGAAGAGATCACAGGGGTTAAACAGAAAACCAGAAGGAGAAAGTAAAAGAGGACATTTCGTGTTCCAGACCTGTCTTATTCAGTAATGGGAGAAAGAGAAAAGTCTTAGTGTGGAAGAGACCCCAAAGGGCACAACTCTCCGCCCATCACTAATCCATAGGGTTGAAGGCTCCCATTTTTCTGGTCAAGGACAGCAGGCAAAGGCCTGAGCTGCATGCTTTCCTAAACTAGCAGCAGAGAGATAGACAAGGCTAACACAAATGCAAATTTAATAGGTGCACATATATGCTTAGGAAACGCTGACGCTTCATTTGTTTCCTTGTTCCTGCTGCTCCGTCTCATTTCCATGGCTGTGGCCCCAGAAGGTAAGCAGAATTCAACCGAGGAGGATAAGCCGCAGTTTGGTTCTGCACCTACTCTTTTCTTCCTGAATCCTGCATCTTGAAACCCCCAGTTTCACAGCATCCCCCATCTGCTTAGGTGAATCTCTAGCATGGTCCATCCTTCCTCCCCAGAGCAGCTTCCCATGCTGGGCAATTTGTCATGGGTTTCCCTTCGGAACACTTCTCGCACAACACAGCACAAGAAAGAGGCCCTAATCTTCTGGCAGCAGCTCACATCCAGAGCGGGTCTAAAATGAAGACAGTACATGGGGGAAACCACTGAGACTCCCACCAACTCCCCTAACTTTTTGTTTAGACTGGAGAGCGGGGTCAAGCCTGGTCAGACTGTAAGGTGCCCCTAGACAGAAAGCACACACGCAAGTTGGTGAATGGGTTCTCACCTGTGACATCTGCAGCTGTCTGCACAGAAACAGAATCACCGAGAACAAAAGACAAAAACAGCAAACATGAGCTGGACAGCTGTTCGCACTGTCTCAGACAGCAGCAGCCCTTCTTCTGGGTGGAAAAATACCGCTAGGTTTTGTGCAGAACACTTCTAAGTGCCACCGACTGGGAATCTTCTGCACCCCCTCACCGGGCATGGAAAGGTGAGGAAGAAGTGGGCCTGGCTTCCCAGAACTAAGTCAGTACACGTGTAGGTATTAAGAGCAGCCCTGTGAAGCCAGCTGCTCTCTCCGGCCTTCAGTTTGACACAAGGCAGAGGGTTATGTGGAAAACAAAGGAATTTGCTGCCTCCTGCCTTTCTGACTAGAGACCAGATGGAAGTCCTCAAGGATCCTCTTCCACCCCCACCTCCCCTCCCCCACAGGGCAGCAGAAAGAACGTAGTCGCTCACCTTGAAGTTGTGTGTCTTCTCATAGTTGAAGTGGTTGTCGTGTGTGAGGGCAGCTCTTCTGACAAGTGAGGAGATCTGTGAACAAGCAAAGAGCTTGAGAGGAGACCAAAGAAAGCCACCTTTGAGTCCCACCTTCACCCCAAATGCAATGGCCAGCAACTCTTGACGCTTCCTGCCAGGCTTGGACTTGCGAACCATGGCACATTTTCTCTCATTTTCCAGCCAGAGCTCCTGAGAGAACATAGTGCTTGGGTCTCGGATCTCCCGAGTCTGCCTGTGGGAGCTCTCTAGAGCCAGCAGAGTTTGGGGACTGTGGCAGCAGATTTGAGACAGCTGTGTCCCGTCTGCAGAGCCCCGAGGCATGTGACCTGGAAGGGACAACTGAGTGATGGAGGGGGCTCTCACTGAGTAGGGATGGGCCTGCTTTGTGCTATTTCTTAAGGCTGGCATGTGCCTGGAACAATAGCACACATTCATGTGTAGCCACCCCCTGATTATCCAGTCAGCATAGATCCAGGGAGGCAGCCATGTGTGCACATGCGCATGTGTGCATCCAGGCGTGCGTACACACACACACACACACACTCACACACTTCTTGTGGTGTTCCTAGTCAAAGCTGTATCCAATTATTCTGGGCCTCTGAATCTCATCCTGGGCTGACCTCCAGCAGACTAAACCTTTAAACCCACATGATTCTTTAATCGTATAGGGATAAACTCACACCAATATTTTTTTTAACTGCCCAGCACTTGAAAACCTTATCTTTATTCTTATACATTTAACAAACTGCAACAGTCCGAGCCCAAGTAGCTTGTGAGAGAAGTGGAAACCATTTGGCTCTGGGCTCAGCAAGCTCCCAGGCCAGACGGTCAGGAGGCAAGGCTGCCTCACTACAGGGTTCTACCATTGTCCTTCATCCCCTCCCGATGCTCCTGCAATCCCACGAGGAGACACACCTTGACTAAAATACAAATCTCACTGCCGTTTCTCTTTTTAAACAAAGCATCTTGGGTGTGCATTGTGTTAGTGCCCCAGCCTATCTTCAGGCTCTTTGTGCTTTTAAAAGCACTGGGTTGGCCTCCTTTGGGATCATAGTGTTTGGTCCCAGGTCTCTCCATTAATAGAAGAGGGGGGTCGGGGGGTCTTGGGAGTATTTTAATGCAGCTAATACCAGACAGACAGTAAAATTAATACTTTCAGAGCTAGAAAGCAAGAGAATACAGAAGGCTAAGTGAACAGAGAGATGCATTCTTGAGTTGCATCCTGTGTCCTATAAGACATGGCCCTGTGTCTGAGCAGAGCCCCCCGAAGCTGTCCTGTGACAATTCATGACAGCAGCCCTTTCCCTGCGTGAGTCTCTATTTCTATGCCCCATCATTTTGGCTTGGTTCAGAAGTCAGAAGTCCCTTCTCTAATTTCATCTTGCTACTTTTTTTTTTAAATCAGAAATAGCAGTCAAAGTTTTTGTCACTTATAGGAACTTACACTGTACCAGACAACAATCAGAATGTAGTAAAGCACATTTACTCATTTAATCTCCAGCATAAGGGTATAAGGGCCAAGATGTTTATGTCCATTTTCTGGATGAAAATACTGAGGCACCAGGGGTAACAGAATTTGCTGAAGGACACATATCTTATAACAGTAGCAGAATCCCATGCTTCTCCAAGGCTGAAATAAGTCCTGGCTTTGTGAGCTTTTACTGGTCTCGATATCCATTTGTCCCAGAGACCCTGAAAAATCTCGTTTCCTGGCATATTCAGCTTCTCCATACAGCAGAGCTCCAGCTTTCCCTTAGAGTATTACAGCATCATTTAAACACACTCACCTCCTGACCAACATGCAAATTCCAACTCCCATGCCACGTGCCAAGAAACAACCCCCACTCTGCCCCCCCCCTTTTTTTCTGTATTTTCGAGGCAGGGTTTCTCTGTACCTTTGGAGCCTGTCCTGGCACTAGCTCTTATAGACCAGGTTGAGTTTGGCCTCGAACTCACAGAGATCCGCCTGCCTCTGCCTCCTGAGTGCTGGGATTAAAGGCATGCGCCACCACTGCCCGGCTGCACTCTGCCCTCTTAAGTACTGTTCGGTTCTTCACTGCACTTACCACCAGTGGAACCAGCGACAGTTCTTCGCTCCATTTTACGGAGGACTCGGGTATTGTCCCTGTGCATGGGTCACCTTTGGCTCCCCCCCAAGTCTAGGGATTCCTTGCTACACCAGCCACTGATACATGGAAGGTTCTAGAAAGCCCTAGCACATGGAGGGAGGCAGGAGTCTGGAGAAAGGGGGGCAAAGGTGTCCTGCTTTCGGTGGGGAGGGTCTTCCATTTATTCTGTTGTCATCATTACTTACACTAAGGACCAGGATTGCCCAAGGCCATTCTCTCCTAATGGCTCCTTTCCCTGATGTGATCCTGACATGGCTGAAATAGGTTTGGGGATACCTTACAGATGTGTCCAGGGTTAGCCTAAGGATAAAATTTTGGAGGCCAGGGATAAAGCTCTTTTCTCAAATCTTCATTGCTAGTAAGTGAACACAGACCTTCTGATGTAAAGAGCCCACACTAGAGTGTGTGAGGCGAAGTGAATGATTATACCATTTGAAAATCAGATTAAATAACCCTTTATAAGGCAAGGGGGGAACAGAGTCTCCTTGTGGTGGGTTGCTGCTTGAACACAGGATTTAATCTTTTCTTCTTGTGTGCATGTCACTACTTATTTTATTTCTACTCAGGACAGTGACTTCTTTCTCCGACAGTTTCCAGATCATTTCCCCAAACACAAGAGGCATTCAGCCGCAGGCAGGAACCACACACTGTCCTTCCAGGGCCCTCTTCACAGCAACCGCCAGCATTAGCTCCCCAGGGCAACAAGAGCTTAGGGACACTCTGAGTCACCCTCTTACTACAGAAAAAAAGGGTTGCAAGAGTCTCTTAGTGACAACCCTCCCCCTTAGGCTCCCAAGGGGCTCTTTATCTGCACATCTCCAAGCAAGCCCCCGTCCTTGCCATCTTCCCCAGCAAGAATCGCTGTCCCCAACTCAGCTCTCCACCTGACCTATACTTCTGAGCGGAGGCACATTTCTCTGGAGGTTCTATTGAAACCTGGATTCTCCCTGGACTGCTGTTGCTTGGGCCAGCCCTGTCTTTGTGTTGAGGGGCTCTGCTGTGTGTTGTAAGCTATGTGGCAGCAATCCTTGGCTCTCCTCACTGGGTACCTGTAGAACCCCCACTGTGATCACCTAAGGACATTGCCTAATACGACCCAAGCCTCAGGTGGGGCTTGTCTGGCTTAAGTTAATAGCATAAACATTTAAGTGTGCTTACTGCATGCCAAGTACGATACTAGGTACGTTTCATGTTAGGATTTACTAAAGATGTACAAGCCTACAATGCAGTACTGTGCTAATTCCTTACCCTACAGATGAACTAGGAGCTTAAATACCTTGCCCAAGGTCCCAAATCTTACAGGTGGGAGTCTGTTGGCTTATCTAAGGAGGTCTGAGCTGCTTCCACCAGAGAACAAGTTTTATTTTTTATTGTGGTAAATACACATAACAAAGACTGACCATTTGACCACGTTAGCATAAGCAGACTGGCTTAACAAGGGGTGTTTGCCCTCCTCACACCCTCTTAGAGGCACCGGCTGCTAAGGATACCTTGGCAGGAAGGTGAGGCTATGAATTTAGAGTGGAAGAGCTGTCACCTCCCACTCTTTTTTCTCCTCCCATAATGAGGGCTAGAATTCTATTTTTAGAGTCTCTGTTCTTTCTCTCCGCGTTCAGGATCTCACTTCAGGAAGGCGTCCGGAAACAAGAAAGCAACAGAATGTTGTCAGATGGAGGAAAGAGAGGATGGGTCAACAGCTGAAAAGATGTGGGAGCAGCCACCTGGGGTGACCAGTATCACAGAGGATGACGGGACCTTAGAAATCGCGGGCTCACTGGCTGCTGCCCCACCTGCTCCTGACAGGCCTCTCCTGGCCTCTAGAAGCCACGTCCTTCTGCCTTACCTGGATTACTAAGTAGTGATGTACCACAGGCTCACTATTTTCCCATGGACCCTAAGTGTGTTCCAGAGACGCATTACAAAGAGGCCTGTTAAAGAGTGTCACCCCAGTTCCGGGACCCCAGTCCCTGTCTGCACTCCTGGGCCCTTTACACTTCCCTATCTTGTGTAGTGATAACCCAAACTACGGCCTGTCTGCCATCACTAGCCTGACTGCCGCTTCTGAAGCCTCTGGCAGTGCAGAAGATGACACTCGGTTGTACACATGCTGGCCAGGAGCCACAGGGGGTCTCTACTATCTCACCGGTGTTTGTGGCAGAGTATGTCTGAGGAAAAATAGCTGGTGACGTAATAAAGGCCTGAATGGAGCCAGAGGTTCTATTTCCAGCATTCTCTCAGGCAGCTCTGAAGACAAAGATTTAAATAGACACACACAGACAACACACGGGAGGAGGGTGGAGAGAGAGAGACAGGTGTGTGTGTGTGTGTGTGTGTGTGTAGAGACAGAGACACAGAGAAGAAGTGAGGGAGAGAGACAGAGAGACAGACATGGAGAGAGATTAACCAAAGCAATAATATTGAGAAATGAGAAAAGGCCAAAACATTCGCTATAGGGAAAAGGACAAATAACCAATGGTCAAGTGTGTAATGGTATATTACATAAATATTAACCAAAGTGAGCAGAACACCTCAGTGATAGGACCATCTACCCCTGCATAGTATTAGGGGAGGGGTGGGCTGCTGAAGCAGATACTTGCATATTCCCCATTTTGTAAAAGAAATCAACCAAAATATTTCCCTCTCCCCAAATTGTGGAACATGAGCAATAGTATCTCTGGGCAGAGAAATCGTCACAGGCCTCTATCTTCCTCTATATATTTGGTACTTTTTATAATTATAACTTAGTCCTATTAAATAATATCTATCTTAAAACTATATTCTATGGACTTTGCTAGTCATGTGGACATACAATAAGCTGTTTGTTCCTGATACAGCCTGGCATTCACTCTAAAACCTCTTTTCCCTCAGGAGAAGGAACCCAGGGTCTGTGGCCCCAGAAACAGACCCAGGTCCAATTCTCCTGTCTGTAACTCCTCAGTGGCTCCTCATAGGGACAGCGATGGAGCGAGCCCCCAAGAGACACTGTAAGATGCTCTGGTGGTCTACCTCTAACTTTCTGGTTCTCTGCATCCCTAACACTCTCCCAGGCGATGCCGTTGTTGCTGGCCTTGGGACCCCTAACACAGGCCTTTTTCTCAGCCCGTGGCCTTGTTTGATAAAAAAGAATCAGCTGGGGCACAGGCACACGACCGCCTCCCACACCTGCTCAAGGTGCCCCTCAGAACGGTCACGCTGCGCTTTCTGGAGAGAATGCCCTGTGTCTTAGACATCTCCCAGGGGACAGTAAGGTGCTTCTGGAACTGAGAGCTCCCATCCACACGCATCTCAAGGGCTTCCACTCACCCCGATTATATGAGAGAATGAACGTAAGACCTGCGACTGAAGAGATGCTTCCTCCCCAAAGGAATCAATGCCTTTCAAATACCAAATTGTGTTTCTCTGTATGCGACCCCATCTCACTCAGCTTCATGATATTTAAACCTCCATCAGCTCTCTAAGGTAAAAGCAGAAATCCATACCATGGCTTCCTACCGGTGCTGTGACCCCGCCACCTTCCCAGCCTTTCCTCTCCCCACGTCCCTGCTGTTATCTGGAGGACTGCTACCCATGCAGCTAGCACTGTGGTTTTGAAGGCCTGAAACAGGAGCCCCCGAGCAGGCAGGCTTTATGAGCTCAGGTCCTGTGCACTTCCCATCACAATTAAAGCCCATGTCATGCCACCGGGCACCAAGCAGCCACTCAGTGCATTTTACCAAAACCAATGAACGGTCTGCAGCCATAAACTCTCTGGAGGCGAGGCGATCACTACAGCAGTTTGTCACCATCGCTATCAATTTATCAAACCTTTTAGACACTGGCGTTTCCTTAGGCCTGTTCTGTTCAGGTGCTGTCACTACATAAGAAGCACTGGAAATGGGAGGTGTGTAGGCACGAGCCCTTAGGAACAAGACTAGGTAGGTTTAGGGCTTAAGTAATGTCACTCTGTATCTTAGAAATAATAAATATAGATTTATCTATATCATCTATCATCTATCATCTATCTATCTATCTATCTATCTATCTATCTATCTATCTATCTTCTATCTACCAATCATCCATCCATCTATCTATCTAATTTATTATATCATCTATCTATCATCTACTCATCTACTGTTGATGTATGCCTCCTTATGAGCAAGGTAGAGCCGATGTCATATTCCCACTATGTAGGTGAGAAGACTGAGATACTCTGAGGCATGCGTGGGAACCAGGCTCAGGAACCTTATGCCCTTGCCCATGGAAAACCCTGGATTCCCAGTGTAGCAGATGGACAATCTACTGACACAGGGGCTAATTTCTCCTCTCTGTTTCCGAGAGCTTTCTAGTATAAAAATTTCCAATACTTAAAATGTGACGTGCAAACAACCTGTGGTTCATCTATGGACTCTATTCCAGTGAGTGCCATGCTGCAGGCCGCGGCTTTGCTTCTGAATAAAAGCTGTGTTTTGTGAAAAATGAATACACTCACTTTCTGACAGGGCTTTCATTTTTATCACCCTGCCTCAAGATGATTCCTAATTCTATAAAAGCCAGCATGCTCTCTTTTTCTCTGTACACTGGGGTTTCGCTAGCCACACACATTTAGGGAACAAGGCCTGGATGAAGACCTAGGTAGCGTCTGCCCTCAAAGCTAACCCATCAGTCCCATTGCTCTCACAGAATAAATGCGTTGGAGGCCTGTTGCTCTAATGGTGCTGCTATGTGGAGTTGGGTGGTTGGGCTGTGCCCTTGAAGGGCTATCAGGACCTGCCTTTTTCCCTTTGCATCCCCACTCCCGTGTCTTTGCTCCACACACCACTGCTCACCACACTGTTCTGCCTCAGTACAGGCCTTGAAACAATGGTGCCAAGTGACCAGAGACCAAAACCTCAGCAACCATGAGCACAAATAATCTTAGCCCTTTGTCAGAGCGACGGAGAATTAGCACACCCGCCCAGAGCCTAGAACGCTTAGCGCTGCGTCACAGTCGTTCATTCTAGCAGGAAATGCCTGGACCCAAGCACCCAAGTCAGGTACGTTTGGTTTGGTTTTCATTCTCTGGTAAGCACTCTTTAACACCTTTCATGGCTGCAGAGTGGATACACCAATGTAGCTTACTATATGCTATTTCTGTGTGTAATACATGTAATAAATATGTAATAAATATCCATATATATATATATACATATATATATATATATGTTGAGGGACTGCAGAGTTAGGGATTTCCACTATGGTTTTTGTTGTGGCATTTTAGAGTAAGTTCCCATTCTTGTGGACAAGTGAAAAACCAGAAATGCTGAATGAAATAAACCCAGATCGCTGAGTGAGAATCTAAAGTGTGTGTGTGTGTGTGCGCGTGCGCATACGTGCACATGCATTTTTTTCATCAGCACTACTAGCTGAGACTGTTTGATTCTATAGACACTGCGCACTCTCTCCTATTGCAAAATAACCCCTCCCTTTCTTCCCCCAAACTGCCTAGAGTATTTGCTTGCTTTTTTTTTGCTTGTGGATTCTGTGTGTGACAAAGGTGGGGGACAGCAAAGCCACTAGGCTGCAGACTTCTTCCCATGGCTGTGGAGGGACTGAGGGAGACCAGGGTAGTGGCCCACACCCTTTCCACCTGTGCCCTAGCTAAAGCTCACAAATACTGCTTCCATTGCGTCCATAGAAGCATCAGGTTTCATGCCTGACTCAGCTCAGGACTGGAGCTGCCGCTGACCTCCAGACCTGTGGCGTGGGGCCCTAGGTAGTGAGGCCTCACATGCCCAGGTGCCACCCTGGTTGTCTTCCTGGATCAATATGAGAAACACAAGAACACCAAGGAGGAATCTTGAAGCACAATCAACAAAAAATCAGTGTAGAAATTG
Source organism: Neodon shergylaensis (assembly GCA_025134845.1). Taxonomy (NCBI): domain Eukaryota; kingdom Metazoa; phylum Chordata; class Mammalia; order Rodentia; family Cricetidae; genus Neodon; species Neodon shergylaensis. The sequence goes on along the minus strand of JABTXL010003188.1, from coordinate 1,626,034 downwards.
GGGTTCAACCTGAAGGTCAGAAAAGCAAAGCAGCCAGTCACTGGCTCTTACCTTGACCTTAGTCTGAAAATGGCGATCCGGTGATTCCAGGAAACCCCAGAATGAGACTGCGAGTAAGAGCTGTCTCTTCCCATCTTATAATCCTCCCTTGTTCTGGGATTAAGGGTGTGCACCACGACTGCCTGGTTTCTATGGCTAACTAGTGTGGCTACAGGGATTAGAGGTGTGGGTCATTGCTGCCAGCTCTCTAAAGCCAGTGTGGCTGTTTTACTTTTCTGATCTTCAGGTAAGCCTTATTAAAATACAAGTGAAATGCCACTACAGGGTCTTAACATCCCTTCTAGAACCTGCTTCACTTGGCTCACCATAGCCTTCTCCTTACATTGAAGGGCCACGCAGGCTCCTAACGGACCAGAGAACCTAAGTGGCAGCAGAAGGTCAGATTGCTGGTAATAGGGTTGTAACTGATGTCTCTCCTGTAGGACCTGGCCAACTGCTTTTACAGAGACCAGCATCAGCAATGTTGGCTAATGACTGGTGTTTCTTAGACACGTTGATGTGGAATCCAAGAAGCTCCACATTGTGGACAAGGGGCTAGGGTACACCGGGCAGCTCACACAAACCCCATACACTCTGAGGGGGAAGCAGTTGCCAGAAGTGCCCAGCTACAGTTTTCCTTGTGCGCTCTGCCCTGTCATGTTCCACATCTCTTTCCTTTGCTTTGCAGCTTTGGGCGGTCATGTGACCCCTCTCACCTCTAGCCAAAGGACTGATGGCCTCATGGGTTTTATTACAAACCTCAAGACACTCAGTTTCTGTTTTATGACACCCGACTGTAGCAGAACCCAGGTGCGTTCCCCTGACTCTTGCTCCTTCTCTGCCACTGTCACTTAGGTGAGCCAGATAAATTTATGCTGGAAGCTATACATTTGCCAAATTGCATTTTTGTTTGTGTGACTATAGAGAGGCATTTTTCAGAGCCCTATTGCAGGAAGCATGTGACAGAGCCTTAAGCACTTATAGGACACATGCTCTGCTCGGCAGGTGGAATACGACTGTCATCTAAAAGAAAAAAAAATGTAAGGTAACCCACTGGTTTCTGTGTGTGAATAGTTCCAGATTCCAATGACAGAGGTGTTTGTTAAACATTTTTAAAAAAAAAAAATAAAAAACATCTCCAATCCCTGTTGTGCTTTGTGCAGTGAACAATCACCCGAACAAAACAGCCTTTGATGCCATCCCCAGCTGCGCAGCTGAGACTTGCTGGGTGTGGAGAATTCAGTATTCTGAATTGCGTGTAGATACTCGGGTATTCCACACAGAATCACAGTTTAGTTCTGGGCTCTGGAGTGGGTGGAGACTGGGATTTTCAGATTCAACCATTTGGGAAAGCCAGCCCAACACCAAGTCTGTGGTCCTGCTGTCCCATCCTCCCCACAAGGATATCAGAGTGGTAACACTGCCCGGCCACAGTCACCACGGCACTGTGAAGAAGCAGGTCACAGCAATATGCAAGACTGACTCTTTCAGGCAAAGGCAGTTCATTTGGAAAGGACCACTGGCAATCCGACCTTAGCTCTGTTTGAAAGGCAAGCAAATGATTCTTGGACACACTGCGAGCATCTCACTCCTTCCTTCTCTTCCCAGCAAATCTTTCTAAAGCAGCTATTGTTTATCAAGCACAGGGTTAGGAAAGTGGACAAGTGAGAGGGTTGACAGTAAACACAGGCAATACACACAGCAGGGGATGTATTAGAACACCACCAGGGCTATGGAGAACAAGCACAGAGGTCATCCGTGCTGGATGGGGGGGCGGTAACCAGCCTGCTGTGCAAGCAAGACCACCTGAGTGTGAGTCCCCAGAGCATAGATCTGTAATCCCAGTGCTCCTATGGAATAAGAGGTAGAGGGAAAAGAATTCCCAAAAGCTTGAAGGCTAGCTACCCTGGACTATATGTAGTGGTGAGCAACAAAAAATCAAGAGCCTGTCTCAGACAAGACTGAAGGTCAGGGCTGATGTCCAAAGCTGTCTGTCCTGTGACCTTCACAGCCATGCCATGCGTGCACACACCCAAATGCATGCTCTCTCTCTCTCTCTCTCTTTCACACACACACACACACAAACACAAACACAGAGTAGAGATAGTAAGAGACGTTGCAAACTTCAAAAACAGTGAGGGTCTCCTTGGCTAACATTTTCCTTTTAAAAGTGGGGTCTGAAGCTGGGCTGTCTGGATTGAAATTTCAGCTTCACTATTTTTTCCTGGTGGAGAAATTGAACCAAGTGTCTCAACTCTGAACAACTCTGTGACTCAATTTATCAAGGTTGGATGTATATCACAATAATAGGTTTCTGATGGAGGACTAAGGGCTTAAGTTATGCTGACTATTGTTCAACCCAGTATCAGCTACCATGTCACATATATACATGCATGCACATATAATTTAAAGAATAAACTAACTTTCATAATACGCAGGTGATGTTTTCCAAAGTCTTAGGAAAATGCCATTCTAGTAAAAATACATTTACTTCCTGGGGTAAACTAAAAAATTTCCCTTCTCACCTGCCATAATTCCTAAACACAATTTTAATTTGATCAGAATCAGTAGAGAGCTAAGAAAGATATTGTATGTATTGTAATATATGTGCTAGCTCTTCAGAGACATTTGGTGACTGAGTGTGGAGTTTTATTAAAAGCATAAGTGCTACAAAACAGGCTGCATCGTGAAGCGTCATGGGATTAAAAGGAAAAGAGACCAGAAAGACACTTTAGGATGCAAACTTAGAAAAACAAAGAATGAGGTCGTTATTATGACTTCTATGGCCCTGGTGATGTCAGCAGGGCTGGTGGCCTCAGTCCCGGGCCCCATCCAGTGCTGAATTCAGGGAAGAGGAACGCAACAATCCTGAAGCAGGTGGCATGCAGCAGTTGAGTAGCCTCTAAACACCCTGCTGGGTTCCACATTCTTGCCCAAGGCATCCTCTCCCACAGCATCCTCTCCCACAGCATCCTCGCCTACAGCATCTTCACCCAGCTTTTCTCACATGTGTCTGGCTGTTGGAGGGAGACAGTACCTGCTCCCTGCTCTTTGTGCTACCTCAGTGCTTCAGTGATTTTTTGGATCCGCCCCCCCCCCCCCGTCTGTGTGTGTATGTGTGTGCAGGTGCACTGTCATGGCGGCCAGAAGTCAATGCTGGGTGTCCTCTATTGCTCTTCACCATATTTTTTTTTTTTGGTTTTTCGAGACAGGGTTTCTCTGTGGTTTTTGGAGCCTGTCCTGGAACTAGCTCTGTAGACCAGGCTGGTCTCGAACTCACAGAGATCCGCCTGCCTCTGCCTCCCGAGTGCTGGGATTAAAGGCGTTCGCCACCACCGCCCGGCTTCACCATATATTTTTGTGACAAGGTCTTACATTAAAACTGGAGCTCACTAATTTTATAAGATCAGCTGGCCAGCTGGTCAGGGTGCTCTTGGGATCTACAGGCTTCATGTCCCCAGTGAGAGGATTGCAGGTGTGTGCAACTAAGCTTGGCCTTTTTGCATGGATGCTGGGTTCTGAATCCCAGTTCTCATATTTGTGTGTAAAGCACTCTGCTGACTGGCCAACTTCTATACTATGCATCATGGTATCAAATTTATTTTATTTAAAATACCTAGTTATTTCTAGTTATTCTGTGATAAAGTTTGAAAATTCTGTGTGTAGCCATGTCTTACAGGATTACACGTTATACCACTGTTTAAACATATCAGCGTTTCCCAGACTTGTCTGTACCCAAGGAAAACCAATAAATAATTAGCAGCAATAGTGTTTGTGAGACTCCATGTATAATGTCAGGGTGGTTGTATCCATCAAAATATATACCAAGGTCTGATGAGCTTTTATGTATTTGGTTTAGCTGAAAGTACTACTTATCCTGAACAACACACACACGAGAAGATGAACATTGGTCTTGCTTATAGTCCTTGGTGACCCTGAGATGGGGTGGATATGGGCGTTACCATCTTGTCTCCTGAATAATGAGTCATTCAGGGCTGGTGGATAAGGATTATTGCAGCAGATAACAACCTTTTAGTCAGGTCAGTTCCAGGGAGGGAAAGCAGAGTGCACCACCTGGTACTCCATGCCAGAAAAACATGGGCACTGTGCCAGCTAGTTTGATGTCAATATGACATGAGTTCAAGTCATCTGCAAAGAGAGAACTTTGAGGAAATGGTACCTCCAGGCTGGTCAGTGGGCAAACCTGTGGGGCATTTTCTTAGTGACTGATGTTGGAGGCCCAGAACATTGTGGGTGGTGTCAACCCTGGGCACGTGGTTCTGGAGTGTGTAAGAAAGCAGACTGAGCAAGCCACAGAGCACAACTCAGCAAGCAGCACTCTTCCATGGACTCTGTGTCGGCTCTTGCCTCCAGTTTCCGGCCCTAGTTGAGTTCCTGTCACAAGTTCCCTGATGCAGAACTGAAGCTGAGATAAAACCCTCTTCTCCCCAAGTTGCTTTGGGTCATGGTGTTTTATCACAGTAATAAAAGCAAAGCTAGGTACCTTTTGGTTCCTGTGGGCCCTTCTGAGTTGTCATGATGTCTTGTTGGACAGAGCCCAGGCTATCACCTGAACCTCAACATTCCAGATTGTGACCTTGCCAGCGCCCAGGTGCCAGTGAGTCTAAAGTCCCAAGATCTCAGGGCGCTGCCTCAAGGGCCTGGCACCCACACACCTCCTTTCCGCACCCCACACACAATCGGGCTCAGAAATGGTCTCTCACATAAGTCCTTATCTCTGAAGGCTACATCCTAAAGAATTTGAATCCACTGTCCTTTCTTCCCTGAGGCCAAAGTACTACAGTCAAAAGCCAAGAATCAGAAAGAGCTGCGAAGCTGCCGGTGGTGGGAGCCTGGTGCTGGCTGCTGTTTGGAGCAGGAGTGCCTGTCTGCGGGCTGTTATTCCAAACTCTATTGCTTTTCCTGGTTTTCAAATTTGGGCTCTATCTTCCCATCTAGAAGAACTCTTCTACTGGCCCAGCTGATGCCCAGGACTCACTTCTCCAGATAAACACCCAAGATGAGTCCCAGGTCAGGAAAAGAGAGCCCAGCTTCCTTACAGCTCTGTTGACAGGATGCCTCTGAGGTACAGCATGATGGGAGGGAAAGAGCAAATTTCTCACAAAAGACAAAATAGTACATACTGAAAAAAAAAGGTCCCCAAAGAATGATGAGTTCAGATGAGATTTCCAAACAAGGTGTGGTGGGTGTACCTGTAGTCCCAGAACTTGCGAGTGTTGGTAGGAGGATTATGAATTTAAAGCAAGCCTAGGATACATAGAGTTCTAGGCTAGCCCTGGCTGCAGAATAAGTCTCTAACATAAATACACACATAAATATATAAATATTATAGGTAAATAGATGATAAATAGGTAGGTAGGTAGATAGATAGACAGACAGATAGGTAGATAATGTTCATTCTAAATTCAATTTCTAAAAATTAGAGGTATAGGATTTCAATGCTTCTGAAACTTTTTTGCATGCTTCTGTCAGTTGAGATGGAGGCAGTGCTATGGGGCTTCCAAAGCTGGGTACAAAGGGCAGGGAGGCTTTTATCTTGTGCACTAGAATCCTTGAACATGACTAGCCATGAGATGCCATGTTAGAAGTCCCCACTGTGCCGAGGCCACCACGTTTCAGTGAAGCACAAACTGCGTGGAAAGCCTCATGTGGGAATCGTGCTGGGCAGCCCTGTGGGTCACTGCAGTTTAGCTTCCAGATGTGTGAGCGAAGGCATCTCCACCTGACCCCAGAGCCCAGCTGTCGAGTCCCCTCAAAACCAGATGGCACAGACTTCTAACTTCCAGAGTTCTCACTCAACAGAGCCTGATGCCATGGAACAATGGGTATAGTTTCTAAACTACAGTTTGTTGTTTAGCAATGATATTTGAGATAGATTTCTGGTGGAAATCTTTTCTACTTCAAAATTTAAAGCTAATGTCCTTGAAGCCTCCAGTTTATGTGATTTATGCTAAACCACTGTTTTTTTTAAAAAGGGGATCAATGCTTAGCATGTTACCTATGGTGGCAACCTTATGCAGAATGCAGTTTTAGTCTATTTTTTATTTTTTCTGTATAGACAAAGCATACATGAAACATTAGATTTCTTCTGAGAAAGACATTGTTCTATGCACAGTAGAAAAAGAGTTTAACTGAACAGGCTTTGATGTTTTGGCATATGTAAAACTTTTTAATGCGGTAGGACAACCAGAACAAATAATTATAGCTTATTAGAGGTATAAATGAGACACTTCTATAGATAATTTACAGCCACCTTGCCTCTCCCATTCAGGCATCCATCTGCCCACCCACCTACCCAACCGACTAGCCTATAGACATCAGCCAATATAAGTGACCAGCTCCTCAGGGTGACTCTGTATTGGTCTCTGGACACCCATTAGATCCAGTGCTTGCCCTCATTCATGATAGCTAATAGACTAGCAGAAGGGTTTGCAGCCTACGAGTTTTGACATGTAGAAGGCATTGCTATTCATCCCTATGATGCTCTAAACATGGTCCTCCTATATTGATGGGTAGATGCCAACTAGCATCCACATTGCTTAAGGACTCCCAGATGATGCCAGAATATGTACACTAAGGGAAACTCACTCTCATGGGACACTGAATAGTGAGACTGTGGTCACTGGCCTGGGGTAAGGACAGCAGTGAGTGGCTTGCTTTAATGACAGAGGAGGAACAGTCAGGAAGTCAGGAGTCTACCTGTGACAAGAGGTTCCTTCTTGCTTGTCAGGTAGGGGAGTTGAGAGACTTGGAACATGCTGGGCTGAAAGCTAATGTCCCACAGATCCGAGTATATATTCCTGTCCTGTTACAGGTTCTCACTGCTGTTGGGTGTGGGGGGGGGGGATCTGTCCTGTGGAGCTCAGTGAACTGGAATTGCTGACTGACTTCAGACTGGCATTTTTCTTTCTCTTCCCTATGACACCATCTGCCAGATGTTGTACTGTGTCTGGGGACAATTGGAGCCTCTGTCTTTGTCTTCCAGAGGTCTCAACTGTGGGAAAAGATAGCTGGAGAAACCTCAAAGGACTAGGGAGCCTGGCCTCACTTTGATTTCTCTGGGGCTGTGCTCACTTTGTGTGTGTGTGTGTGTGTGTGTGTGTGTGTGTGTGTGGAAAAAGAAAATCCAGATGCCAGAGGACATCAGTGAAAGTGGAAGAGAAAGAGAGGTGAAAGGGTACCAGTGGCACACGGGGATGAAGCAAGATAAAAACAGCATGGAGAGAACAGCAACCAGTCAGTTAATAAACAAGTAAATAAGTCTGTAGGGACCCGAACCTTTGCAAGCTCAGAGGAGGCTAACCCCTGACTCCTGGGGCCCCTGGCAAGGCACAGAGGTATGTGGCACCATGAGATCCCCGAGAATGCCTGAACCAACATAAAAGGACACTAGGAACCGGCTGCTCCTGGTCCAGTGTAATTTGATTCAGAAGTAGCAGAGACTTCTTTGTGGAGGAATCACTGTCAAGCTCAAGGCCCCAGTGGCCGGCTCTGGTTGAATTTCATCCCCTGGACACTGCATCTGTCCTGCCCTGAATTCTGATATTCGTCACCGGGTTAGATCAATGCAAACAGAACTTTGCCAAAGAGATAGGCAGGCAAAGGGCGCCGAAGCCTCCGGCTTTATCGCAGCCAAATCCTCCTCCATTCTAGAAGTACAGCTTTTCACACAGCTCAATGGCTGGAGGGTACTGAGAACTTAGCCAGGGACATTCCGTGAGCACTTTGATCTGATGACTGACATCTGCTTCTTACACGTGCTCCCAACCTCACTGCTGTCCTCTCTGCTGGACAGTCTGATGGGTTTGGTTCCTCTTTCATTATATCCAAAATGAGGGTTCAGGTATGATCCTGTATGTCTAATATCTGGCGAGAGCTAACGGCCGCACGGGGAATACAGGAGTCCTTGGTAAGGCAAGAGTCGGGGTGAAGACAGACACCCACATATTACACTGGAGCTACAGGGGACAGAGGCAGGCAGCTACCACGAGACTTGTTCAACTGGTTGATGAGTGGCATGTGTCTTGAAGCCACAGTGGCATCCCTTGGAGAACGATTATCCAGTCATGCCATTTGCCTCATGTTTAGACCTGTGGTTCTCAGCCTCCTAATGCTGTGGCCTTTTAATTGGGATTCCCCCCAATTATAAAATTATTTCACTGCCGCTTCACACCTATAATACTGCTACAGTTCTGAATTGTAATGTAAATATCTGATATGCAGGATTTCTGATAGAACCCCCAAAGGGGTCATAACCCACAGGCTGAGAACCACTGGTTGAGACATTCAAACAGCATCAAAACGACCCATTAGTTCTAGTATATTTACCACCTGAAAATAATCAGACATCATCATGCTTCAACTGTGCAGTGCACAGGGGCATAGCCTGTGACTTACTCTGTGTGTGTGTGTGTATGTGTGTGTGTGTCTGTGGGACGTGAAGGAGGACTGCAAATCCGTCATGCAGACTCTGCAGCATTTAACACCCCAGGCATAGACTTTAAAAAGTTTGCAAGAGATGCATCCAAGACAACAAGCTAAAGCTGTCTTTAACAGAGTAATTGAAATTATGCCATCGCTATGGTTTATTTGTAAATTTCAGGTAGACCGGTGTGTGCAGTTTGAAAATAGGTGCAAAGGCATAAACAGAGGTGTTTATGCTGCCAGAACCTAGCCCGAGCGCAGGCTTGGCCCCTCCATGGCAGGACAACTGCTCAGGGAATCAAGTCGCTTTCCTTGCACTGAATTCCAACCCAGCACTGCGGGATCAGGATGGCCCAGCACTTCAAAGGAACGTGTTTCCTGGGGTCTCTCAGTTTCCCTCTTGATACTCATTTAGATGATGAATAGAGGGAGAGATTTCACCGAGGCTAGAGACTCACCACTGTAACCTAGAGCAACCTCAGAGAGCAATTAAAACCAATTAGGCCCGTGGGGGTATAATTACAGTGACTTAAGGAGCCTCTTCTGGGAAGCAAGGGGACCTGCACGTGTGCCTGTGAGGAGGCGAGCCCAGTACCTTGCCAGAATGTTTCGGAGACGTGCAGAGTAGGAGGCAGTGGCAGTGGCAGGGGTGGGGGGATGGGGGGAGGAGTGGGAGGGTGGGGTGTAGATGGGGGAAGAGTTGGGGGAGCTAGGGAGGAGACAGCGACAGGGAGAAAGGGGGCCCTTTCCAAGGACAGTTTGGTTGCCTGAAGGACACATGCAACTCTCTGCTATGCATGTGGCAGCTTCCAGGGAAGTGGGGGGGGGGAGGGGGTATGCGGCTTGATTCAGAGCTGTGGGCAGTGTAGAGGGGGCCCTAGGTCAGCAGGGACCTGTTCTGACGGTGGCCCTGGTCTTGTCACCCCTTTGCTAGACATTTGGGAGCCTAAACTTCACAGCTTGTACTCGCAGAAGCACCAATCCCTGCTGGTGCCGGGGCTAGGACTGTGTGGCCACTCCACAGCTAGAACAATAGAGTATAGTGAGTCTTAAGTACCCTGGGGACAAAGGAGGTGTGCCAGCATGCTTCTGTGTGCTGTGGCCTGGGTGAAGTAGGAACAGACCAGGACTGTGGATATCGGGGAGAGGTGGGGTGCTGGTTCTGGGATCTTTCCATTCCCAGTGGAGAAATAGGCTGCAGAGCGCCCTCTACAGCCTGCCTGGGGGAGCAGCCTGGGGCTCCAGTCTCATTTCCTGGTAGGCTCCAACAAGAGGCGTTCCTAACCAATGAACAAACCCAAGCCTCCTGTGCAGTTGGAGCATCACCCAGAGGGCTTGTGGAAGGCAAGATTTGAGGACCCACTGCCGACCTACAAATCCAAGAGGAGGTCCTGGGAGGGCAGATAGAAACCTGCAAGTTAAATAGGCCACAGTAACATTCAGGCACAGTTTGCCTGAGATTCACCATCTGGGGGTTTGTCTGTCATTTGGTAACTGCAGGCAGCCACAGGCTCAGGAGAGATACAGGTTTCCTAGAGACTTCCCGGATCATCAGATTCCCTCTCCTTAAACCAGGCATTCCGGTGGGCACGGGTAACTGACGATGACTAACGCTGAGACTTTCAAGGAGCGAGCGTGTGCAGGAGTGAGGAGAGACAGCTGAACAAGCAATCATGAAACCGCCTGTGCTCTGGAGCTTGGGAGAGGTAGGTCCAAAGTGTTCTGAGAACAACGTAGAAGTCAATAAACTCAGAGAGGCAGATAGGGAGGTATGCCAGGGTCAAGGCCCGAGGAAATCTTCAAAAGGGTTTGACAGGCCTTGTAAAGGGCACGCACGCGTCAGATAAGAAGACGACAAATATTTACAGTGGACAACCCTACAAACTTGGGATGTGTTTGGAGAGAAGACAGGGCTGTCCTTGAAATAGCTGCTGTTAGATGTGTTGTTACTGCCTTCCGTGTTTGTAGTATCAGGGAGTGGACCCGGGGCCTTGTGAGCCAGGCAAGGGCTCTACCGCTGGGAAACACCCCAGTCCTCACGGCTTGCCTTCTACCCTCAGACCAGCAGAGCAGGCTCCTTCTCCCAAAACCTCCTCTCAGACGCTTGCAAGTCTGTGATCTGAAAAGGCTTAGTAGCTGGGCTCTGAGGACACAGCTATGGGATAGTTTGCAATAGGTGAACTGGGAGCGAGTGCCGTAAAGCTGGGAACCAGGAGAGCAGGTTCACAGGAGCTTAGGCTGAACCCTGTCCTCAGACAAGACAAGGTGTGGTGTCCTTGTCCGCACTTCTCTCCTGGGTCAAAGGCATCGCTTGGATCCAAGAGCTGTCAAACGGCACCTGATACTTCCCCCGACCCCAGTCTGTCACTTGCTGCCCACAGGTATGGCTCAGTTGGACAGTTTTTAAAAGTGTTTTAAAAAATATTAGCTGCATACACAGTATTGAGTTTTATTCCGGCATTTTCAAACAAAATTTACTTTTGCTGAGTCTCCCATGTCCACACCATCCCATGTCCCTGGCCCTTTTTGTGCTTTTCTAGCCACCTGGATGTTTTGACTTTTGGAGCATAGATGTCTAAAAATGGACCAGCAACCACGGTTCCCAGTCAGAAAGCTAGAACTCCACATTTTCCCAATATCAGGGAAAACCATACAGACATCAGACAGGTCCAGGGAGCAGGGTTCAGGATCCCATCTGGCCATCTGGAAGGCAGAGGAGTGTGACATGAGGCACAACTTTTACCCTTCTGGGTGTCCACAACCGTGATGTGACTAAGGGAACGAATAATTTCTATAATTTAAGAAGTGTATATCTTATGTGTATGGTGTTTGGCCTGCATGCGTGTGTGCACTATACACTTGCAGTACCCACAGTGGCCAGAAGAGGGACACAGCTACCCTGGAACTGGAGTTACCTCCAACTCTGACTTACCATGTGGGTGCTGGGACCAAATGAACCTGATTCCTCTGCAAGAGCTCTTCTGCCCACAGTCTATAATTTTATCGGATGATTTTTCAAAGCTGTAGTATTAGCATTATTGTTATGTTTCTATGATTATTAAATATTAAGTGTATATACAAATTTGAGAAATGAATTGATTCGCCTTTAAACTCCCAGAAGATTTAAAACAGTTCTTGAGGGTTGGCAAGAAGGTGCAGTGGGACAAGGTGCTTGCTGCCAAGCCTGACAACCTGAGTTTGAACCTGTAACCCACGTGGTAGAAGGAGAGAATCTATTGCAAGTTTTCCTCCTACTCCAAAAACGTGCTGTGGAAGGTAGGGGCACACATGCCAGTGCACGGGTGAGGATGAGAGGCATGTCGGTGTGCACAT
>JABTXL010003188.1:1582273-1614207 GCA_025134845.1 Neodon shergylaensis | reverse complement strand
ACATGCCAGTGCACGGGTGAGGATGAGAGGCATGTCGGTGTGCACATGCCAATGCACGGGTGGAGGGGAAAGGCATGTAGGGCGCACATGCTGTGCCGGTGCACGGGAGGAGGGGAGGGGACAACTTTTGAGAATTGGTTCTTTCTACTATGGATTCAGGTCGTCAGACTTGGTGGCAAGTGTCTTTACCTGCTGAGCCATTCTGGCCTGACAGCACACTCTTAGTGGCGTACTAGAACTGCATGTCATGCCTGCTAGTCTAGAGACAGTCAAGCTGGGAAACCTACACAGTGGAAGCAGGCAAATGCTGGACACCAGGTCTCTCTCTGGCTGCCCCACAGGGGCAGCATCTCAGTTTCATCCAGCAGCACACCAGACTGTGGTATCTAAAGGAGCCAACAGCACGTCAAGCGACTGTTAGAATGACTTTAGTGAGTTCAACACCTACCAAGAAGACACTGGATAGTGATGTGAGGCATACAGCTCGTGACGCTCACCGGGCAGCCACTGTCCTTTCTCCATAAGGCTAGACTTAGTCTGACCACTTGACTTGTTTTGGATAAGCAAATAAGGTGGAGTCAGCAGTCACGCTGAGGACAGGCTATAGGAAGAAGACAACCTTGGGCAAAGACCACTACCATCCATGATGGGCCGGAAGAATGGGTAAGAAACGAACTGTTTGGTGCCTTTAGATCCTGACATCAGGATTTCTTTCTGGTGACCTAACCTAGCCCACCCTTACTGAGACGCTGATGACTGTGGATTTGCCGGCTAAAACATGACGGGAAGCCCCTTCAGCCTGCTATACAACAACCCCCACTCACTCAACACCCCAAGATCTCAAGCCATGCTTGCATTTCATTTCCTTACTTTCCTGTCCTGTATCCTAGCTGTTGCGGGTGTATGAAGTTCTTGACTATAAAACAGCTGCTAGCTCTAAGAACACTAACCTGCCCCAGCCCACACTATTCCTCATGCCACTCCTGAAGCCCCTCAGCTCTGTCCCCCCCAGGCTTGCTACCTGGCATGTCTTGTCTTTACTTTGCCCCAATGCAATTTCCTTTTCCTTAATAATACAGGCCAAATGTCACCTCCCCTTTGAACTGTCCCTGAACCCACATCACTGCTAAAATGAACTGCTTTGGTCCCAGAGCATGTTGGGAGCCTTTTATATAGTGCTATTATTTATCATTCCTCTGTCACGTCCCCACCCTCAGAAGCCCTCTCCACTGAGGCACTTTGTAAGTCATGGATTTCGGGACATGGAAGAGTTGGGGGCATGCCAGAGCGAGCGATGAGACAAAGGACAAAATTGTACAAGGTGTCCACATGAGTAAGAAAACAGCTCCAGTCCTGTTAGAGGAGTGCAGTGTGATTGCACGTCAGCCTAAAGAAACCCGGTGGATTCTAAAATGGAACCCACTGGTGGGTGCAGAGGCTGCCTGGGTAGGCCCTGATCTCACTGTCAGCTCTGCTTCGGTCAACATGACATACCAGACACACAAAACAGGGAGGAGAGCAGGGTGGGCCAATGCCCTCCACCTAGCCACCTGAGGCATCCAGGACATCATTCCTCCCCGGTCCTCACCATCCCACTGTGGGGTCTCCCTCCAGGATCCCACACTTCTGGCTCAGTCACCTGCACTGTTTCCCAGCTGCCCCTGGCTATACGGGTGAACAAACGGGGGAGGTTGCCACAGCTTCTCTTTTCCTCATTTGTTACGGTGTAGAAATAAAATGAACGAGGCCCACGCTGTTCATTTGATAGATATCGCATCTGGAATTTCCTGTGGGTACCGTAACCAATACCAAACTTGGTGGCTTCAGAGAGCATTGTTCTCATGTAATTATGAAAAACAGAAATCAGAGACTAATTTCTCTAGCTGAACTCAAGGGCTACAGGCCTTCTAGAGCAGGGGTTCTCAACCTTCCCAATGCGGGGACCCTTTAATACAGATCCTCACGTTACGGTGACCCCCAACCATAAACTTATTTCACTGCTACTTCAAAACTGTAATTTTGCTACTGTTATGACTCATTATATAAATATCTGATATTTGGACCCCCAAAGGGGTCATGACCCACAGGTTGAGAATCGCTGCTGTAGACGCTCCAGGAGCAAATTCTTCCTGGCTGCTGCTGTTTCTCCTTGGCTCTTGTTTGCATCCCTCCCATTCTTTCAATTCTCTTTCCGCTCCAGGCTTCCAGGACTTTCTCTTCTGGACCTGTTATCTGTGGCACTCCTAGGAGGCTCTCTATGGTGGCATCTGATGGCCACCGGAGAATCCAGGACAATTTCTTCCCCTTAAAATCCTCCGTGAGGGGACTGGAGAGGCGGCTCAGCTGTTGAGCGTGTGTACTGCTCTTCAAGGGGCCCGAGTCTTGTTCCCAGCACCCACGTCAGGTGGCTCACAACTCCCCTAACTCTAGCTCCAGAGGAGTGGGATGCGCCTTGCCTTGGTGGGCACCTGCATTTATACACATACTCATATACAGACACACAGCATACTTTAAAAATAATAAAAATTAATGAAAAATTAAGTCCTTAACACGGTCACATTTACAAAGCTCCTTTCCTAATGGAACTCACACTTCTGGGTTAGAGCCTGGTATCTCAGGAGGCCATTGTTTTCCCTGCCACAGTAGTCTGTAAGGTCTCCCTCATCTCGTTCACTTCCTGCTGCCCTGCCCTCTCTCCTGGCTCAAGTTACCTGTTGCTGTGGGCAGACTTATTAACTTGGGCTCACAGGCAAACAGATATGTGTCCTCCAGATGGCAGAAGCCCTCCTGCTGGCCTTCAAAATATTCCCCCAGTGAAAGTAAAGCATGCGGATTGGATTTCCTAAGCCATTGTCACATGCCCCAAGAAAGCACCCTGACAAGGTACTGGCGGAACCAAAATGGGGCTTCAAGGAATCATGTTTCAATAAATATATTACTTTCCCCAATAGAATAAATAAAATCCATTAATGGCGATGGTTTTCCTTTACAGTTCTGAAGTGTTGGAAGCCTGGAACTTTGCTAGCTAAGCATAACCTACGGGCAGTCAGCCACCTTCCTAGAAACAAGCTGAGGGGAGCCTCATCTGGAAACGAGGGTTCCTGCCTCTCTACAGGGGAGGTGCTACTTATACTTAGTTCCTGGGATCTTGTTAAGCTCAGCCATGTGACTTGCTTTGGACAATAAAATGGGAACAGAAGTGACCTCAGCCACCACAGAGCTGTGCTCAAAAGCCTTTGGATGGCTCTGCTATTTCTTCCTTGTCTCCTTCCTTCCTGCAGCCAGTGCATCTCAAATAAGGGTTGTTCCTTCAGCACAGTTCCTGGGCTAAAGATAAAATGAGACGGAGCTACAGAAACCCATGAATGACAGGCGAGGAATTACTTTTCCATTGAACCCAAACAGCCCATCCCTAATATCTATATGGAATTGGTCCCAGGGCATCCCTACCTCATAGTCCAAGCACACCCAAGTCCATTAAATAAAGCATAGAAGTATTTGCATATGGCATGTGCTTCTTACACCTTCAGTTTTCCCAGGTTACTCAGAATACCCAGCTCATGCAAACTCTACAAATAGCTGTTACAGAAAATAGCTGTTTACAGAAAAAAAGCCTATGTATGCTATGTATGTTCAATACAAATGAAATTCTGTCTCTAGTTGTTTTCAACCAGAAATAAACTGGACTGTAGATACAGATCCTGATTTTGTGGTCAGACCTTCCTTCCTCGACAATAAAGACTGTTTTGTGAGCCTGTTATGGGTTAGCTATGGCTCTACATTGTTAACCCACACATGTACACGCATATGTCCATGTCCATATAATGATGTTTTTCTGTTTCAGTATGCTTCAACTTAAGTGGACAAGATGCCCACTTGGAGAGATGAACACTCCACAGTCACTGATGCTCTTGAGAAGTTCTGGTTCTCTGTAACCACCAGTTGCTGTGGGACAATGGTCTTGTACTCTGTAAGGATTTGTCATTTGTACTGGTTTAAACTACCAGAACAAAAATTCTGGGAAGAGGAAAGGCCCAGTCTACAGTTGTCACCAAGACACAGAGGAAGCAAGATGAGAATGCCTCTTTGATAAAAGGTACCAAGCCATGTGGCTAACACAGACAAAAACTATGGGTTAATGTAGGATATTACACCTGTCAGAATGGCTAAAATAAAAAATATCAATGATAGCCTTTGCTGGAGAGGTTGTGGAGAAAGGAGTACACTCATTCATTGCTGGTGGAAATGCAAACTTGTGCAACCACTTTGGAAAACAGTGTGGCGGTTTCTCAGGAAATTCGGGATCAACCTACCCCTGGACCCAGCAATACCACTCTTGGGAATATACCCAAGAGATGCCCTATCATACAACAAAAGTATATGCTCTACTATGTTCATAGCAGCATTGTTTGCAATAGCCAGAACCTGGAAACAACCTGGATGCCCTTCAATGGAAGAATGGATGAAGAATGTATGGAATATATACATATTAGAGTACTACTCAGCAGTAAAAAACAAGGACTTCTTGAATTTTGCATGCAAATGGATGGAAATAGAAAACACTATCCTGAGTGAGGTAAGCCAGACCCAAAAAGAGGAACATGGGATGTACTCACTCATATTTGGTTTCTAGCCATAAATAAAGGACATTGAGCCTATAATTCATGATCCTAGAGAAGCTAAATAAGAAGGTGAACCCAAAGAAAAACATATAGGCATCCTCCTGAATATTAACCTTCATCAGGAGATGAAAGGAGACAGAGACAGAGACCCACATTGGAGCACCGGACTGAAATCTCAAGGTCCAAATCAGGAGCAGAAGGAGAGAGAACACGAGCAAGGAACTCAGGACCACGAGGGGTGCACCCACACACTGAGACAATGGGATGTTCTACCGGGAACTCACCAAGGCCAGCTGGCCTGGGTCTGAAAAAGCATGGAATAAAACCGGACTCGCTGAACATAGCGGTCAATGAGGACTACTGAGAACTCAAGAACAATGGCAATGGGTTTTTGATCCTACTGCACGTACTGGCTTTGTGGGAGCCTAGGCAGTTTGGATGCTCACCTTACTAGACATGGATGGAGGTGGGTGGTCCTTGGACTTCCCACAGGGCAGGGAACCCTGATTGCTCTTTGGGCTGATGAGGGAGGAGGACTTGACTGGAGGAGGGGGAGGGAAATGGGAGGCGGTGGCAGGGAGGAGGCAGAAATGTTTAATAAATAAATTTAAAAAATACTTAAAAAAAGTAAAAAAAAATTTAATAAGAAGCCTGAGCTAATAGGCCAAACAGTTTATAATTAATATAAGCCTCTGTGTGTTTCTTTGGGACTGAACAGCTACTGGACCAGGTGGGACAGAAACCTCTGTCAAAAAATGGCACCAACATGGACAACTAAATGCACTTAAAACCTGAGAGAGTTTGGGAAGTAATTCTAGACACAAAAGAACAGAGTTAAACATGGCTTCTTGGTAGTAGCATTTTCTCAGGTGGGTTCTGTCTGCTAGAGACAATTGTGTGTGTCACATTTAAGAGAGGTTTCCTGACTCAGCTTTAGCTGCAAAATCCTTGCAGCCCTTTTAAGAGGCCCTGCCACAAAACACTTAAATGATGTTGATGAATAGCTGACAGCATGTTTCTTGGTGGTGACAGGAACCTTGAAACTCCACAGAGTCGTGGCATTAAACATGAAGCTAGACTAGCAGAAAGCTAAGGAATGGGGTTGTTCCAGCTGTCAAAGGTATGGCTTTAATCCTAGCCACATTGTTTAGCAAATTAAAGACTCACGTGGTCAGAAAAAGAAAGATATACAGTAAAGACAGATTGAGATGAAAAAAAAATCCTCTAAATGGTTTACAGTGTGTTTGAAAATATATGTAGTCCTGGGAGAGAAAAGAAAAAGGATAAAGTCCTTAAAAAAAAGAGAGTAGTTGGGTCTGGTGACACACACCTTTAATCCCAGCACTTGGGAGGCAGAGGCAAACGGATCTCTGTAAGTTCAAGGACAGCCTGGTCTACAGAGTGAGTTCCAGAACAGCCAAAGATGCACAGAGAAACCTTGTCTCAAAAAAAAATTAAGAATAAAAATAAATGAATTAGAGTTTAAAACAAAGCCTAGTAAAGATGGAAATTACACAAGAGAATCTGGATGCTGTATGTTGTTGTGTTGTGACGTGGGAAGTCCTTCTGTATATGTGTTGCTTTTATTGGTTAATGAATAAAGAAGCTACTTTCAGCCAATGGCTTAACAAAATATAGCTAGGCTGGAAGATATATATATATATATGTATATATATATATATATATATATAGAGAGAGAGAGAGAGAGAGTAAGAGGAGCCAGAGAGAAGCCATGGAACCACCAAAGGAGACAGACATGAGCTGCTAGTTGAAACCTTGCCGGTAGGCCACAAGCCTTGTGGTAAAATATAAAATAACAGAAATGGCTTAGCCAAAGTTATAAGAGCTAACTAGCGATACACTTAAGTGACTTGCCAAGCAGTGATTTAAATAATATAGTTTCTGTGTGATTATTTCATGGTCTGGGCAGCCAGGTACAAACAAGCAGCCTCTCCCAATGGTGTTATTTTTAAAAATGTTTGACGGCTGAGAAAGGAGCAACAGCTATTAAAAGACATTTCATTATAAATGTTGCTGGATTAATCTAATATATATATATATATATTTATATATATATATATTGAAAATGCCCTGACTTCAAAATTTAAGTCAAAATATATGTTACTTTGGAGAGGAGGTTTTGCTTTTGTTTCCACAGGAAATGAGAGGCTGTGGATTCATTCCAGGTTAAGAAAAACCATGTTTGATCAAGGAAGACCCCCTGAAAAATCTTTGATAGGAGTGAATGGCCCGGATGATTGATCCAACATTTCAGAGGACCTCTGTTGGAGTTTCTTCTGAGTTCTACATCCAGAACAGCCTCAAGACTACTGGCTGAGATCATCAAGCCTCATCAAATATTCCAGCCAGGACTTGACCATAATCCTAAATTTTCTTTAGGTTACCATAAGATTATCAGCACCCCAATCAGCAGGAATTAGCCTAGAAAACTATGCCCACATTCCCAAAAAGTTGATTATGGATATCTGTCTTTGGTTAGAGTGTTGGTTACAAGTCATTATGGATAATGGGCAGGAAAAAAAGCTAAACAAAGGAGATTAGATTCAGAGTTCTTGATTTGGAAAAAAAGGGGGGGGGTGAGTGCTGTGGCACAATGGTCTTGTACCACAAAGATTTGTCAGTTTTATTGGTTTAATAAAATGCTGATTGGTCAGTAAGCAGGCAGGAAGTATAGGTGGGATGACCAGAACAGAATAATTCTGGGAAGAGGAAAGGCTCAATCTGCAGTCATCACCTAGACACAGAGGAAGCAAGATGAGAATGCCTCTCTGATAAAAGGTACCAAGCCATGTGGCTAATACAGACAAGAATTATGGGTTAATAAGAAGTCTGAGCTAATAGGCCAACCAGTTTTATGATTAATGTAGGCCTCTGTGTGTTTTTTTGGAACTGAACGGCTGTGGACTGGGCAGGACAGAAACCTCTGTCAACAACCAGTCACTGTAAAACTATACCCGAGGCTCAGGGAACATTTGGAAGAGGGGTCAGAAAGATTGTAAGAGCCAGAGGACCAGGACATCTGCTGCCAAATAGTGACTTCTAGACAGGAAAAGAATGTTACACCAAAGAACACGTGATGGCATTTGTTGTCTGCACAAGATCATATCAGTTCAACACTCCAGTGTGAATAAAGGGAGGATTCACAAGGCCCTGCCTCTCATTGAGAAGCAACAGGCAGTTGATGACTGTTGAGGGAGAAAGAGTCAGTTGTCTTCAGGAACAACCCCACCCTACCCTGGTAGAGTGCCCATGCTCTAGTTGTTAGCCCAGAAGTCACATACATATATGCTAGGATATATGTGCTATATATACTAGTATACAATACTACTATACTCATATACAAATCCTCAAAAAAAAAAAGATAGACTCAATGACCTGTACTACCCGCAGCTTGATTTCTGCTAGGAATTCAATGAAAACTGAACACAGTGTGGCTTAACTAGAGAGAATAATCAGGAAAAATCTTAGGAGACAAGGCAGACAGAAAACACTGAAAATATGTACTGCTCTTTTAAAGGAGTTATGCTTTTGTTTTATGCATATGGGTGTTTTGCTGACATGTATTGTCTATGCACCACGTGCATGCCTGGTATCCATGGGGGTCAGAAAAGGGTGTTGGATTCCCTAGAATTGGAGTTACAGATGGTTGAGAGTCACCATGTGTGGGTGCTGGAAATCAGAGCCCAGTCCTCTGTAAGAGCAACAAGTGTTCTTAGCTGGCAAGCCATTTCTTCATCTCCTTTACTGCTGTCTTACAGTGACTTGGTGTGTATACATTACCAGTGACAATACCAATGATTCCAGGGGCAATTAGGAGGCAGTGTAGAGATGCATGGTTTGCATCATGCTATTCTCACATGGGGACAAGGAACCAGTTCTGATGCGGACGCCCACTGTTGTGTACACTGGAAGCTGGCTATGGGTAAGAGCTATCATAGAGATATTAATCTGAGACCTCAGAGAGGGATAGTTTAGTTACTGACAAATGCTGTTGTTTATAACTTAACATTCTGCTGTTATTTATACAGCAGGGAGCTAAATAAATGAGTTTTGGAACACTGGTAAGTGGGACAGCTGTGACAGACAGCCAAGCCACCTTTGTGATAAACATCCTGTGTCCAGAGTGCCCAGATCAGGTTGCAGTTGGCCCTGCACAGCCTATAATCCTATTTGGATGGCTCGTCCCCACCCTCCCTCCCACACATACCAATATAACTTCATAGGTGGCTGTAACCTGAGCTGTGCCCTTTTGAGTCATGAGGATTTGTCAGGATGGGGAGTTAGACACAATGTGCCTGCTTTAGCTTCTGAAGTCTTTCTTTCTTTTCCTTATTTCCTTGAGACAAAATTCACAGGACATAGAGTTAGCAATTGTAAAGTGTACAGCTCTTCAAGGTTCATCTGCATCATACTGTCTGTCTGAATCTTATTCTATTTTCTGGAGCAGTGGTCCATGCAAGTGTGTACTGACATTTGTTTATCCATTCATCTGTTGGTAGACATTTAAGCTGCTTCCTTCTCTGGGCTATTGTGAACATCTGGGTGGACCCATGGCTTGCTCACCTGTTTTCAATTCTTTGGGGTACATACCTCTATACAGGGTTGCTAGGTGATGGGGTAATTTGCTTAATTCCTCTAGGAGCTGCTAGATTGCTTCCCACAGAGACCCTCCCACTCCAGGTTTCCACCAGCAGTGCATGAGGACTCCAGTGACCACAGCCTCACTAAAACATACTGCTAGTTTTAAAGAATAACAACTTCTCCAGCTTCATTTCTGTTGCTGTGACAAAGACCTGGACCAAATACAACTTAGGGAAGAAAGGACTTACTGAGCTTACAATTTCAGGTTACAGCCCATTTTTGTGGAAGTCAAGGCAGGGATTTAAGGCATCATGTCCACAGTTAAGAGCAGAGAGAATAATCACACAGGTCCTGTTTGCTTGCTTTCCTCTAACTTTCGTCTTATGTATTTCAGGCTCTTTAGGGAATGATACCACCCATGGTTCCAAGTCTTCCTGTATCAATTAACAATCAAGACAACCCTCATAGATGTGCCCTCAGGCTCACCTGGTCCAGATAATTCCTCAACCGAAACTCTTCCCCAGTGACTCTATGCTGTATCAAGCTGTCAGTTAAAACGTGCCCGTGGCAATAGCCATCCTGTTGGGTATGAGGTCATACTCACCAGGACTCTGGTTGCGTTTTCTTAATGACTAGTGGAAAAATGACATCATTTCATATGTCTATTTCCAATATTTTCTTTCAAAAATTATCTTCAGAATCCTTCCCATTTTCAAAACGGAATTTCATATCTTTTTTTGAGGTGTTAGAACATTTTATATCTTCTGGAAATGAAAACCTTTATCAGAAATCTGATTATCTCATTGATAATGTCCTTTGATACATAAAACTTTAGATTCTGGGGGTGCAGGGTTTAACTAGCTTTGAATTGTTGTTCATATTTTGGCATCATATTTTGAAACCACCGCCACAGAGGAGATCATGAATATTTATCTACATTTCTTCTGTTTTCCTCTAAGATTTTACTTCTTATATTTAAGTTGCTGATCCATTTTGAATTAATTTCTAAGTGCATGGCAGTTCAACTTTACTCCTTTGTATGGAACATCCAGTTGTCCCAGCACCATTTGCTGAAGAGACTATTTGGTTCCCATTAAATGCTCTCAGTACTCTTATAAAGGTATCAGTTGGTCCAGATGGGTGGGCTTGCTATCAGTGTTGAGGCTGGAGGGACATCCTGCACTCTTCTTCACAGTGCACACCTGCTACTCTTAGGTCCTCTCTTAGCACCCCTGCCGTGTCACTGCACAGTTGGGCCAACTCAAATCCTCTAAACTTTATTATTGTCATTGACTGCTGGGCCAACTCAAATCCTCTAAACTTTATTATTGTCATTGACTGCTGGGCCAACTCAAATCCTCTAAACTTTATTATTGTTATTGACTGCGTTTTCCCTCTACATTTATCACTGACTCGGGCTCAATTGTTTAAACTTTTGCATTATCTGAAACTTCATCTTCAAGCATGGTTTTGGTGTATATTATATTTCCAATTCAGTACAGGCAAAGCCCCCTTACACGGAGTAACTGATGGGAGAACTAACCCTCTAGAGCATTTTACAATGGGGAATTTCATTATTCCGGGTAGATTTATGTTTCTAACCATATTAAGAGTCTTGCTTTCTTTAAAATATGACCTGCTCAAAGTGGAATTCTGTCATTAGCACATGGCTTAAAGTCAGACTTCAAGATTGCTTCAAGCCCAGGTCCTTCCTTTCCTAGGCAGAGCTTGAAAAAGCTAATCAATCTACCCAAGCCTCATTCCCCCACATGTAAAGAGATGAAGCCGCTCTTCCCACTAAACAGATCCCACCCTCAAATCCCATGCCTGGTGTTGTGAGGACCAGACAGTACAGTGTATATGCACACATCTTACACATACAGAGGCTAGACAATGCAATTTCCTAACAGTGGCCAAGTCAAGGAAAAGAAAGATTCCTGTTAAACTCATCTCAACATTTTTTTGACTGCCTGCATATATCATGCAAAAATCCATCCCAAATTCCCCAAACACTAAGATGAAAAATGTCAAGTCCCTGCCATTACTAAGTCTGTTTGCCTTGTGGTTGTTACCAACTGTCTGATTCCTTAATACTCTGTGTGCATGCATGCTGTTCCAACAGCACATGATATGTGTTTTCAGGATGACAGTCTTATAGTCAAGGCTGTCTTTGCTGGCTGGTTTCTGGACAGCTAGGAAAGTCTTCTTTGGGGCGGTAAAATTCATTAGAAGGTGAGAACATGGCAGACTCTCAAGAGACTCTCAAGTTACATGACCAGAAACAGATGAGTGGAACAGGAGCAACACGGATGAGATTTATGGTGACAACCAATTAGTGAACACTGTTGGCTCCTCTCCTATAAGTTAAGGATCCAGTCAGTGGGCTATTTCTAATAGTTTAGCCATTGTTTCCACACTGGACAACTGACCGTTTCTGATTCCTCCCAACAAAGGCTGTTTAATCAACTGGCCATGGCCAATAAAATGGTAACCCAAATCACGACATATGGGAGAATATTTTCTGAAAAGAAAATAAAGAGAAACCAGATCAAAACACATGATCTGAATGGCGAAAGGGTTTCAAAAAGTCATAAAAAAGAAGTCTGCACATATTAATTTTCCACCTCGATAAAGAAGTCGAAACTAGGTATATAAACCTAGGGAAATCGTTAAACATACTTTTAAAGACCTGGTTGCAAGGTATTTACTGAGGAGATGTTTGCGATGAATGAATGTCTTTAAATGTACGGAATGTGTCTATTGAAACTGAGGTCATCTGAACTGGGGAGCTGAATGAACTAGGTGCAGCCATCAAAAATGGTTTTATGAAGATGGATTTAGAAAAATGGCCACAAGAAATTACTAAGAGCAAAAACAGCTTTCAAGTTGTCAGATAATACATAAAACTCTTGTTCAAACCTCCCTTTACCAATGCCAGCTGAATGCTTAAATCTCATTTTTAAGATTCTAGCAAAATGGAATGAATGTCATGGATTTCTATGGCATTGATTTCAGTAAGAAATCCAAAAGGCTCTCAAGGTGCTTCTGGGAACTGGGGGCTGCTGTGGGCTATGCTCACTGCCAGCCCTTGCTGTGGGCTACAGCCCTTGCTGTAGGCTATGCTCGCTGCCGACCCTTGCTGTGGGCTATGCTCACTGATGTCCCTTCCCGTAGGCTATGCTTGCTGAAGTCCTTTGCTGTGGGCTATGCTCACTGACACCCCTTGCTAAGGGCTACGTTCATTGAAGACCTCACTCTCCACTTTTGTGGAAGCTGCCCTCTGGCCGTTCCTTTTCTGCATGCTATTATCTCTATTATATGTTGTCATGTTGTCATTGTTTCTCTAATCCCCAGGAGTCCTCTACTGTGAAATCTATGTGTATGTCACTTTCCCTGAAGATTAAGGGATAAGGGCAAGAGGAGACAGAAAGGACGGCTTTACTAAAGGAGCCCTCCTTCCCCCAGCAATCAATCCACAGCTGAATGCCAGACACCTGGGTTCCAGATCTCCTTAGTCCTGTTGTTGGACTTGCCTTGAAGCTCTTACAGTACATTTGCTGTGTCTGATCTAGACCGAGAGAGAGAGAGAGAGAGAGAGAGAGAGAGAGAGAGAGAGAGAGAGGGACAGAGACACAGAGACAAGCAGAGAGAGAACAATACAGATGCAATCATTTCATTCTTTTTGTTTTTAGACTGTATCTCGAAGGCTTTCATTTTCCTTTGTGAACCGTGGAAAGAATTGTTTCCCTTAAGCCACCCAGGAGAGAAACCATGCTGAACGCCTTAGCTGGAGAAATCCACTGTGATTGTTTATGGACTTTTGGTGTCATTCATTTCTGGGCAAGTATGTATGGTTGGTATCCTTGGCATGCCAGATTAGGGATAGCTATCAAGTGTTCTTCAAATCTACATTTTCTAATTGGCATGCAGTGAAGACATAGTATTTAGAGTACTTTGTAGGAATAGAAGACAATGGAAAGACCTAAAATTTTAATTCAAATGATACACATACACCAAACACATATTTGTATGTAGTGGTTACTGGAAGAAGATAGTGTCTCTGTGGTGGGGTATAAAAGCCTTTAACATCATCCTTCTTGATTTTCTGCATCACCCAATGCTCAGTGAGCTTCTATATTTTATAATAGGATTAAAGGGAAAACGCCATCATTTTCTTATTAGTTATAAAAAGGGGCAAGTACCTGAGAACCAAATTTAGCCAAAATACAAAACAAGTTGGTATTGTTTGGGGCAGAATGCGTCGCCAGACACAACACCAAGGCATAGAAAACAGAAAACGGAGAGAACATGGGAACAGAAAGCTTCCTCTCCCCGGGATCTTTTCTGTATTTCTCAGCAGCTGGAGGGTGCAGAATGTTGATACAGCTGACACAGCCAGAAGTGCTATGAAGACTTACAGCCATGCTCCTTTCTGAGGAAGCCAAGGCACCACGCTGACTCATAATGCTACCTTTGAGCCATGCCCTGTCCGTATTCCTGTCACATCTGTAAATGTGAACCATGCCCCTCATAAACTGACTTTACTTTCACCACAAAGGGGATTTCTTTAAGATAAGAGATATAAGAAAAGAGCTCTTCACGTTCTCACTTAATTTTTACAGTTTACATAATCTTTGTGCTTACCTATAGAGTCCATCCTTTAAGCATCTTACCTTCAAAAGCTACTATAGGAGAAAAGAAATCATCCTAGCTTGTTTTCCTAGCTGTGAACCCTTCTGAATGACAACAATGACTGTCCTTGTAAGACGGGCCCACTGGTGTAATAGTGGCACAACCACCATGGGAGTAACCAACCACTTGCTGATTAGATTTAAGCTTTGCTTCACAAGATGAAAATTATACCTGATACCAGTTCCATACTAAGATTCTACAGCTAGACAGGATATAGGCTACTATGTTTATGTGGTTGAATGGACATGGTGTTAGACAAACTCCCACTGATTGTTACACCTGAAGGTCAATGTATCTCTCAATCCTCGTCTGAGAAGCTTCCACTTGCAGTAGATGATGATTAACACGGAGACTCACAACTGGACAAGGCACAGAAAATAAGAGACTGAAAAAATTCTCAGTCCTAAATGGAAGATCTGTGCCTTTCCCCTCTCCTAAAGCTCAGGGATCATTGAAGAAGACAGGGAGGAAAGAGTATAAGAGACAGAGGTAGGAGATGACTGCATATGAACCCACAGCTGTTGTGACACCACACACGAGACCTGTGAAAGTCCAAGCAGCATCAAATCGCGTCATGAAGAGGGGAGTGAGACATGAAGGCCAATATTTCCTGGCCTCAGAGATATTGGTAATTGTGAGCCGGTTGGAGAGGGAGAGACAGATTTCTCTAAGCAATCAGGTACTAGCAGTTGGCAGAGGGTGAGGTGGATGAGGAAGCATAAGCTGTCTAGGTCTCCCTGTTCCGTGCAGGGCTCGGACACATCGTCTGCTTTTCGGTTTTGCCAGGGAAAGAATCTCAAGTTGTAAGACAAGGCAGGAAAGAGTGAGGGTTGTTGTTAATGAGTTACAGTTGCTATGCACAGGAGGCCCTGCCCTACTCATCTCCATGGGTGCTGTATTCCTTTGAAATTAGGCAGGCCTATGTCTGGGTTTGTCCAGGGTGCTTCCTCAGTTTGACGGACAAAGCCTGCATGTAGTACACATCTTTATGGATCAGTTATGGTCAGGACAAAGGAAAGATCTACAATGTCTAACTCCCCTCCCCTCCCCCACCTTCTGTTGTCTCCAGCCCAATGCTACACATCTTCCCAATGTCACTTCATGCACAAGACTTTTCTTGGCACTGCATAAGTCCTTCCTGGCTTCCCATGTTGTATCCCAGTGGAGGACAAGACAAATATGATCCTCAGTTTGACCTGTGTGGGCACTACTTTTTCCCAAAGTGTAGCTTAAAAAAAAAAACCCACCTCTATCCACAACAGTGCAGGCACACAATAAATATTTGCTGACTTAAACAGTGAAAAGAAGAAATATTCCCCCTCTGTGAACCTGCCCCGCCAAGAGAGCTCCTCCCTATGATGAAAGGGCCGCCTCTGCAAGAGCTGCCCTTCTTTCTGCAGAGAATTTCCTGGATTCTCTTTTTATATTCCAGGAGTGACAGAGCTGTCAGCCAACAGAGGACTGTCAGCATCACAGCCTCCAACCTGCCAACTCTGGTTCCACAAAAACTTCCTCCTTCTGTTAGTTGTAGCAAAAGTATAGCTCAAAGTAAAGCCATCATCATATCCGGAAAGATCAGGGCTAGCTGGTCAAAATGCTCCTGACTATGAGTTAAGCAGCAAGGCATAATCTGGGGCTCCCATAATGCAAAGCGAGTCCAAACTATTTCAGCAACTAGCATCGAATGGTTTTGTATTTGTTACCTTCTGCTCTTCAGTTTAAAATGAATAAATATTAGTCTGGATGACTGACAGGTACAGTTACACCAACCATATTTCCATATGTATTTATTTACTAATAACCTTGGCTCCTTCCAGCAAGCATTCGACCCATTTAGTCTCACATTCCCTGACATCCTATTCCCTAAGGGAGGCTCTTCAGTTAAGGAGCTGGGCGAATTCATCAGTACATGTTTGGTTCTACAGGGAGCTTAGAAAATACTGCTGACTCTTTTGCATTTTGGGTAGAGCACTGGGCCTTCCTTACGCCTCAGTTCTTTTTTTTTTTTTTTTGATTAAACTTCAAACAATTTCACCTTTCCAGAGTACAAAGGCAGGAGGCAGCCGTCTCTGAGGAATGAGGTATACTGTACCTGGGACTTAAGAGGCAAGCGAAGCGTAGATTCCTAAGTTAGATATCTCACCTGGCCAATCTCAAAAGCCTTTACATTCCAAAGAGAAATAAATGGCTTTGATTGCGGTGGCTGCTGCCTGAACAGTCTCAGGATACGATGTGCTAGCTGTGGGCTAGAAGGAAGCTAGAAGGAAGGGAGGGCTCTATCTGATAAGCAAACAAACAAACAAAAATGTCCGTTGAACTCAGAGAAAAAAGTAAGCCAATGTCAGTTGCAGACCAGTCGCGGGCCACAAAGCAGAATCGCCTAAGTAGCTGCTCGAATCTGGCACCAGGATTAGTTTTTTGTCAACCGAACACAAACTAGAGTCATCTAAAAGGAGGGACCCTCCATTGTGAAACTGCATCAATAACGCTAGCCTATAGGCAAGTCTGCAGGGCTGTTATCTTGATTAATGCCTGATGTGGGAGGGCCCGCCCCACTGTGGGGGGTGCCACCCCCAGCAGGTGGTCCTGGCTTTTGTGTGTAACAAAGCAGGCTGAGCAAGAAGCCTGTGGTCAGTACTCCTCCATGGCCTTGGCTTCAGCTCCTGCCCAGACTCCCTGAGTGATGCCCTCAGAGTGGTAAGATGAAGCAGACCCTTTCCTCCCCGGGCTGCTTTTGGTCACCGTGTTTATTACAGCAATAAAAACTCTAAGCAAGACATTGATGACTGGGGAAAATTAGGGTTAAAAAGACAGTTCCTTGCGAAAGGATAACTGGGATCAGAGATGCTGAAGAGAGGTAGTCTACATTGTCCAGGCAGTTGTGTGGCTCTTCTCCCTAACGGTCCCAAATGGGTCATCCCACTTCACGACTGTTGGCTTGTTGAAATCATCACCACCTGCCACCCACTCATGCTCATCCACTGGTCACAAACAGCAGTCAGAGTGTCCCGTGAGGCCACCTCCCAGGCATCTACAGCAGGCCTACCATGAACCACCTATGAACCCGCCTCAGCATAAGCCTGGTTCATTGAGATCTCCCCCAGCTCTGCATCCCTAACTGAGGGTTAAGATCTAGGCACAGGAGGGAAGAAAGAAGGAAGAAGGGATCGCAGTTCCCTCTCAGATGGTGGGGGCTGTAGAAAGAGAGATTTTGCTCCAAGCCAGGGTCACATTTCCTGGTAGTGTTCAGCACTAGGAGTCTAATGATTGAAACGAGACTGTGCTTGAGATTGGATGTGATGGTAGGCCTTGCAATTAGCTGCAAGCAGCTAGAAAAATCAAGGGACCTGACAGCTTTTATCCTGCCTGCATGGGTAACCTCTCCCATGGGGAAGGCTTGATGAGTAGCTGCACTGAGCTGTGCTCAGTGTTCCGAAGCACACACCAGGTGTGCACTTTTCCTTCCAGAGAAGAAGGCGCCACCCACCGCCATTTCTCCTTCTTATTTGTGGAGCGGGCCCTAGCTTGGTTTAGTCAGCAATCAGTGTGCCCTGATCTAGACCATTGTAAACCAATTTTCTTTCTACTGTTCCCATTTGCTAATGTTGGCTCTGCAGGCAGGCATAGGATGTGGTGCTGGCCAGTGAGTAAGGAAGCAAAGAGTTTTGCTTGGGAAGGGACAGATGGGAAAGGCTCTGCCTTCTATCGCCTCCTGTGGTAATCTGAAGGTAACTGGCCCTCATAAGCTCACATGGAGTGGCACTATTAGGAGGTGCGGCCTCGTTGGAGTAGGTATTCCCTTGTTGGAGGAAGTTTCATTCTAAGATCATGTGGCAATACATAGATTAATAGAAACGGGTTAATTTAAATGTAAGAGCTAATTAGTAATAAACCTGAACTATAGGTCAAACATTCTGTAATTAATAGGAAGCCTCTGCAGAATGGAATGGGACAGAGAAACCTCCATTTACAGCTCCCAAAGTAAGATGGCTGTCTAGTGAGAGTGAGGGACACTTGCCAAAAGTCGTCAGCCTCTCTGCTTATAAAGTA
This sequence comes from Neodon shergylaensis, assembly GCA_025134845.1. Taxonomy (NCBI): domain Eukaryota; kingdom Metazoa; phylum Chordata; class Mammalia; order Rodentia; family Cricetidae; genus Neodon; species Neodon shergylaensis. The sequence goes on along the minus strand of JABTXL010003188.1, from coordinate 1,596,241 downwards.
GATTTTATGTGGTTATGTAAGATATCAAAGCAAACTCCAGTCCAAACAGTGAGCAGAGAGCCAAACCCCACAGAGAGGCCTGGTAGTTCCTCCCTGGCTACCTCTTACTGCTGGTTCCCGAGGGGATCAGGCCAAGCTGCAGATGTTTTACAGCGTGTCACACAGACTCCGGGAAGATGAGAAGTTGTTCCCCTGCTCCTTCTTTTAACTGTGCAGCTGCCTCAGATAGGTTCCTGCCGACTTCTAAATCCCCTGGAGGAAGAGCGGACTCCTGTTCCTATGTGAAAAGTTTCTGAATGTCTGTAGTTAAACATGGTCTTAGAGTTCCTGGAAAACTCCAAACGAGATACATGAATGGAATGGGCCAAGAGACCCCGCCAGCTCCTGTACTGATAGTGAGCCGAGGCCTGAGTAGAACATATACACTTACATGAACACCCTGTTTGCTTGAAACAGAGGGATAGATGATAACGGGTTTTAGATTCTCCAGAAAAGACGGGCACTGGCAAGAAAGAAGCAGGCAGGGAGACACAATCAAAGGTTGTGAAAGAGAGGCCAGAGGCTAGGGCAGCAGAATTCTAGATTCTTACCATGACCTTTGCCCCTGGCGCTACTCCTTTGATTATGCTAGATGCTATCCTGTTATGTAATTCTGTTCTAAGATCAAAGGTGTCTCTCAGATGCCATTAAAGGTACCAATCAGTGGACTCTAAGATGGGCAGATTACCTGGGTGGGTAATCACAGCGCTTTCTAAGCAGATTGTCTCTGGCTGGCAGCAGAAGTCAGAAAAGGCTGCTGCCACTCAGGTCAACTAGATGTTGGAGGGGCCTATGTGGCGAAGGTGCAGGGGGAACAGAGTGTTTTAATCAGCTAAGTTGGTAGTAATGTTACCTAGCCATATAAACCAGAAGGAAATCAGAGGAAGAAGGAAAATCCAGAGTGATAGTACCTGTTCTAAGGTACTTGTTTAAGCAAAAATCCTATGTCCCACTCCCATTAATCAATGGAAAACAAACCTAAGAATGGATAAATCTCCTACATGGTTAAAAAGAAAAACAACCTTCCACCGCAGCAATGGCTTGTGAGGACATGGGCTGGGGAGGGAAGTGGATGAGGGAGGACAGCGCTGAGGAAGCTGGCATCGCAAAGAACCTGCCCACCAGAAGGCAGATGTGCAAGGAGCTGCAGAGAACCTGCCCAGAGGCGGGTATGTTTTGTGGGGTGGCACAGTGACACTTTAATATTTGGTGCTGTATGGATTGCAGCCTTCCAGATACTGAATTTTTTAAAAGAGAAACTAGAAATAAAAGTTTATAAAATTGCCACAATTAAAAAATCCTTCTAAAGGCAAGGTGCAGACTATCCAAACATATCTTTCAGTCCAAACTAGGCCTGGAACCCAAGTCTGTTTGCTAACAAGGCACAGTTGTGACCATCTCTGGAAGGGAAGAACAACTGAAGACGTGTCTCACACCACGACGGGCCCTTCCTGGAGGCACTCAAGGCTGCAGTCACTCGCTGCTGGAGCTCTCTGGGTTTGAAAATGACCCAACTCTTCCCAAGAACATTTTAGAGATGGCAGTCCTAAATTCTCTGATGTCCAGGCCTTGCTTTATGAACCACTATATTTTAAACAAGTCCTGGTGAGGGGAGGTTCTCAGTCAAGGTGTGCTGATGCGTGGCGGTCTGCAAGGCGCTAACTCAAACTGATTTCTGCAGGAGAACAAATATAGCAGCTTATTTTTCACCCAGAGACACAGGACAATGAAATTATTTTTTCTTTAAGACATTGTGCACAGCACCAAATTGTTTGCATTGAGCAGAATCTTCAGTGCTAATTAAAAGGAACTATAAAACTATGGTGGGCCTTTTGCCAAACAGTTTCAATGGTGGAAAATTTTGAGTGGCCTCATGTTGTCCCCACGCATCCCTATAGCAGTAGAAGACATCAGAGTGGCTCCCTGTAGCTATGAGTGGTGTGGATGTGTGGCACTGAGAGGAGGCTGGCTACGGAGACCTGGCAGCTGAGCCTAGGATGGAGTAAGGATGGGCGTGGGCATGGCACAGAGAATGGACAGGATGCAAACGTGGCTGGGAGCCAACGGAGCTAAGACAGCTCCCCAGGTCCCAAACAAAGAATCTAGAACTCCTGGGAGAAAAGCGTAGAAGGGATTCTCAAATGAGTCCTGTGGACAGACAGACATTGCCAGCCTAAGAAGGAAACTGACATCCACATAAAAGAAGAGAGAGGCTTTTTTCCAGTTTTAGCCTGGATTTCATAGTCACTGTGCAATGTCCACAGGTTGGGTCCTCTGGGATACAGACCCAGGCTAGCAGAGGGCCCTGGAAACAGGACTGGGTAAGAAGAATAGGCAACGGCATTCAACAAGGCCTCTAGCCCAAGGGGCGCTGAGCCGGCTTGTCTTCCAAGTTAAGACAAATTGGGGTGAAGAATCTGAGCGTCCACGCCCACACCATTCATGGACTTTGCACAAAGCAACTTCTGGGAAGCACATTACAACCTGGGTGATTATCAAGTGGATCACTTGACAGAGCGCGGCCGTCACGGGATCAGCGTGCATCAGGCACCGAGCAGAAGCCAGTGCTGCTGGCCTCTCCCCATACTGGCAGCTAGAGTTCAACGACTCCGAGAGTTCAAGGCCCTGGAAAGCAAGCCCTTTTCTGCAGCAGCCTGTATTTAACTGGGACAGATGAGGCCAAAGTCATGAACGTGGCTGGGAGCAGCTCAAACCAGAAGGAGGAATTAACAGGATAAATGCAGAAAAGGGGCCACAGCATCCTGAGCTGTGACATGGACCCTCAGTGTGGAAACCTTTTCTCTGGTTTGAATTGCTTTGGTTCCACTTCTATGGAACACAGGTTGATATTAGAAATAACACGAGCCTCTCACAAGAGCCCCTTCAGAGATGAAGGCTTAGATGATGCTATCAAGAATCCCTGCAGGAGAAACCTACTGAGCTGGTGACATGTAACTTCTGTGGCCCATTGATGATGGCTTTGATATCACCCAGGAAAATGATGGGATTTTAAGAGGGTTTGTATGTGTAAACCAAGCAGTTCACTGGTTTGGTTTCGTTTTTCCTATGGAAAGATTCCTTTTAGAGACCTGTGATGCAGACCAGTTCGTGCCTCTTAGCATGTGTTCTTAAATCCATGAAGAAGAATCTTGTCTGGGACTATTTTTCTGGCAATGGAGAGTCATTCACAGTACTGCACAAACTAGACAGCAGGGCTGGCTATTAGACACAGAAGGGTCTTAAGATTTTTTCCTTCACAGTTACCTTGATAGTCAAACCACACAAAGACACAAAAACAGAAGAGAATTACAGACGAATTTTCCTTATGAACATAGGTGCAAACATTCTCAATAAAATACTTGCAAAGTGAATATAAGAACACATCAAAAAGATCATCCAACATGATCAACTAGGTTTTGCCCACAGAGATGCAGAGATAGTTCAACATATATAAATCAATAAACGTAATCCACCACATAAACAGATGGAAAGACAAGAAACAGGGGTTCATCTAATTAGATACAGAAAAGTCCTTTAACCAAATCCAACACCTGTTTATGATAAACTTCCGGAGAGACTAGCGACTCATGGGACACATCTCAATATTAGGAAAGCTATTTACAGCATGACCATAGCCAACAACCAACATAAATGGTTAGAAACTCACAGCGATTCCACTAAAATCATAAACAAGACAAGGCTGTTCACTCTCTCCAAACCTGTTCAATATAGTACCTGGAGTCTTAGCTGGAGCTATAAGACAACTAAGGAGATGAAGGAAAGGAAGAGAAGGACAGGGGAAGAGAAAGGGGAAAGGGGGAGGAAGGGAAGGGAAAAAAGAGGTGGGAAAATATCTAAGTTCCTTTATTTGTAGACGATAGGATGGTGTACATTAAGTGACCCTAAGAATTCCAGTGGTAATCTCCTACCACTGATTTTACCTTTTCAACAAAGTAGAAGGATACAAAACTAACACACAGAAGTCAGTAGCTTTCGTATACACAAATGACAGATGGAGAAAGACATCAGGGAAACAATACCTTTCATATTAGCCTCAAAACATATAAAATATATTAGGGTAACTCCAACCAAGCAAGTGAGTGACTTGTATGATTAAAAATTTTAAGACACCAAAAAAAGAAATTGAAGAAGAAATCAGAAGTTAGATCTTTCATGCTCATGGACCGGTAGGATTGATATTGTAAAAATGGTTATCCCACCCAAAGCAATCTATAGAGACGATGAATTCCCCAACAATATTCCAGCCCAATTCTTCACAGAACTTGAAAGGACAATTTCACTTCATTTGTAAATAGAAACAAATGAAAATCAGGACAGCTAAAACACACCTGAAGAATAAAAGAACTGCCAAAGGTATCAACATCCTCGGTCTCAAACTGTACTACAGGGCTCTAGTAATAAAAACAGCAAGGTATTGGCAAAAAAGCTGACATATAAATCAATGGAGTAAAACCGAAGAACCAGAGATAAGTTCACACATCTATAGATACCTGGATGTTTATAAAGAAGCTAGAAATACACACTGGAAAAACGGCAGCATATTCAAAAAGTGGTGCTGGTCAAACTGGACGGCTGCATGTAGAAGAAACAAACAGAACTGTGTTTATATCACCCTGCATGAAACTCTACTCCAAGGGATCAAAGACCTCAACATAAGGCCAGATACACTGAATCTGACAGGAGAGAAAGTCTCAATGGCCCGGGAAACACCTTTCTGAACAGGACACTGAGAGCGTGGGCACCAGAACAGCACTCAATGAACGGGAACCCTGGAAACAGAAGAGCTTCTGTTAGGCAGAAGACGCCTTCATTCAGACAAAGCAACAGGGAAAAGATTTTTACCAACTACATATCCAATAGAAAGCTAATCTCTAAATTTTATGTATTAAGAAAACAACCCAATTAAAAATGGGATGCAGACACAGACAACTCTCAAAAGGAGGAAATTCAAATGAGGAGAAACAGTGAAAAGAAATATTCAACATCCTTAGTCACCAAGGAAATGCATATCAAAACTGCTTTGAGATTTTTATCTTAACGCTGGTTAAAATGCTCAGGCTGAGAGGGGTTAAACAATTGCCCAGCCCTGCGGATGGAAGGAGGAGAGTGGTAGCCAGCCCCTGGCTAGTGTGGTTCTCAGGCTGCACCTCCGCCACACTGATCCCAACCCTCACGCTCACACCATCCTCTTCTGATGGGTCCACAGCAGCACAGCAGTGATAAAAATCATACTTGAGATAAAGTCAACAAACATAACCTCAAAGACAAACTACTCTAATATCCCTCACTCGGGAAAGTTACAAGAATTTCGACGTTGACAAGATTGAGAGTGGGTGTTTCAAAGGGCTCACTACATATCCCGTTATAATCCTAGGGATTCTTATATTCACATACAGGTAGAAAAACTCACACTTATATGCGGGATCCCTGTGAACGGTCAGCAGTAGACCTGAAAACCTGCTCATTGAAATCCCTCAATGTTCTCTGAGTGAAAGATTGGCATGGTGGATGATGGTCAAATAGCTGTCTTCTTTCTAATGTGGCCATGGTGAGATGGACAGGATTCACCTATAAGTCACTGGCCGGCACCTTTTGGTGTGAGCTGTCTGGTTCACATGCATGAAGGTGCCTCCCCTGGCTGTATACATATTAGCTACTTCATAACTGTGTCATTTTGCTACTGTTATGAATCATAAGGTAAATATTCAATATGCAACCCCCCAAAGAGGTCATGAGAACCACCGGTCTACACACATCTGCACCCTTCTCCCTCCTCAGCTACTCTTAGTTCTCAGCCCACCTTCTCTAAGCACAAACGCACCTGCCCACAATTCGGTCCCCTCTGGAGAAGAGGCGATGAAATTGGGCCCAGGTAGATACTGGCGAGCTTTCATTCTTTATGTGAGGTTGGCGCAGCAGGAGCAAGGGCATTGGCTGGGCAGCAGCTTCCTAACTAGGAGCCTAAACATTTCCTTTGAACAGATCTTTAGGCTGCTCTGCTTGGACTTCCTCTTAGGGAGCACACTCCTTGGTGAAGGTTCTCAGCCGCAGTGCCATAGCAGGAAGGCAGAATGGAGGGGGTTCTTCGGCAGTCTGGAGACGTTCCCCTTGGGCAGAGTGGAGATCTGATCAACCATGGCAGGGCGGACTCTGAAGTTGGTTCCCAGACAGCCTGCCTGGCTTTCTCAACCTTCAGTGACAGTCAGAAGTAGGTTCGTTGTGCCACAGAAAGGAACGCACATTGACTCTTACTGAAAATACCAGGAAGATGCAGGACCATTCCCTACATTAAAGTCCTCATGGCTTTATTTTCAGTTGTCTTTGTCATAAAGCATTTGGCTCCTCATTTGGTCCCCAGGGTAACTAAAGGCAGGAAGGAAGCTTGGTGGATGCACCTTCATTTCGTGCATCACCTTTCCTTTGGGTCAGACTCCTCCTAGACTCTGCATACCCAAAGAGTGTCCATGGAAGACCTGGGGACCCTGACCCCTTTCAAGTTCTTTAAAGCTGAAGGCACAAAGAAAAGAGCCTTAAACCTGAGGTTCCCTGAGATTCCAGAAACAGCAAAGCTTCATAGGACAAACCAGTACCCAAAGATTTGTCCCTTCCCCTCCCCGTTCCCTCCCTCCCTTCTTTCTGGTGGCAGGGTCCAGGGAATTGAATTAGGGCCTCAAGCACTCTGCCACTTAGCTCCATTCTTTCCACTAAACGTTTCTATACTGGTGAGGCCCACATCCTTAGGCAGAAATAATAGTTTGGTATTAATAATCATATTTTATCAATAATCATATTGATTCCCCAGAGTGAGGACAGTGGTAGTGGCTTCTTGGGACCTGAGATAGCAATCAATTAGACCCTCCTTTGGCTGAGACTGTTTAATGAGAAGTCCCTGTCCCAAAGAAAAGTTCTTCTTCAACTTAAATCTAAGTTCATGCCAGTGGCCTGAATATAAATGCGGGGTCACTGTACCTCATTTATCAGCATCTATTTCCTGTGTTCTACATTGGCTAAAGTTCTCTTCTCTGCTCTTCCCCATCACCCATCTCTTTAGTTGGTATGGTGAAAGCTGTGGCCAAGCTGAGATCATCTGCAAATCCGGAATCTGGCAATTTTGCCTTGAAACTCAGCTACAGGAAGCACGAAATCAACCATCCTCCCTCCCTCCCTCTCTCCCTCCCTCCCTCCCTCCCTCCCTCCCTCCCTCCCTCTCTCCCTCCCTCCCTCCCTCCTCCGTCCTTCCCTCTCCATTCTTCCGTCACTCCTTCCCCTCTACCACCCTGTTCCTTCCAGACATGAAGTCCTCTGTCATATACAGCCCATGGGATGCAGTGTGTTCTAAAGACACCAGTAAGACACAGCCCTTGACCTGGAGTTGGTGAACAACCTGCAGGGGACAGCAGTGGTGACAGCAAAGAGAGGGTGGCTAGGAACACCCCAGAAAAGCTGGTCCGTTCCTCCTGGGTGCCATCTTGCACAGCACAGTGTGATTCCCACCTGGAAGGCTGAGATTCAAGTCAGCCCGCCGACCTCTGTGCACCTCGCTGGTCTGGATGTCCTCGGAGTTTAGGGAAGCCTTAGCCCCTGGCATTTTATTGTCCTTCCAACTATTTTATCACAAGGTGACTTCTTCCTAACTATTAAAGGCTAGAATCTGTGAAGTCTGGGCCAATGAGTATTTTTACTTTCTTCTCAAATTCAAAGCAGATGAGAAGTCTGAAGTTCTTCTAGAGAAAGGCATGAGCTGGATTTCCTCCTTTCTGGGTGGGAGACGGAAGGACATAGAAACCAGCTGACTTAACAAGCATCACTGCCAAGTGCGTATTCAAGGGAAGCGAGCAGAAGGGGCCCGGAATGCAGAGGCCTTGCCTGGGACAGGTAGCCCTTTCCCCTTTGCAGTTGAGGCACTCCATGGGGCCCAGCTCAACTACTGGAAGTGGATGAAGGTTCTTTCTCACCCTCACTTAAACCGAGTCAATCTTACAAAAAAACAGATAACCAAACTTAGGTTGGGGAAATTTGGAAGATGCCTTTGGAATGGCCTCATCACTTCAGAGAATGATAATCAGCTTCGCCACAAGTATCACTATTTACAAGTCTCCAGGAGCAGCTATCTCGGGAAACTCAAAACACAGACACCTTGGTGTCTTTGTGGCTGCTCTTACTATGTTCTTTTTCTGTCCACTCCAAGACCACCACCCATGTCATCCAAGCCATCTCTTCAATTAATGTCTCTGACAGCCCCGCAAAACTTTCAAGTGCACAGAGAAAAGTCACACCTATTGTAGGTGGCCCTGGAGCGTTCAGTGGCCTCCCTTCATGCCTACCCGGAACCTTCCCCTTCTCCAGCTCTTCCACCAGAATCGCCTGCCCTGTTGCCATCTCCGGAAGGCCTTCTGAGCCAGGCATGGGCTATGCCCCTTAGGACGGCACTGCATCAAGCAACAGAAAGTCCAAGCAAATAAGCACCCGAAGGAAGACTAAAGGGAAGGCATACAGACCTCACAGACGTTGAGGGCCTCTTGAGATGTGTGCTGGGTGTAGCCTATCCCTCATCTTCTGCTTCTGCCTCTGGGATGCCCCATGTATAGGCTGGGTGGCCCTGTTCGCTCCACCTTGCTTGTTTCTTTGCAAACACAGGCAGAAGGAATACTTCTTCATAGATTCCTCTACAAAACCCACCATAGGCTTCATGGCTTGGGATGCTGGCCTGTCCCTTGGTGATCTACTGGTCAACATGGAGCAGAGCGGTGTTTGACATGGGTTAGGTGGCCAGGAGTTAACTCTTTTACTGATTAGGTATAATTACATGCGGATGGATGAATGCGCAAACCCTCTGGGAAACTGTGGTCAACGCTGCCAGAGTTCAACCTCAGATCCAGAGAGGCAGCCTGAGGAAGGTCTAGGGAGGGAAGCCTGTAGGGTAAGGGATGACTACCAGGAAGGAGGTATCAGGGCTCGGCCTGTGTGGTGTTCAGGGGCTCCCAGGTAAGCAGGGGCGGAGGAAAAAGGAGCCAAGAGATGCGGTGTAAGAGATAGGGGTTATCAGGTCTGCAGCTAGGCTCACAGCACTTTAGTTGCTCAGCTCCAGTGGTCTCTCAGACACTGTCAGAGAGAAGAAGTACCATAGATGAGGCGACAATATGCATATCCAGCAACAGCATCCAGGTCAAGGAGGGCCTTGCACGCCACACTTCCAGGCACGTTTAGGGAGAGCATGCTGAGATGGCCAGAGCAGTTGGCCTCAACACACCTGCCTTTTACTTGCTCACTCGAGGTACCCCAGAGACTCCGCATCAGAGTCATTCTGATGACTCCCTGAATGAGCAGCTAAAGAGAACCTCTACAGAGTCTGGCACATGGCATACACCAAGAAACACTGGTGTTTCTTTTTTTCCTTGAACTCTAAGAGGGAGGAGCCGGTGATGCAAACATTCACAGCTGTCTGTTACAAGCCTGGGGACTCAGCAGGTGGATGCAAAGTGACACCAGGCACAAGGGGGCGGGACACTACTGCCTACTATGCTGCATTATAGTGCCTCTCATCACAACTGAAAAACAAGCCGCACACTGGGGCCGGACAGGCATCCCGCTCTGGTCTCCTTCTAATGTAGCACAGCATAACTGAAGAAGCAAGACCCATGCTGGGGCCAGGTAGGCATCCAGTTCTTGTCACTTGAAATCTGGCGAAAGGCTCAGAGCTTTGCGACATTTTCAAATTCTTACAAAATCCACAAAGCTCAGGGCTGAAAATGCTCACAGGGAATCTCTTTCCCATGTCTACAGTGAATATGGCTCTCTTTAAGGGATCCTCTTAGCCATGTCTACTTCTTCACAGGGACAAATGAGTCAGGAGCAGAAGGTTAGAATCATGCCACACAGACACTGAACGCCGACACTTGAGGAGGAACGTAATTCCCAACAGAGCATTTTTCGTAGATGCTTTAACATCGGCCACAGTGTAATGTGTTCCCTTTGTGTGCTGTGAGAAAAGAGGAGCGTTTTGGAAGCTGGATGCACCCAGAGCCCACCATTAGGGACCAACCGTCCCTTGGCCTGCAGATTTCTACCTAGCTGGCTCTGGGCAAGTCACCCTGCCTCCAGAGACTCTGTTTTCATGTCTCTTCACCCACAGAGAGGAGGGGACCCAAACGCGAAGGTTGTTAGGAGCCCGAGCGAGACACTGCGGTTTGATAATGGATTAAAAGCCTTGGCACGCTTGATGAAGGGAAGGGGGAAGGAGAGCTGTAAGTCTTCAGGTAGTGCCAGATCCAACGTCACAGAAATCTCTTATAGCTTGGATTATTTAACATAAAGTCTATAAACACCGTGCAAAAGAGATTACTGCCTTTATCATGATACAGATGGGTATGTGGGCCACACACGACTCCCAATTCTGTCCTGTTTCTGCTTTCCACCTGAGCACTGGCTAATGTTTGCTGACCATGACAAACGACCATGTCTGCCGTCACGAAGCCACAGGGGAGTAATAAAAGCTGGGTGTGTAAAGCCTCAGTGGTTCTTACGGTGGCCAGACTTCACAAGGTTCAGAAATGGGGACTCAGAACAAGGTAAATATTAACTCTCCGGAAACTTCAAAGCTGGTCATGGATAAGGAGATGCAAAAGCAATGAGGACAGCAAGAAACTATCATCATGGGATCTGGGCAGGAGCACCAGTACTGAGAAATGAGTACAGCTATCCTAACCTTGCAAGCACCCTAAAACAGCCGGGTCTGTCTCATTCTATTACCAGGAAACAAAAGCCTTCCCCTTTCTCCAGACTTGATCAGAAAAATGTTCCCACAAATTCATAAGGCTCAAACAATGAGTTCATAAGACTGTAGGCAGGGTTTCTTTCTCCTCACAGGGGCTGGATTATCAGTCACCATCATCTCTCCTCCGATGACAGGGTCAGGTAGAGGGCTCGTATCTGTCAGAGGCATCTGCTAGAGAAGGGTCAATTTTTTTCCCCATTTGTTACAAAAGTCTTTTCCTGGAAATACCACGAGCACCTAGTTCACTGACGGTTGCCAAGTCTCTTAGCATATTGCCTCAATTTTATAGAATGCATTTAATTAGCAAGAGTTTTGCAAACAAACTTCACTAGAGACAGGAGGCAAGCTTGAGGGGATGGTCACCAGCTGTGGCTGAGGTCACTTCTCAAGTCCCTCTGTCATCAGCACTCTGTATCCCCACCACTGCCATCAACACCAGATGTCTGTGGGCCTCAGTTCCCACCCGGAATCACCATTATAAGAAGGATACTGTGGGCTACTTGAGCAAAATAACAACGAACCTGAATCTGAACACCTGAGCCTTCTCCTGAAGATCGACCACAAAGCAAGCCGGGAATGCTGGGAGAGAAGTGACTGGCAGGTGGGTGTGTCCCAGCTCCAGCTTTGAGAACAGGGACAACTTAATTTTAATACAAACATTCCAAGACTCCACTGAGAGCTGAAGCGGGAATTAACTGGTGGCTGACGCCCTGGAGAGGGAGCAGGCTCCATGCAAATCTGCCACAGGTTCTGATCCCTTCTAAAGATACAACCACCTCCTCTGAGGGTTCCATTAGGAGGGATCTATGGGAACCTAAAGGCTTGGACCAGGGACATTTTGTTTCCTGCGGAGTCCAGCCAGGCAGAGGGAAGGGTGAAAGGGCTTCCTGAAATTCTGGTATACCACTGGCCATGACTGGACTGTGTCACGTGTCCACGCTTGAACCAATCAGAGGGACTGGCCGGGACTGGACTGCATCACATGCCCACCCTTGAACCAATCAGTGGGCAGGGAATTGTGATTCTCCCTTCAGCCTCGAGTCACAATCCCCTTCAAAGTTAACATAGAAACTGAGAATGGCAAGGAAGTCCCTCTGGGAACCTTTTCCAGAAGGTGGAGAGTAGGTTCCAGGCAACAAAATGACAACCATTCACTATGGGGATGGGGGTGGAGGACCAGGCGTGCAGACAGACACGGCACAAGAACAGATGAGGGTCACACCTGTGCTAGGGCAGAGAAGTAAGACACCACCATGCACCATGTTCCATGTCATCTTGAGCTTTGAGCCCCGGTTTCCCATTTGTGTAGGGAGGAGGTATTGTAAATATGGCACCCCACCAGCCTGCACAATGACACATGCCCCTTAAAGGCCCCAACCGCCCCAGTTGCTCTCCCTGATGTTCCTTCTCTCCATTTCAGTCTGCCTGTCTGTCTGTCTCATGTCCCCACTCTGAGATAGCCTTTTACTCTCTCCCAATCCAACAAACCTTTTGCATTAGATTTGGTGTGTGGTGTGATCTCTGAGCAGTTCACCTTGGCTGGGCCGCCAAAGGTCTCTTTCCTGCCACTTTATTCTAAGAGGAGGGAAAGGCCAGGTTGATGGATCTTCATTGGCTATGCAATCAGCCTCCATTTCTGCAGTTTCCCATCAGGGAAGTCAACCAACCGGGGCCTGGAAATCCTTGGAGAAAATCTATTCTGAACACCTACCAAGTTCTTCTTGTGATAGTTCCCTGAGTGATACGTTACAATCACAAGATGTGTACAGGCCACACATAGTCCCTGTCATGAGTCCCATCACAGTACTTGAGAAGAGGTGTGTGGTTCATATGCACACACTACCCACACAACAGGAGGGGCTGGAACATCTCTGGGCCAACCCCATGTGATAAGAAAGGAACACCTGTATGTACCAGAGTCACCAGGACCCAGTTCTGTGGCTGACCCCTGTTCAGAAGGGGCTCTGTGTTCACAGAGGACAGCGCCTTTGGGAGTCTGGATAGAAGCAATATCACTCTTCACCTCACAGATGCAGGCTAGGCAGCAGTCCAGGTGGCAGTGACATTTCCCTCCTCAGTCAAAGGCGATGAATGTAGTACAGTAGTCCCCTACCCCTGAAAGCGCCCTGGAGACACACAGGTGTACACCTCCCTGAGTCAGGGTCTTGGGTCATCAGTGTGTACTCTGAGCAGCCGCTCCTGGTGGGCCCCCAGTGTTGGGAGGGCCCCAAAGTCAATGCAGGGGGGCTGGGATGCCAAACCCATTTTCTTTTAAGTAGCTGATATTGTAACTAATCCTTAAGAAACCTCCACTTGTTAAATTTTGAATATATATATAGCCTACAGTTGTCCACAGAATCTATGTAAACATTCCCTCTCTTTACAATGAATGTCTGTAAGCCCCGGGCTTTCTTCAGCATATCAAACAAGACAGTTTATCATCACAGGTGGACTACTGGAGCAGATGTGTAAACCCAGCTGCTTCCCACTAAAGCAGACCCCGAGATTTACATACATGTCAAAGCGATGCCAAAAATTGGGACTTCTTTTTTATTTTTTAAAGTAGGGTTCTAGTTCATAAACTAGACTATCGTGTATACTCAGTGGCCAGATGTTCCCGCTGCTTTGTCTAAAACGAGTAAGCATTTTAAATTCCATATCTAATATAGAAGACACCAATAAGATATAGTCGAATAAATGAGAGCTCTTTTGAACGTTCTGTGCATTTAAAGGATCTTAGAGGGCCCTGAGGCCAAGTAGTTCTGGCCCCAAATTCAGTTAGTTAGATTCCCAGGGCAGCCCAAGCTAGCAGACCAGCTTTTGCAGCAAGTGAGAACACATTGCAAAACACTCCCAACGACTTTATAGCCCAGTCTGCTCTATAAAACCCAAAGAAAGGAGGACGATTCAACGAGTTCCCTGCTGAAAATTCGTTCATGCTCATTACTCCCACATCTGCTAAGTATGGGCCTTTGAGGTTGCCAGGAGTATGTTAAGTGTGTAATGCTCCTTTTGACCACCACAAGATGGCAGTGTTGCACAGAAAATAGCCGATGCTGCTGGGCTAAGTGAGCCCTATCTATCTGTCTTCCTTCCTTCCTTCCTTCCTTCCTTCCTTCCTTCCTTCCTTCCTT
>JABTXL010003188.1:1468769-1568647 GCA_025134845.1 Neodon shergylaensis | reverse complement strand
GGTGGAGTGATGGCGGAGACTGAGCATCAGGGATGAGGGGCAGGTTCTGGGGGTGGAGTGATTGCGGAGACTGAGCATCAGGGATGAGGGGCAGGTTCTGGAGGTGACCAGCGACAGTGACTATAAAGCACAGCTGGTGTGTCTGATGCTTATGTACTGTACACTTAAACTGGCAGAGATGGTCAGTTTTAAGTATGCATTTCACTGTTGTAGGGAATTGGGGAAACCCTGCATGTGTGAAATCCTGAGTGGATGTATGTTGTTGACATGGGCACAGCCATGTCAAGGACCCCATAGTCTCACACTTATGGGGAAAATGGCAAATACCCCTAGTCCCAGGGAGGCTCAAAGGGCAACAGCAAAGCCTTCCTTGGGTCTAAGCTTGAATACTGTGCCCAGAAAATGTCCACCATCACTTTCTCTCCCTGGATGTTTACAACCTGAAGACTACTCCAGTACAGAGACTGTTCCTACTGAGACAAACTAACCCCGCTCTGTATTTAGTTGTATACCATAAACCCTGCCTCCTTGTTCGGTTGTATGCAATAACCCCATCTCCCTAGTCAACACTATATTATAAATGTGCCGCTCTCCTGGGGGGCTACAGTTTCTCCACCAGGTAGCTCAATCTACCTGCTATCAGCTTTTCCATGTATCTGTCTTTGTTTTGCCATCCGAGTCAGGTCTGTCCCTGGAGCATATTATAGTTCTTAAAAATTGGAAAAATCATACAGGCCACTTTCACGATCAGTGAGTGAAACGCAGCTCACCTTAGTGCTAGCGTGTAACATCCCGGCTGCCGCTGGCTTTCTCTAAGGATGTAGGCACCCTCCACGCCTCCAAGAAGCTCGTCAGCTTGCTCTCGGGAGATGATCCCATGAAACCTGGAGGGACAAGGCAATCAGTGCTCTGAACAGACCATGTGCTATGTCCTATGAGGACCAGGCTAAAAAAGATGGTGGCTAGGTCCCTAGGCACCCACCGTCTCCCATGGAATGAAGAGGGTGTGCCAATGTCACACTTTGAAAGCCCTCTTGGGACAACCATCCTCATTTCCCCAAAGAGTCGCAAACACAGGAAAACACATAGTCCACCTGGCTTTGCTCTCGGGCTGAAAATGGAAATCGAAATGGAAGCTAAGCTAGGTTATAGCTCCTTTCAAACCATGGGGAATAACAAAAGAGCAATTACCAATTTAGCTTTCAGCGCAAACACAGAGAACCATGGATTATCCTGATTGCAAATGAACACTTATTGATTAGCAACCTGCTTGCTTCTGGTGCTGGGCATCATTCATTTTAGGGGCTCATTCTCTGGAAAGAAGGGCTGGCTAGGAGCCATGTTCTCCCAGTCTTTTCCATTTGAGAGTAATTGTTTAGGTGGGTGCTTGGAAGAAGAACCTACTTTTCTGTTATAATGATAATGGTGTCTTCTCTTTGTCCATTACAGAATGAACGCATGTCCACACATGCACACACACACAAACACACACAATGTGGGGACTTATGACTTGACAAAGACTGTACTGGCCTCCTAAAGGCAGTTGTTTGAGGCATAGGGTTTAGACAGTGACTGGGGAGGTTGAAGGCAGGTAGCTAGGTGGACCTAATTTTCCTACTTTTAAGTAAAGACGAAAGCTCACAGCCATCGCTAGCAATTCTTTGGGTTGGATTTTTGTTTGTTTGCTTGCTTTGAGACAGTCTCTCTAATGTGTAGCCCTAGTTGTGTTGGAACTCACTATGTAGAACAGGCTGGCATCAAACTCACAGAGATGCCCCTGCCTCTGCCTTCTCCTGAGGGTACTCCCACACCCATTTTTCCCCTTGTTTTTCTGTTATCACTAGCAATTCTAACCTTCGTGTGTCTAAGATGAAGAGACCTTGAGTATGGAAAGAGGCCAGTGCCCAGGGACTCTAAACTCTTGGGAGAGGGATAAACACCTTTTTCTAGAATTACCTAGTGGTAAGGAAACTTTGGGGGGAAAATCATATAAAGAATTTTATAAAAATGTAACCTTTGTTTCCCCTCCCCCTTCCACTAAGAACACAAAGCCTAGTATGAAGCACAAATGTGATGGAGGTGTGTATGCATATGTGTATATGGAAGTGTGTGTGTCTGTGTGTGCGTGCATGCGTGCATTTGTGTCAATGGCGAAGTATGAGTGTGTGTGTGTGTGTTCCTAATTTTCTTTTTTAATACTTCTTTTTTTCAATACTGGTCTCTTCCAGTTGATGTTCTGGTCTGCACGGTGGGGGGGTGGGGAGCATGGAGGAAAGACGCAGAAGCATCAATGGTCCTGTACTAAAAGTTCAGCTCCTAGGTGAAGGCAACGATAGCCTGTGGAGAAAGAGGTTTATGCTCTGTCAAGTTTCGGTTTTAAATCTCAGGACCCAGTGCTCAGAGCATTGCCTTCGGGGAACACTGGGGACAAGTGCTGAGATGTAAGAGCAGCCCTGGCAGGAGGGCTGGCGGTGGCCTTGATGAAGATTCAGGCTCCAGAGGAGGTATGAGGACAGAGTGCCTAGAATATACCAGCAGGTGCCGCAGTAGGACAGAAGTGGGGCACTGGGGTAAGGGGCTCACGACAGAGGGCACAGGAGGGCTTCAGTCTGAAAGCGGGAGGGCAGTTAAGTACTAGCTTTCTTGAGCCAGAAATTGAAGAGATGGCCAGAGAGACAGGTGGGTGTCAAGAATCAAGTCCAAGGGTCCAAAAGAAGGAAGACACAGTTGTGTGTGGCTGAAAACACTCTGTGACTTATGCACAGTTTAACAATTCAGAATATCCGGATAAAGGGAAAAAGGCAACAATGGTTCCTCTTTCAATGGGGAGAGTTGAGGGTGTTTCCCACCATCTATTTTTCTGGTTTATTTTCCCAAGGCACAAAGTATTAAAACTGAAAATGGCAGGGGCTGGAGACACGGCTCAGCAGTTAAGAGCACTTGCTGCTCTCTCACAGGACCCAGCACCCACACGGCAGCTCACTCTGCACCTCCAGTGCCAGGGCATCGGATGCCCTCTTCTGGCCTGGGCGGGCACCAAGCACACACTTGATACACGGACATCTATGTGGACAAACCATACACACTCTTAAAAATTAAAAATAAGAAAGGAAGTGGGAGCTCACAGTGGGGACATTCAGGATTGAAATGTTGACGGTACAGGTACAAAGGATGTGCAAGTTTAAACAACGCAGAAACAAGTATTCTGCCTCCCCAGAGACCCCCACTGTCACCCACCCTGGGCTTCCTGCCTGAGCAGCACACACACATGCTTTCTCAGGGGCACCTGCAATGCTTTCCGAGTAGACAGGAAAGAGAACTTCATATTTTAAAGTGAGAGGAGCCGAACCTTGCAAGGTTTACATCAATCCTCCTCTAATATAAAATATTCTTTTGTGATTAAGAAAACACTTCCTTGCTTTCCTGTCTTCTTTGCTCACAGGATTTGGCAGGTTGGAAGAGAAAATAGAAAAGATTATTCAATCAAAACTTTTTTGTAAAAAAAAACATTTAATAAATAATGTATCTGTGAGATTCAGGCACAAAATTGTATGTGGTAGCTTTTCCTGTTTGTTCTCTCTAAAAAAAAATAATAATTGTGCAGTTTGCAAGTAACCCCCCAAGTCAGATCCAGGAGACAACACAGTCTAGCTGTCAAAGGCAGAGGGTAGGGGAGTAGTAGGGTGGTAGGAGGGTGGGTGAGAGGGGAAGCCTGCATTCCTGCATGGGTACTTGAGAGGAGCTGGCTGGAGGCTCAGATCCTGATAGGGAAGGGTCTGGGATGCAGCTGTGTCCACTGGGAAGAAGCTCTGGGCTAGGATGACCAAACGGTCCATTAGCCATGAAGCGGAGGCTCTTCTGGATACGAGGATGAGGGGGACGGTCTTGGACTGGCTGAGAGAGCAAAGGAGGTAGACTTGAAAGAGGTTTGGTCTCATCATGCCTCTAGGTTGACGTTAGGAAGAGAGATGACTTAGGTACCTTTCCCTCCTCGGGCCATTCCATGTCCCTTGCTCTCTAAGGTGTCCTATATCTCACAGCCTCAGACTGCAAAAGCCTTTCCTAGTCATGGTGTTTGCCTTGTGCTAGTCTCCTAAGGAGGCCAAGCAAAGCTGGAGCTGGAGTTACAGAATGTGGCTGGGTGGAAGGGGAGTTTAGCTGTGGTCTGGCTGATGCAATCAAGTCTAGAGATTGACCCTTTTGGTTTTCTGACATTGCAAGGGAAACAAGATGCTTTTCCTGACCACTGTGCTATGACGCTCATGCCAGGAATTCAGCTGTAGTGTAGGGGTACGGGCATCCAAGGGTTTGATTGCATCAGGGTAGACAATAAATAAGATGCTGATGGCGAGACTTCCATTTCAACACTGGCCAGGCACCCGGAAGCTGGCTCTCAGGAGAGGACCTGCAACACAGGACTCCCCCACTTCACTACCTTAGTGGAAACCAGACACCCGGATGTGGGAAGAAAAATTCAATACAAAGGTGTCTGATTACATTTATTCTTCTTACTAAACTCTTACACAATGGGCATGTGATGAAGACCACGTTAAGGAATATTTAATAGTTAATATTTGAATGACATATGAAACGACTGCTTATTACATTATTAAAACACGAAATAGTATAATACGTACTCTCTTCCATAATATTTTGGTCTGTTTTCCACCTGTATTAAAAAGAAGGAAAATATTAACAATGCATTTAAATTCAAATCAGCTAGATAAAAATGTGATTCAGATAAATAGCTAGTGTCCTGGTTGTAATTTTATTATAAATTCATTCACCAAACCAGAGATCCATGAAACTTTGGAATTAATCAACACATCCTAATGGATAGGAACAATCCAGAATTATTGCATTTTTATATTCATTAGACTCATTTCCCATCCAAACCAAATGAACCGAATAAAGAATTTTCAGAAAAGATAACAGCTTTTTCCCCCCAAAGGAAACAAAGTGTTGCTCATTATAACAGTAAGGGATTTATAAAGATATTTTAACTTCACTCTAAAAGACAAGGCAGATACCTCTAGCATGAATAAAACATAAGCATTTATTTCAATCTTCATTTAATTGTTTTGTTTTGTACTTATAAATAAACAAGGGTTTGCACCTGGAAAAAACATAAAGCAAGTATCATTTGGTTCCTTCTCACATAAAATTGGGATTCTAGCCTTCTTTATCATTTTCGACAAATGCCTAGTAATGGGCCCCTGTTCATTTGCTACCAGAGCCCACGGAAGGCAAGACTGAGATGACTGCACCCTCTTTGCTCACACATGTCATCTGCCACACAAGAACTTTGCTTTCTGCTGCTCCAAGTATTGGCCTGGTAAGACATGAGCACAGATTTTCACATTTGGCTCTTGGTCCTGCTTGGTCCAAATACAGTTGAACCATGTGAAGCTAGAAGTCTTATTGATGGCTGAACATTTGGGAGCAAATGCTTGTCTGTTCACTGGTGTCGGAGATAAGCCTGGCAGATTTTTCTGTCTGCCTATAGTCAGAACTGTCTACAGCCAAATAGACGGTTCTACCAACAAGGCTCACAGACAGGCACAATGGGTGAATTTCCAGTATCAGGCAGGTTCCTGGTATACCTCCAATTCCTTTATATCCAGCAGGGGCCGTAGGATGTTAGAGGCCATGAGGAAAGTTCAGAAGAAGTATCCAGAACATCACCTCACAATGTACCTGAGACAAATCCAGCTTGCACACAGCTAATCACCTAGACGCTTCTAAACACACGTTCTCTCTTCCATGCATCTCACACCTGAAAAGCACTCAGCCGAAAGGCTGCTATAACTCTTGATCTTCAAGGTGTGAAGTCTGGTCCATGTTTTTGTGCAGAAATGTTTAAATGATATAATCACCAAAGCAGAGTGTGTGAAGAGGCCACTTCTTAGCAGGTGTCTTTTCTAGAAACGCTCTGCTCAGCTGTCACACATCAGTAACCTTTAAAGTATGAGCTGAACATTGTCACTGATATCACTCTGTTGGCTTTTGAAGTTCTTATTTACGTCATACTACTGATATTCAATTGCCACATCCGTGTGTCACAGAGACAATTTAGATCTAGAAAAGCTAATGGGTGTAGGCAATGCACAATGACAAAATCTCTTTCCATTCTTGGAGGTGTAATATCCTAAAATTAGAAGTGGTTCATTCTCTAGAAAAAAAAGTTTTCACTCCTATCTTTGTGGCTAATCTGTGACACAAGATGTAAAATCTGAGGGTAGGTTTGAACCCTGTTCCATTCCTTTCCCTCAGTTCTCCCTCAGGAGATGAATAACTAATCAATCTTCCCATGTGGACAGCACAGTAGGTAAAGGTAACTCCAAACTTCTGGAATGTAGGCAAGAGGTCAATAACTGTTAAATCTAATTGATTCTTAATAAGACAACAATCACTTCAGTTCACTCATCACTTAAGAAAACACACAGCACATGCATTAGGTTTAGGACTTAGCCTTTGATGTGGGATTCCCCTCTGTATGCTATGGATACCATTGGTTAATAAAGAAACTGGCTTAGCCTGATAGAGTAGAATAGAGCTAGGTGGGGAAAACTAAACTGAATGCTGGGAGAAGGGATGAGGAGTCAGGAGAGAACCCATGGAGCTGCCGCCAGAGACAGACATTCTGAAACCTTGCTCGTAGGCCATAAGCCTCACGGTAAAATATAAAATAATGGATATGGGTTAAATCTAGATGTAAGAACTAGCTAGCAATATGCTTAAGTAAC
Source organism: Neodon shergylaensis (assembly GCA_025134845.1). Lineage (NCBI taxonomy): Eukaryota > Metazoa > Chordata > Mammalia > Rodentia > Cricetidae > Neodon > Neodon shergylaensis. Next base: position 1,561,901 of record JABTXL010003188.1, on the reverse strand, counting down.
TGGCCAAGCAGTGATTTAATTAATACAGTTTCTATGTGCTTATTTTGGGAGTCTGGGATGCCAGGAAATAAACAAGAGGCCTCCATACAACAAATTAGTGCCCAAACAAGCAGAGGGAGGCTGGGAACACACTAGCAGCCTCTCATTACAAATTGGTGCCAAAGAGACCAACGAAAATCCACTTAAAACCTGAGAGAGTTTGGGAAGAAATTCTAGGGAACAAAAAAGAGAAAAAAACCAGAATTAAGCCTGGCTACCTGCAGCATGACCCTCGAGAGGTTATTAAATATTTTTGCATCTCATTTTCTTCAATCTTTAATAATATTGGTACTATCAAGAGATGCTACTTTAATGACAGTTTCAGTGATCAGATAATGCACTGCCTATGAAAACCGCAAGACTTGGAACAGTCCCGGCAATGGTCTTACACTGCCGGGTGTTGCTACATACTCTGTGTTTTCTATGCATTATCTCCTTAAGTTCTCTACTGCACAAGGAGGTGAGGACTCAGAGCTAGCACCAGCCTCTGCATGACACCCCTGGCCCCAGGGCTTCTCTGCTGTTCTGGAAAAGACAAAGTATGTCAAGGCCTTGGTTGGCTCCTCAAACTCTTCATTTTAGTTAATTTGCTCATCTGGAGGACCCTGAGTTTCTCTTTGCTGGGGCTGAACACCTTAAAACCGTTCTCAGTAATCTGATTTCTATTCAGCCCGTTAGTCAACGAGAACTCTGATAAAATTGCCTGATATTCTGAGTCTTACATCCTTTTCCTGTGATTTAGAATTATATTTCTTCCCAAACTAGCAGGTTTGTCCCCCAATTTATTTCGCTAATTTTAAGGAAGACTTTTCAGCAATTTGCAAAGCCCGGGAGAACATTCTGGTGACAGATGCACTGGGAGAGACAGAAGGTATAATCCTTAAATGAGTTTCTTTATAGACAGATTATTATTGCTTAGATAAACACATAGTCTTTTACATTCAACACAAAGACATTTCAAGAATATCGTTGAGCCTTCTGTAAACAAGGTTTCCAATTATTGGGGGAAAGAGCAAAGTTCTATAATCCCTCAGCAGCTGGTATATGTTAAGTTTATACTTAACAGAAATAATGTTAAGAACCTAATTTAGGAACCTCTTGCATGAAGCAGCCAGACTGCTGGGTTCTTTGAAATACACATCAAATGTGGGAGAAAAGGCCTTTGATGGGAGATTAGAACTGGTCATACTGGGGCAATTCTCTCCACAAAAGCTAAAGATGGTTAATGCCTTTCTAATTAGAAACCAAAGATCTCTGCTGAAAAGGAAATAAAATAAAAGGAATTTTCATTCTTCTAATTTAAGGTGCATGGTATGGAGTGAACACTGAGCACACCCAGATCTTCACTGCTTTCTAGAACCCAGAGCCTTATTTTATATATATATATATATATATATATATATATATATAGAGAGAGAGAGAGAGAGAGAGAGAGAGAGAGAGAGAGAGGGTGGGAGAGGGGGGGGGTTCTCTGTAGCTTTGGAGCCTGTCCTGGAACTAGCTCTGGTAGACCAGGCTGGCTTCGAACTCACAGGGATCTGCCTGCCTCTGCCTCCTGAGTGCTAGGATTAAAGGCGTGCACCACCACACCCCTAGCCCCAGAGTCTTATTTTGCCCGGGGCATCACTTTAAGTCTTCTGAACCTGTGACTGAGCCCTGAGAGATGACTCCCCCTTTCTTTAACAGAATGTGTTATAGCCATCTGCTGTCTGGGGCTGAGGAAATGGCTCCACAGTTAAAAGCTTTAGCTGTCCTTGCAGGAAACCTGTGGGTACTCACACCTACACGATGGATTACAGCACTCGTTCTAGGGATCTGATGCCCTCTTCTGGCCTCCATGGGTGCTACACATATGTGGTGCACATATATACATGGAGGCAAATCACTTGAACACATGAAATAAAAATAAATCTTGAAAAATAGAAAAAAAACCCAACTGTCCAGACTTTCTTGACCAACTTTAGCAGTCACTGTGGCTCTGCCTATCCTGGGAGTTCAAGGCAAGGCAGTGTTAGGACCGCGTGAAAACAGTTATTGCACAGAAGACGTACAGACGGACCAGAGCACTTTCGTTCATTTGCTCTGCTTTCTGCCTCTAACTTTTCTTTCGATTTTCCTAGGGATTTAATTTAAAAATTAGTGATACTTATATAGAAAAAGATATTTATATATAAAAGATGTTTTCCTAGAACAGCAGTTCCTGACTGTGAAATAAATGACCCTGCACCCTCCCCCTCCAACCCACACACATATCCCGAGCACACTCAGCAAAGGCTACAGACAGTGTTGTCTTGACTCTTAGGTCTGTAGCCTGGAATATTGCTCAACAAGTGACAGAATGTCCTATCTAAGACGGCAGTAGTGGAAAAGCCTGTTTAAGAATAAAAGAACTTCATGCTTTTGACTGTTCTCAAGCAAAGTGACTACCAAACCAAAATTCAACTGAGCAACTACTTCGAACAGATCACACAGAATGGAGTTAAAGGAAGGTTACAGAAAAATATCTATTTTTTATAAGACTGGTCATTTATAAAAGTATGATTAAGGATAAGACAATACTTATGAAATGCCACCAACAAATCAAAGCAGCACAGATGAACAAGAAATAGATCAGACTAAAATGCTAATAAGATTAGTAAGGGGACCTACTCCCTGACGGGAAGGAATATAAATGATGCAAAGCATAAGCCACAAACGAACAAAAACTAGAGGAAAAATCTGAGTAACTGGGTGTGGGGCAGATAACCAGTTACATGACGCACATATGTGACCTGCAGCCGCAGAAGCTCCCTGCTGCTGTGGGACTCCGCTGCAATTCTGCCCTAGATGGTGGGCTGGAACGGCCTCCACCAGGCAGCACCCAAGCCCAAAAGACACCCTGGGACAAGAGGCTGAAGCATTGTCAAGTTATTTCTCTAGGATGGACTTCAGTGAAGTGATGATTTCCTAGAACTCATTAGATAAGCAGCCATAGAACACGAATCATAATGGGGGGAGACGCGATGCCCAGATTTCTCCTGTATACCTTTGAACTGCAATCACACGCAGGCACACCTGTAAATTGTATTCTCCCTTGCACTTTGGGCCTGGGCTTCTGCTTCTAATCTTCTTTTCAGACCTACTGACCCCTGACCCAGAGCATCCCTAAAGGCAGGGCTGGGATAGGTAGAGGAGGAGACATACTGTCCAGGTTCCTTTAGTATAGATGCCCAACAAGCAGGCCAGGTGGGGGCTAACATTCCCATTTTCCACATAAGCAGAGGAAGGCTTGCAAGGCTATGTGATTTGAAGTTCATGAAAAGGAATGAGGATGATATACAGACCAGGATCCAGTAGACGCTGATAATCTACATGGAGAGGAAGGACAATTTCCAACGTACAAAAGAAAATGGAACAACAGAAAACACTGATTCTGCTGGTATCATTGGACTGACCCTCACAGTGTTAAAATCTCCAGTACTGTCCATTCTAGCCCATTAAAAGGGATGGTATAGAGAGTCTGTTGGCTACACCTGGTGTTTCAGCATCTCTAAATGGCCTTACTCAAGGCTCCTGGGCACTGTCATATGGAGTGTACCCTCTCCCATCCTGTGTTGCATTTCTCTTAGTTGCTGTTACAGTTGTCTCTTTTTCTCTTTGTCCGCCATCATGAATCTGTTCTCCTGGTCCATCAAAATAGTATTTTCACTGATCCTGCTTGAACTTCCCTTGTCCCCAGATCTATGTTTTATAGTGAGTCAGAAAGGACAAGCCTCATCCTGTTGCTGAATGTTGCTACAAACCCTTCACAGGTTCCTCACTGCTGGAGGGAAACCCACATGACTTAGTTGGTTCTTCTTGGACCTCTCAACTGAAAAGTAGCATCTCCTCTACTTTCTTTCAAACACTGTACTTGATGCCCAAAGACAAAAGTGTTGCCCTTTCCTAACTGTGGCTCTTAGCTCTGAATGCTCAGACTTGAACATCTAGCCTGAAATAACTGCAGAAGCCAAGAAAGTAGGAAAGGAGCACGGGGTGTGGTGGCGGGGTGGGGGTGGGGGACTCTAGGGAAGGGGATCATAGGGCACAGGAGCTATGAAAGGGAGAAAATAGACGGGCTAATAGGGGAGGGGTTTAACACAGGGTGAGAGCTAAGGAAAGATAAATAACACCCAGAATGTTTGAAAAATTCATAGGGAAATATAATTTTATAAGCTTACTTAAAAATAGACTGTGTGTGCGTGTATGTGCGTGCATGTGTGTGTGTGTGCACTTTAAATGGAGTTACCCTGACAGCATTTCCATTCTCCTGATATTTCCTACAAGCAGTGTCATGTTTTAAGATAAACTTTGTAAAGAGTAAAATAAAATAAAAATCCAGATTTACTCATGGATAGAAAGTCCATCTTAATACATCTGACCCTGCATCTTTTTTGCTTCTGATCATGCTTCTTGCCTTGCTTGAGTCTCCAGTGCAGATGAGAACTCAGACTCCTTTCCAGAGAAGAAGGATTGGTCATTAAAAGCGATCTTGGCCCCTTGGTTGCATGTCCTTCCTCAAACTAAATAACCCTTGTTTTCTTAACCCTTCTTTAAAAAAAAAAAGGCTCCACTGCTGTCCTTAGTTCATCTCCCTCATTTCTCTTCACTACTTTAAATTCTCCGCATTCCTCCTGAACCCAAGGAGCTTGAACTATGGAATAGATGCTGCAGCTGACTTTGGGGGAGCTAGGGAGCAGGTCGGTGAACCCACTTGCTTAAGCCCTCTCTCCTCTCAGAGAATTCTTCCCTTCAAAGCTTAATGCATGTGCAAAGAGAGAGAAAGGAGGACGCATGGAGCTTAGGATGCAGAAGAAAGGAAAGATTTATTCAGTAAGTGTTAATCTCTTTTGCATATATAGTCTATTCTGAAGGGTTTTTAGACAAGCCCCTGCAACCTCTGCCCAATGAAAACGTTAATTCTAAAGATAAACTCACTGTGTATCTGTTATGTTCTGTATGCACATTTGTGATTTATATATTAAGACAGCTCTGTCTCTTTATCTGTCTGTCTCTCGGTGTGTCTACTTCTGTTTCTGGCTGTCTCTGTCTCTCCCCCTCTGTATACCCTGCTAAGATCATGTCTTGCCATTGGGGATAATACACTAAGAATTCATGTTCCTGTGAGAGTTCTTCCTGCCCCCAGTGTGCCTTTACAGATGTTCTTCCACCAGGCTGTGGGCTGTGTGCCTTTGCATCTTTCTCAGAGGGCCGGAAGCTGCAGCTCAGGGTGGATACCAGTTTGCTCTAAGAGCTCAATAGAGCCAAGATTGAAGCCCAACCCTGATTTCAGGCTCTGGCACTCATTTCTCTACATCACAATGATTCTCTAAAATCCAGAAGCTTATTCTGTTATTTCAAGAAAAAAATGTTCAATACACTGCTTCTACAGTAGGCATCCTCTCAAAACTGCCCAGCACAGTTATAAAAAATAGTGAGAGCTCTTTATTCATGTTTGTCCTTCCTTCCGATCATTCTGAATTCCACAATAGATTCCTGAGCATGGCCTGGGCGCTGTCAGCCTCTGACACTGATCCTGTCTCCCTCCATCAGGGTTCAGTGCCCCAGAGAAGCTTTGCTTCTCTGCTTGCACAAATAGTCTCAGCTTTCTTGATGCTTTTGTGTGAGAATCTTCATAGAGTTGGTTGGATTCATATAAGGTTCAAAGGTATTCATAGCAGACACGTGCACAATTCACCGGCACTCCATAGCATCTTGAAGCATAGCTATTTGTTCACCCTTGATCGCCCATCGGTCCGACATTTAAAACCATGGGTTTCAGAGTGGAGAACTTCGCACTCTTCTCTCCATCATTAAAACACAAATCATAACTCAGCTTCAATGGCTACTGGACTTCTGATAGGAGGCAACACCAGCTTTCTTCCTGAAATTAAAGCCAGTAAAGTCTACATGTCCAGGAAGTGTTACAAACACCAACTCCGCCTAGCCTTGCAGACCCTACTAAGCAGCACTGGTCACTTTTGCAAGCAGGCTGCCATTGGCAGGCGACGGAGAAGGGGACCAAATGCTTGCTTTTTGCTGCTGTCTTGGCCTTTCTGCCAACGTGCATCCATTAAGCATGAAGGGCAGGCTGGGGGCAAAGTCCTTCCTCAGCTACAGGCTGAAGTTTCCTCCTATCTTCAGTGTTTGGGAATGGGCAAGGATGAATGCTGAAACATTCTGGGCACAGCTGTCAGGCCTGCCTCTAATCTAACTGCTTTGTGTGTATCAGCTCACTCTTCAAAGTTAATGTTGCTGTACCATTAGTGGTCAGCAAAGTTCTCTTGGCAAGGGTAGGACTGGAAATAGTTTAGGTTTTCAGAACTTGATAGTCTCTGTTTCAAGGACTCGGTTCACTCAGAAGTGACCGGACATTGCTATATTCTGATGAAACTTATTACAGTGGGGTTTTGTGTGCTAATCCCTCTGCTAGGCTAGCAAAGGTGGGTGTCCCATTATCAAAAACCTTACACTTAGTACAAAATACAAAACTGTCCATCCTTCCTTGTTGCATTGAGTGGAAGACATCTTTAATTTTTAAACAAGATATCCTGCATCAACTTAAATCGCTATGTACTAAGGCAGAAAGGGCCTGGTTTACATATGTGAGCAACAGAGATGACAGAAACACACATGAGCCTTTTATGTATCCTTAGATGGGGGAATACTCAAGACAGCATTCAGCCTGTTCTTGAGAACCCATGGAACTTCGAGAACCACAACTGAGCCAAAGGATGCCCAGAGAGTATAATTAAATGCATGGTAGAAATGGAACAATTCATCACACAATCGATGTGTAATTACACAACAGGGCACAAGGTGCTGGATGCCAACCAATATGCCTCTGTCAGGTTTTTCCTGGGCTATTTAATTTCCTTCCAGAGGAGATAGGAAGACGACAGTGGCCACGTAAATAAGATGGAAGGAAGAGACTCCATCTCTAAAGTGAAACTTGCTGTTTTCTCCAACAAGACCTGGAGATAGGGTCCATTTAGATCTGATGTCCAGCAAGACTGAGATTGTGAAAGGGCACAGCCAGAGGTAAGGGCTTACCTACGGCTCAGGCGACATTATTCTGGAGACAACAGAGAAGCGGGAGCTAAGGCAAGGGTGCGAGTGTGAGGGCATCATTTATGGGCTGGATTTTATTAGCAAAACAACCGCACAAACCTCAGATGAGGAGCTGCTCATGAAGCACTAAATGAAGGAGTTAGGATCTTGGGGAGTGGAAATGCTCATCACGGTATTTCTGGCACAGTCATAAGGGATTTATTATTTTTATTAAGGCAAAGATTTTCTCAAAGCAGAAAGTAATCGAGCAGAGATGTTTTATGCAAGTCAGTGATAAAGAAAATATGTGAACTATCCCGAAAGAGGTGGGGTTCATAACAGAATACTTAAAATATGAATAAATAAGAGTATGAAGCATTAGACGTGAACTTGACTAATTCTGTTAACTTTAATACAAATGAGTATCTGCGGTGTAATGCCAGAATAGGCGGAGAGCTGAGTCAGACAGCGGCCACAGACCATATCCATACAAGGATTTGCAGTTGGTCCCTCAAACATGAGATAGTTTGGGAAAGCTAGACCTAGCAAATAAGAAAGGCAAGACACTTGCAAAGGGCGGAAACAACACGAAGGAGGAAGGACACCAGGAAGAAACAAAGAGGGCCATGGGGTGTCTGGATGTCTACTTTGAGATCCATGAGAAACCTAGTATAGAGATGGTCCACCAGTATCAGGGGACCAAATAGTCTTGATTCCTAGGTCCTTAGGACATAGGGAAGATGTGCATAGATGGGATGGGTGGCTGGCCTCCATCTCCTGCTTCTGATTCAGCAGGTCCAGGCTGGAACAGACAATATGCATTTCCAGTAGGTTCCCAGGTGACACCCTCACCTGGCTCAGAAGCACACTTTGAGAGGCACTGTCCTGGATTCAGACTGTCTGGAAGGAATGTGGTCTCACCTCTCCCGTGCTGTATGTCCCCATGGGAGTGTCTCAGGGGACAGGATAGAAGGAGCTACTGAGTTAGGACTCAGGGCACAGGAAGTACCTCCCACAGCAGCAGAAGACTGACTATAACCCAACAGTCAAGTGATATTTAGGGTCATCACATTAAAGTTGGGACTGATTAACATTTCACTATCCACACTTTTCTGATGGAAAATAGAGTCAAGATTTGAATTTGTTTTTAAACACGAAGACGCTTGGTTAGTTAGACCACATTCCCCTAAAAGACAAGGCCCATCAGGGGCAAAAGTACAACCTGCCTTAGTCAGCACGATTTCTGTTAGTTTAACTAAAGGAGCAAAAGTCTGGAACCATGTATTTGAAACCTCAGAGGTTATGTGTTCTTACTGTTCTTGCCTCTTCCCACAGGCCCCTCCCATCTCCAAGCTACATCACAGGCTAACATAAGAGCTGCTCTGTACCTGCGTGCGTGCGCGCGCCTGTTGGGGGTAAGGCACATTGGATTTCCGTTTACATAATTTATCCATATATGTGGTTAACTAACTACTACTTTCATAAAGGCATTAATCCATTCACCAGGGCAGTGCCCTATGATCCAGTTTCTGCTCAAGAGCCCTGGTTATCAGCACTGTAGAAGGGGACTTTCAAACCATAGCGGCAGCCTGAAGTTGGGTTTCCAAAGAGCAGAGATTCTGTGCTGTGTCTCAGTGCGTCACCTCTGCCTTGCCTCACTGAGAAGGTGATGGGAATGGGTCATGCTGCCCCAGGCTAGGGGAGGACGGCAGATACATGCCATGAGCTATGGTAGCTCAGTTGTTCTTTCATTGTTCGGGAGAGTGAGCTGCACCATGCTAGTGTGACTGTGTAAGAGAATTTACAAACATCCCAGTTAGATTGTAAGAAACAGAAACTGCGTGTGAGGTTAAAGAATCTTCAAAAAACTTAGCCTACGAGCAGGTGCTGTGTGGCTGTCTCTTCGTTTGCCGCGGCCCACGGTCCACTTCAGTGCACTACTGCGCTGCTCCCTCCTCCTGCCTCTGTGTCCCCTGAGTTTCAGAACTGTACAGCAGGCCTCTAGAACTGAGGCCTCTTTCCCCTTGTGAGTTCACCTCAGAATGGCTGCACACCCCCGAGAGGCAGCCCGGGGTCTGTACTAACAGAAGATGTTCAAAGTATTCTGAAGAGAGTGAATTCCTCTTGTTTGGAGGGGAGGGATATGCATTAGCAGAGATCAAGTTATTTTTTATTAAGAACTTTTTGTTTAAAAATAAGCACAACGGGCTAGGGACATAGCTTAGTGGATATTGTTTTTTCTTTGGCAGGGTCTCGCTATGTAGCCTCCTGGAACTACGGAGATCTGCCTGCCTCCGCCTCTCAAGTGCTGGGATTTAAAGGCTTGTAGAGCCATGTCTGGTCAATGGCTTGACTTCTTTTTTAGCATGCATGGATTTGATACCCAACAGGGCACAAATGGAGCATGGTGGCAATTTCATGACTCAGGAGGAGGTGGCCTGAGGATGAAGAACAGAAATTGGCTGCTCAAGTCATTCTCAGCTAATCTAATGAAAGTCAAGGAAAGGAAAAAGAAAGGGGAACACTTGTTAAAATCTTTATCTTTAAGAAAAAGGGTGTTTATATGTCAATTCTTCTGCTGGGTTATAGTCAGTCTAAGACCAAAGCAAGTTTGACTAAGGACAAAATAGCGTGAAGAGAGAAGGCTGACTGGTAGCGAGCAAGATGAAAGATGAGGAGGAAAAATGATGGGAAAAACCCGTTATTCTTGCTTGTGTCGATAGTAAGAGGGAAGAAAGAGATCAACACAGAGAGCCTGGATGAAAGGAATGGAAATGCTCCTTATACCAGGGAAGCAATTGCCTTCTGATCACTGCACATAAAGCCAATTAAAGAGCAACGGAATTGATTTTTGTTCCTGGCCTGTCGAATCAATCACAGGATTTAGGAGCTGCCCCAGCTCTGGGTATCTTGCATCTAGAGAGTGTTTTGGCCTCCCAGAATGCACTTCGTTTTAAAACATTTATTTTCAATGATTAACATGGAAAGCAGGAGAATGATGGGATAACGGAAAACCACTTGGAGTTGCTGAAATCTGTGAGAGCAAATGGACTGAGTTCATTGGGAAACATTTGGCCAATCACTACGACTTGCTCACAGGCACTTGCTTGTCCTAGGACCAAGGCCTATAGCCGAAGACTGAGAAGCCAAGGGGTAACTACTAAAACCTTAAAATTCAGGATGAAGAAGAATATTTCAGTGGGCCTCAAGGGACAGTTTTACAAATAAACATGAAAGGAAGAAACAGACTATTCAGAAGCTTCAGAAGGCAGAGGGAATGCACCCGAAGTGGGGAGGGACACTTAAGTGATCCCCGGCAGGTGAAACAGGGCAGTGAGGGGTGACTGCCAAGGAAGAAGGGTTGATGTCTCCTGTGTCCCCTGCAACCTTTGACAGTCAGGTTGGTCCTGATTATGAGTGCAGCAAGCCTCAGAGCCACAATGACGTTGCATTGAAAGAAGAGTTTTCCCAACTAGATTCTTGTCTAGTGAGGGAGCAGGAAATCAGCTGTATAGAATGGAGAGCTGAAATGACAGGCCGTCACTTTGTTTCCGTTTTGGGATTGCCTTTTGTAATCCTCTATTCTCTAGGCAGCGTCAAAGTGGACAGAGGAGACCGAGTCATTTATGTCACGAAAGATTATCTGCTTCTGTGGTGTGTCCTTAGGCAATGCCACTGGAATCTGACTTTAAATTAGTCATGCAGAAAGTCTTGACATTTTGGCCTTTTGGATAAGGCCAGAAAGAAACCTGGGCCATTCCAGGAAACGTTATCAGACTGGGTTTAAGTAAGCACCTTAATTGCCAAAAGTCTAACTCAACGCCCTGGTAACAGCACTGGGCAAATCTGATACGCGCTTAGCAATCTTCTGAGGATTTGGAATGCCTTACGTTACCCATACCTGCCCCCTTTGCATGAGTTTGCTCTGTGTTACTGACTACCCACTGCTGCATGGCTGTGCTCCATGCCAGGGATGGGCAGAAATGCTGGGAGTCTCTGGAGTATCCCTCTGTTCTTCTAGAGAGAGACCCACAAGTGATAATTATGTATGTTAAGAAAGCATTTTAGAAGGCATATTAAACAGGTTATTCCCCTCTTATCTGTCTTTTTTTTCCTTTTTTTTTGTGGGCTTCAGAAACAAACAATTCAGAAGTTTAAAACAGCTTGTATTACAATATATTGCTAAAACTGCTCTCTTTTATTATAAGTTGTTAATCATTTACTATGTCTAACTTATAAGTTAAACTTTATTGTAGGTAAGTAGATTGTACATCAAGATCAGCACTCATCACTCTTTTGGGCATCTACCAGGTGTCTCAAAATGTATTCTTTGTAGAGGAGAAGGGCTCACTGGACTAGAGACAGAACAAATAGGGTGATCGAGCAGAGACTATCTGACAGCTGGCAGGTGCTAATTCTCATGGGGATCATGGGTGGCCTGGTCCTAGGAGACACTGAATCTGAGACCCAGACAGGCAGAGAACCTGGAACCCATTGGAAAGCTATCTGTAAGTAAAGCTGACACCTGCCTAGAATGGAGGAGAAAGCGGTGGGGAGGGGAGAAGCCAGGATTTCTGGAGCTCTCTTACTGAGGGAAGACGGCCTAGTCTTTTCTGAAAGTAAGACTTTTAATGACCTGGGCACAATGCACCCTAAGAAGCCAAGCAGACAGATGGGTAGAGGTCTCAGAAGTCCCGGGGAGAGGTCTCAGTCAAAGAAACAAATTTTGGAGAAATTTTTCTGCCGGACTACTCAAGCATATACTTGGCCATTAATAAATACTTATGAAGTGACTGATTGATAATTCAGAGAAAGGGCAAGCGAGACTTTTGTTTCCTAGACAATGTTTTGAGTCTCTTGGCAAGGAGTATTCTGGAAAATTCCTATAGAATGCCAGGTGCTGTGGTGGCTGGGTAAGTATTAATTTACAATGATGAATCTTGAGAAAGCAATGGACCATTATTTCCATGGCTGACTCTGACTGGCATAATTGGCACCGTTGTTCAGCTGCTGGCACCTTCTGTCTCTTCATCCTGGGCATCTTGCTCTGTTCCTTACCACTGCCACTTTGCTCTCACATTTGGCGACTATTGTCATCATCCTGGCTGTCCCTAGTGACAGTCTCAAAGCCTTTTCTCCACGGTGAATGTGCTTTGGCTCTTGCTCATTACCTGAGTACCTGTTGTGTCAGACACCACACTAGATGCTTGTCACATTTGTAGCAAAGCAGATCTCTAACCTTAGGTTTGGCTTCTATCACTCCAGAAGAGTAAGACAGATGGCAAGTGATTGGCAGAGCTAAGAAGTCAGAAGTCCACGCTGCCTCTGCAGCTGAGCTTCCCCATTCCTGGCTTAGCTAGCTCTTCCGATCTTGTCTATGGAGTCAGCCTGCTCTCCTCACACCTAGCAGCTCAGTGAAACCCATCAGGAAATGGTATTGTGGCTTGCAATTGATTCACAAGTCAGGCTGACCTGAAATTTATCCTGGAGTCACAGTGTCTCCTATCTCTGTCACTCTGGACTTCATTTTGCATTCACACATGTGTGTATTGATCCAGGGAAGCCGAGGCTCCTATCCTGAGAGATGCAGAGCCTGGGATGATGTAAACAATGAGAGAGAGAACAAGGCTATAAGGATGTAGAGCCAGCCAGCAAGGGACCAGGGCAGAGGAGTGGGAGGAGATGGGCTGAGGATGAAGAAGGAGGGAACAGAGCTGTGTGGAGAGCTGAACCAGAAAAACATGTACATCAGAAGCCAGTGCTCCTTGTTCAAACAAAAACCTTACGAATTAGTGCACACGCTACAAGAGCTTCCCTCTCTGCCTATAGTCCACTGAGAAGACATTCTGTCTTCAGTAGGCAGGTTCCCCCAAGAAGGCAGGTACCTCACAAGGCAAAGTGATGTTTAACTAAACAGTGTCTTTAGTAGGAGCGTTGGAAAGGAAGTTTGGCCTCCAATCCCAAGAGCCCAGGTCCTGGGAGGCCCAGGATTTAGACAGAAAACACTCACAGTTAACATAACACTGGAGGACAACCAATGTTGGGCCTACTGTTACCATTAAGAACTGCACCTATTCCCCCAGAAAAGTCCACCCATATACCTGACACCTGCCTTACAGGCTGGCCACAGGCAGCCTGCTGGGAAAATAGAACTGATGGATACTCACTCCACACTAGGTTTCATGTGCCATGGGATATGGAACTTCTAAGGATCAGCTACCTGTAGATCAAACACCAACTGGCAATCATCTACTTGAGACACATTAGTCAAGGTGGAGAGAGGAAAAGCATGGTTTAAAATGCAGGGAAGCCTTAAAACCACACCGTACTGTATCCTTGGATGCAGCTGGGGGTGAGAACTGCATGGCAGATCCTCAACATTCTGGATGTCTGAAGAACATCACCTGAAATCCGGAAAGAGTTTCTGTGACATGAGAACGGAAAGCAGTCATGGTTGCCAGGATTTTGAGATACAAGGTTCTCTCTCTCTCTGAGTTAAAGCCTTAAACACACACATTCACACACTTATGTTATCATTTTGCTCTCATTTATTAAGATATTCAAACTTACAGAAGCCCACGTTCTGTGCCATAGTTCACACACTTGGACTAACAGTGCTCCATACACATCTTCTGACCCTTCACCACCTTTTTTTGGGGGGGTTCGAAGCAGGGTTTCTCTATGTGACTTTGGAGCCTGTCCTCAAACTCGCTCTGTAGACCAGGCTAACCTCAAACTCACAGAGATCTGTCTGCCTCTGCTTCCCGAGTGCTGGGATTAAATGCATGAGCTACCACCACCTAGGTGGTGGCTAAATGTTCACTATTAGAAGCACTGGTGTTGGTGGTGCTCAACTTTGTTAGTAAGCCTCTGTCAATGCCTCCAGTGTAGTTCTTAATTATATTTAAATTCTTAGTTGCATTCTGAATTTTATTTTGATATCATTTGATTGTATGTATTCATGCATGTATGCACATATGTAGACATGTATTCATGGTTCAGAGGGCAACTGTAGTGCTATTATTCAAGATACATCTACCTTTCTTTGAGAGAAGGTCTCTCAATGGTCTGGAAATTGCCAAGTAGGCTAGGTTGGCTGGCTAGTCAGAAAGGACCAGGCATTTTCTTATTTTTGTGTCCTCAGTGCTGGGGTTCCAAGCATATACCACCATGCATGGACTCTTTCACCTGTGTTCTGAGTACTGAACACAGGTCTGTACACTTGCAAAACAAATACTACCAACTGAGCCATCTCCCCAGTCTCACTCTGTATGCTGTGAATACCATTGGTTAATAAAGAAACTGCTTTGAGCCTATAACAGAGCAGGACAGAACTTAGCTAGGTGAGGAAAACTAAACCGAATGCTGGGAGAAAGAAGGCGGAGTCAGAGAGAAGTCATGTAGCCCTGCCAGAGACAGATGTCAAAACTTTACCCGGTAAGCCACAGCCTCATGGTGATACACGGATTAATGGATATGAGTTAATTTAATATATGAGTTAGCCAGAAATATGCTTAAGCTATTGGCCAAACAGTATTGCAAATAATATGGTCTCTGTGTGATTATTTCGGGGCTGAGCAGCCAGAAAACAAACAAGCAGCCTTCTACAACAATATTGGTGTACCAATATGGTTGACTGTATCCACATTAAACCTGAGAAAGCTTGGAAAGGAATTCTAGACACAAAAGAATAAAGTTAATCATCGCTTAATGCCATGATTCCTTTAAGAGAGGTTTTACTAATTCAGTGGTAGCAGAAGAAATGCCTCACAGTTTTGAAACAGCGGCTTTTTGGGCTGTGCTGCCAGTGTGAACTCTGGCTTTTTCAGGAGACCAAGCATTTGAATGGGGTTTGTTGGTAGCGTGCTGCAAGTTACTTGGTGGCAGCATGGGCCAACTTGTTATCAGAGTTGAGGTGGTAAGGACAGCTCCCACCAGGCAGACTCAGGCAGTGAAAAAACTTCTACCTTTCATAACTGGGTGGAGCAAGCAGGTAGGGCCATATCTGCACTAGCAACACTGCTGTTTAGGTTTTTAAGAAGCACTTAGCATTTTAATAAGT
The DNA here is from genome assembly GCA_025134845.1 of Neodon shergylaensis. Taxonomy (NCBI): domain Eukaryota; kingdom Metazoa; phylum Chordata; class Mammalia; order Rodentia; family Cricetidae; genus Neodon; species Neodon shergylaensis. The sequence goes on along the minus strand of JABTXL010003188.1, from coordinate 1,546,732 downwards.
CATCCTGGTCAGAAAAGTAGTACAGATATACAATAAGGACAGATTCAGACATAAAAGACCTCTAAATGAGACACAGTGTGTTTAGAAAATGTACATAGGCTTGGGAAAGAGAAGAAAAAAAGTAAAGAGACAGTAAAGGTAATATAAAAGAGAACAGTCATAGATTAAAGGAGTAAAGATAATAAAATAAATATTAAAAAGTAATAGAGTAGAAACAAATTAAGATACGTGTAGATAGAATATACACAGAGTCTGGATTATATATATTATTGTGTTTTCTTTGAGTTTTTTTTTGACTGTTAAGGAGCTAAGTACAGAGAGACATTTTGTTGTACAGACTGCTAAACTAAGCATATAAAGATATCATGACTTCAAAATTTTGGTCTAAGGATTTGTAGCTTTGGAAAAGATGTTCTTCTTTTGTTTCCACAGAAGATAAGAACCTGTGGATTAATCTCAGACCAATGTGGTTTGATGGACCAAGACCACCCAAAAGGTCACCATGAAAACACCCCAAAGTACTTTGCCCAACAAAAAGCAGGAAGCAGTTTGTAGAGAACTATATCCAAATTCCCAAATATTGTTTATTCTATATGTTATAGAGATGGACACTTTGCATTGGTATAAATCTTGGTCTATTGATACAAATTTAAGGTAAATTTTGTGATGTGATATATATATATATGTATATATATATATATATGCTCTTGATTAAAGTATTGTTTATACAGCTCATTTAAAAATGTAATGTATAATTAAGAAATATAGATCAGCCGGGCGATGGTGGCGCACGCCTTTAATCCCAGCACTTGGGAGGCAGAGGCAGGCAGATCTCTGTGAGTTCGAGACCAGCCTGGTCTGCAGAGTTAGTTCCAGGACAGACTCCAAAACCACAGAGAAACCCTGTCTCGAAAAACCAAAAAAAAAAATTATATATATATAGATCAATAGAGAGTCATCTATAATAGTCAAGATTATAGTCATATTAGTTAGGTTTTCTAGATATATATTTATATATTTCAGTTAGATAGGTATTCTTCAAATATTTCAGAGATCTTCAGAATATAGCATATAAAATGTTTTAATAACTTAGGACACATCTACTTCTGGCAGCACCAATTACTTCAAGAGGAAGATGGGCATCAAAGAGGCCTCCTCATGGAGCTTGTTAGTCATTTGGGCAAGAAACTGCTCTTGCTTGGACTGTTTGATATTATTCTGTATGAACTAGACATGCAGGACCCACAGAGAAATGACTGCTGAACTTGCCTAAAGGTGAGATGATTTTTTGGGGTTTCTGCTTCATGAAAGAGTCTGTCAGACATTCTGCAGGACACAGAAGAAAGTGACTGACAAACCTGCTTCATGTAAAAGTCTGCTGGATACTATTGGCCTGTGGTCTGAAGATTGTATGCCCCAATGTTACAGAAGAACTTTGGGTGACTGTTCAGGCAGTGAGATGTCTCTGTCAATTCTAGAGTTTTGGAAGTTGCTTACAATGCACTTCCTGTTTATTTAGGTAACACTATATCTTCTGAAGTCTTTGATGGAGCTGAAGAATAGATAGTTATAATTATAATTTTCCTTAGTATGATAAAAGTAGATATAAACATTGTAACTATAATTTTTGTTTGATACCTGTTTTGTTATATAATTTTACTATGTTAATATTAAAACCTTCCTTTTTATTTAAACAGAAAAGGGTAGGGGATGTGGGATTCCTTTCTTTATGCTATGAATACCATTGGTTAATAAAGAAACTGCTTTGAGCATATAGCAGAGCAGGGCAGAACTTAGTGAGGCGAGGAAAACTAAACTGAATGCTGGGAGAAAGAAGGCGGAGTCAGAGAGAAGCCATGTAGCCCTGTCGGAGACAGAAACCCAAACTTTATGCAGTAAGCCACACAGAACCTTCATCTTGCTGGAATCCTGAGTGATGAACAAAGGAGGGTAGTGGAAACCTCTGTAAGCTTGGTGGCATTTTTATAAGTGAGTATATCCTGAAAGCCATTTTCAGGATTGAAACATAGTTACTTTCCACAAATAGCTTTATTATTTTAAAAATTTCAGGTAAATATGATAAAACCGTAATGATTTGCTAACTATGGATACCAGAAATACTAGTGTATTTATAAGTTTTATAATGTGTTTTCTGGAAACATTTCATAACTGAGCATGTTAAAAAAAGCCAAAACATGACCTTTTACACCTGGTGACATGTCACAGATGGAGAGGTCAAAAGTCCTAGAAGGGAAGCCACAGCTTTTGCTTTGCTCAATGGACATGATGTAACTAACCATCAAATTGCCTTCTAAATAACTGTGTTTACCCAAGGATTGCCACTGCTGTCATCTTTGGCTAGAGAGCTGTTTTTGTTTGTTTGCTTGTTTTGTTTTTGAAAGTGTGGCGACCATGAACTGCAGCAGCTCCCAATAGGTCAGACTGCAAAACTTAAATGATTGTTGAATGCCACGCCACAAACAAAATGTCACAGCTCAGGTAGCATCAGTGAAGAGAGGGTGGGAAGAACGTAAGAGCAGGAACGAGGAATAGAGTGTTCATCTCCTGGGTGTGATATGACTGCGGGCATCCTTGGCCTTGCAGCATCTGTGATGCCTGCACGAGACCTCAGGCTCTGCATAGAGCAGGCCTGTCAATCTCTGTCACCCAGGGAGAAGGTGTTCATGAGGTCCCACCCCTCTCTGAGGATTCATGGACAGTTAAAGGTCGCTAGGAAAGCTAGAGCCATCCTCTTCAACAGTGTATAGCTTTCCGTATGGTGCCCATGCTCCTGCAACCAGCCCTAATGAAACTAACCGGGACACCCCCCACATACACACACACAGGGTGGGTGATGGGGCTTGTTGGGAAGAAGGAGATTAGAGGGATGGGGACAAGAAGGGTATGGCAGTGACGACACTATATACATGTGTAAAATGTCATAGTGATACTCGTAATTGCATTTTAATTAATATATACTAATAAGTAGTCACTAAAAGAAGCAGAACAACTGTAAGACAGAACAATCATGTATCTTATGGCATTTACAAAGGGTTTAGTTTGTCTCTGCATTTGTTAAAAACGTGAGATATTCGATTCTCAGTTTGTAAAACCAGGTTTGAGATAACATACAATTTCAAGATAGAGTTATGAAGATATTCAATTTGGTGACACCGTGCCAAACGTTAATAGAAATCACCCCCCAGGAAACCTGAATTCCCTCCAGCATTGCTGGCCCCGTGCTGCCAATTCATCACACTTAACAAGGTGTACCGAGAAGAGCTGAGTACCGACCTCCCGGGGACAAATGATCCTCTTGGGACGAGGCGCCTCTTGCTGCAGCTGATACACTGCCAAAAACAAAACAAAACAAAAAATGATGATTATAATTAGGAAACCACATTGCATAAGCAATACAGCTTCACATATTCTCAATGAGGTTCATCCTCAGGACCATATAGATAAAAATCACCACCACCACCAACAACCAAAAAAACAATTTAAAAAAAAAAACAAACTAACCCAGGGTATAGACACATTCTGCAGACCAGGCGAAGTCAGAGTCAGCTCATTTATATGGAAATTAGTCACTGAATGCAAACCGGCAAAATTGATTTTTTTTTTTTTTGCTCTTATAAAGCCAATTTAGCTTAATAATTGTTGCTGGCGTTGTTCATTCTATGGCTTTTTTTGGAAGAGTAGATGCAGGTAAAATGCTTTTGATTATTTTACAGATGAAATTCTGCTCGTGAGTACCTGAGTGTAAGATGATATAACAAGCTCCATGAATTTAAATGCTGATGGTTTTTGACATAGGCAGGGAAGAGCTGGCATCAGGGACTGTCATTTTCCGAAATACTTCAGTTATGTACAAAGACACTGGATTCTGTGAGTGAAGGAAATACCAAGTCTCTCTGTATCTGTCTCTCTTTCTAGATCTCTCTGTCTCCCCCCCCACTCCACGTGCCCCCGCCACACACACCCACCCACACACACACACACACACACACACCTCCACCTTTGCCCTGACTCTCACCATGGATTCTCACTCAACTGACCACTTCCCATCTGTTTCCATTTCTCTTTCCCGGGTGCTCTCAGATCTTAAGGAATAATGATCTGAACCTACTTAAGTGACAGGGGTGTATCCCAGATAATTTTTTTTTGTCAACTCACAAACCAGGGTCATTTGGAGGGAGGAATATTCATTGAGAAAATGCCACCATAAGACTGACTTAGAAGCAAGTCTGTGGGGGCATTTTCTTGATTAATGACAGATAAGGGAGACCTGGCCAACTACGGGTAGTGCACCCTTGGACTGGTGGTCCTGGGGTGTATAGGAAAACAGTCTGAGCAAGCCATGGAGAGCAAGTCAGTAGGCAGCTCTTCTTCATGGCTTCTGTTTCCGTTCCTGCCTCCAGCTTCTGGACCTGAGTTTCTTTCATAATTGACTGAGATAAGGACACGGAAGGTAAACAAGGCCTCTCTTCCTCAAGTTGCCTTTGTTCATGGTATTTTTTATTACAGCACATGAGTGAGAACTAAAACACAGGCATGCATGAAACATGTATGACAACACAGCTCGCCAGACAATTATCTAGGGTTTTTCAGACTGTTCAGATGACAAGGAGGGATTTTTCTTCTGTTGGACTAATCTGAATTACCCTATCCATCCCTTCCTTCCTCTTTTAATCCCTCCTTTTGTTTTTTCTTTCTTTCCTTCCTTTCTTAAGTGCTGGTATTAAACCCAGGGCCTCCTATTTGTCTAGGCAAGTGCTCTACCTCTGAGCTGAAACTGAACCCTGACTATTCTCTTTAAGGGAATGGCTACCCTGTGCCAATTCCTTCAGGCTCTAGTGCCATGAAAATAGAGGTTGGAAACTCTCCAAGTTCATCTTATATGCAGAATATTGAAAAGGAAAAACTAATTTTAAACAGAGTAAGTCTATAAAAAGGTAAAATTTAAATTCTATAAGGTATTTTAAGAAAACACAGTAATATAAGTACAGACTTCTGATTTAATCTGGGTCCTAAAAATAAAACAGAAGAATCTTAAAGGAGAGGCAGCCAGCATATAAATACAGGCATGAAAACTATGGGAAGTCATCTATAATTACAACTGCTCCCTAGTGACTTCAGTCCAACACGGATGTTTCCTTACCCAATTAAGTGTGGATTCCACAATACCAGCATAGAGCAAACCAGGCGCCCCTTCCCCCGTGTTGGAATCTGCTATGTGTTCAAGTGTGAGCTGCTTACATGCATGATCCACCCAAGGAAAACCTCACCCATGTGGGGAAAGACAGCAGAGCTCAGCATCACTTCGGGGCTCAGAAAGACTCCAAGGAAGACAGCTAAAAAGATGGCCTCAAACAACTGACTCCCATCTGAAGGAAAAGCCCGCGGGTCCTGACAAAGCAGTGTAAGGGAAGGTGGGGGTGCCGGAGGGATGATGAGCGGTGGGTACACACCACTGCCAGTCTGTGGACTACTAGATCTGTACTCCTTTTTCTTGGATTCTGAGGTGCCACCCCCTCATCTTTCCTCCTATTTGGGTTTGTAGTTCAGGTCTAGTGTTCCCTCGTCTTCCTCTACTTACTCATATCACAGGAGGTACCGAGGGGGATCTTCTGTAGGCCCTGTTCATCTTCCCCCTCCCTCAGACACTGCCCCCATCTAACACTTCATGCGTGATTTACAGTTACAAGGCTCCATTTTTACTCAGAACCATTCCTGAAGTACCAGGCCATAGGCCCGATATCCCAGAGATCTGCTGATGGACGCCAAGGGTTTGAGTTCAAGAGCAGAGTGTCTAGCACGGTGCAATGTACCACACACTCTCACCTCACCACATACCATAATCTTTGCTTAACAAAGTTGGTTTCCTCTTTTTCCAGATACACAGTGTTCTCTTTAACTTTAGGACCTTTGTACATGGGGCGCCCTGCCTCTATGCTTTTTGCCCATCTTCCTTCTGTATCTCCAGATCTCTGTTCCTCATCAACATGACTTCAGTTCAAATATCAACCATATGCAGCATATTTTCTGATTCTCTCACAGCACATTAAAGACACCGGCCATTCTGTGCACTCATAATGCCCGGTTCTTCCTTTGCATGGCTTGTCCCACTAGGAATGAGCTGTGAAGAAGACTCTCTCTCTTCCTGAGTGTCCTGAGTCCTGACACAAGGAAAATGATTACGGTGCTTTTGTCTTCTATCTCAAATATTTATTGTGGTGCTGTGGCTATAAATCAAATCAAATCATATCCATCTGTGAGAAGTCTGTCAGGTTTTGTGAGAAATCCAGAAAAGAGAAATATTTGTATGAAACAGGAAAGCAAATGTGGAGTTGGCAAGATACAAGCTCTTCTAACACCAGGAGGGAAGGAATCGCTGCCTGAGCTCCAGTGCACCTTCCTGCGGACCTGGCTTCTTGACTGAGGACCATGGAGCTCTCTGGCCTGATATGGATGTTCTATTCAGTTAGAAAAGCAAAGTAAAAAAAATACAGTACACAGAGACCACTTGCAAGGTCCTGTCCTTCCTCAATGACTTCATCCCCTGCCTACTTCAGCAACTTTAGGGTAGATCCAGCTTTTATCCTTTCTGTGGACCCTGCCAGTGCCCCCTTCTTAGCCTGGCTCCATTCCTTTATGTTAGTCCCCAGTGCCTAGAAACACATTCTACCAGGGACTCCCAGTGGCCACCGCTAGCAGGGACTCAGAAAGTTCTTCCTATCAGGCAAGCCACAGCTAGACACAGTAGAATAAAATGATGGAAACAGCTCAACATGTGAAAGTAAAAAACAGAACGATTAAACAAAAGCCAAGAAGATAAAACGGAGAATGAAAATTTAGGGACTCAAACAAAAATTCCAGAAGTAAACCTTACTAAGAGATTATAAGACACAGAAGAGAGAATCTGAGGCATTGAAGACCAGAGAAAAGAAATATTTACTTCTGTCAAGGACAATGATACATCTATAAAACCCAGGCACAAAACAGCAAGAAAATCTGGGACACTATAAAAAGAGAAAATTCACAAATAAGAATGAAGGAAGGATAAAAAAAAACATATTAAAGGCACAGAAAATCATAGAAGAATATTTCCCTAACCTAAAAAATAAGGTACCTATGCAGGTAGAAAAAACACAGACTACCATACAGGCTGATCCAGAAGAGAAATTCTCCATGATACATAGTCATCAAATCACTAAATTACAGAACAAAGAAAGAATATAAAAGCTGCAAGGGAAAGATCAAGTAACACATGAAGACAGACCCATCTAGAATAACACCCGATTCTTACTGAAGACTCTAAAAGCCAAAAGGGCCTGGACAGATGTTCTACAAACTCTAAGAAACTACAGATGCAGGTCAGACAACCATATACAACAAAAATTTCAATCACAATAGAAAAACATTTCACAATAAAGCCAATCTGAAGCATTATTTATCCAAAAATCCAGCTCTATAAAAGGCACTAGAAGGAAACTTCAGTCAGAAAACAAAAGAATAAATATTCCTAGATCAAATCAAAAGATGAGGAAAATAACCCACAGAGAAAAAGGGAATCAACAAAGAGTGTAATCCACAAACATAACTCTCAACAACCATGGTCTCAATTCACTAAGAAGTCACTGACTAACAGGATTTAAAAACAGAATCCATCTTTCCACTGCATCTAAGAAACACACTTTACCATTGAAGACAGACATCACCTCAGGGTAAAAGGACGGAAAAAGACATTCCAAGCAAATGGGCCTAAGAAGCAAGCTGTCATAGCCATTTTAATATCTGACAATGCAGACTCACACAAAAACTAGTCAGAAGAGATAGGGAAGGACACTACATACTCATCAAAGGAAAAAAAAGGTTGCCAAGAGGACATTGCTATTCTAAACATTATGTGTGAAATACAAGAGCACCCAAATTCTTAAAAGAAAGACTTCCATGGCTAAAATAACATATTGACCCTCACATAGCGATAGTGGGAGACTTCAGTACCCCACTCTTTCCAGTAGACAGGTCATCCAGACAAAAACTGAACAGGGAAATGCTGTAGCTGAATGATGTCATTAATCACACAGACCTAGCAGATATTCACAGAACATTTCATACAGGCACAAAAGAATAGTCCTTCTTCTCAGCACCTCATGAAGCTGTCTGTCTTCAAAACTGATCACAATGCTTGTCACAAAGAGAGTCTCAACAGACACAAGAAAACTGAAAGAGCTCTCTGCACCCTGTCAGAGCACCGCGGATTCAAGATGGAGGTGAACAACAACAGAAAACTTACTAACTCACAGAAACTGAACAATCACTGCGGAATGAAACCCTCGTTAGAACAGAAATCAAGAAGACACTTAAAAACTTCCCAAATGAATGAAAATAAAACACAACATACCCAAACTTATGGCACACAATGAAAGTGGTTCTAAAGCACAAGCTCACTGCACTAAGTGCCTTTATAAACATGTTGGAGAGACCTCATACTAGCAACTTAATGGCAGATCTGAAAGTTCTAGAACAACAGGAAAAAGAAATCACACCAAAAAAAGGTGTAGACAGCAAGAAATAAACTCAGGATTGAAATAAATTAAATAGAAGCCAACACACAGACAAAAAACAATACAAAGAATCAATGAAACAGAGTTGTTTCTTCAAGAAAAACAGTAATATTGATAAACACTTAGCCAAATCAACCAAAATATAGAGAGAGGATCCAAATGAATAAAATTAGAGATAAAAGGAAGGACATAAGGACATATAGAGAATTCTAAGGACATACTTTAAAAATCTAATGGATTTCTTGGTATATGCTACCTACTAAAATTAAATAAAAGGCAAGACAAGATAAGCAATATGAACAGACCTATATCCCCTACTAAGAGAGAAGCAGTAATTAAAAGTCTCCCAACCAAATGTTCAGAGCCAGATAAATTTAGCATCAAATTTTACCAGATTTTCAAAGAAGAAGTAAAGTCAGTACTCTTCCAATTATTCCACAAAGTAGAAGTAGAAGGAACATTGTGTAACTCCTTAAGAGACCACAATTACTCTGATACCCAAACCACAAAAAGATACAACAAAGAGAAAATTACAGACAAATTTCCTTTAATACAGATGTAAAAATTCTCAATAAAATATTTTCAAATCAAATCTGAAAACACATAAAAAGATAATCCACCATGATTAAGTAGTGTGCTGCCTAATTTTATGTCAACTTAAAGCAGGTTAGAGTAGGAAACCCAATTGAGAAAATGCCATCATAAGACTGGGCTATAGACAAGCCTGCAAAGCACTTTTTTAAATTAGTGATAGATGGGGGAAACCCAGTCTATTTGGGTAGGGCCTCCCATGGGCTGGTGGTCCTGGGTTCTTTAAAAAGCAGGCTGAGTTAGCCACGAAGAACAAGCCAGTAAGCAGCACCTCTCTATGGTCTCTGCATTAGCTCCTGCCTCCATGTTCCTACTCTGTTTGAGTTCCTGTCCTGATTTTATTCAGTGACGGACTATTGATGTGGAAACATAAGCCAAGTAAAACCTTCTCTTCCTAAATTGCTTTTGGTCATGGTATTTTATCACAGCAATAACAACTCAAACTAGGACACGTAGCATTCATCCCTGAGACAAAGAGATGGTTCAACATACAAAAAGTGATTAAGCCGGGCGGTGGTGGCGCACACCTTTAATCCCAGCACTCGGGAGGCAGAAGCAGGCGGATCTCTGGGAGTTCGAGGCCAGCCTGGTCTACAAGAGCTAGTTCCAGGACAGGCACCAAAGCTACAGAGAAACCCTGTCTTGAAAAACCAAAAAAAAAAAAGTGATTAAATATATCCCTCTATAAAAAAACAGACTGAAAGGTTAAAAAAAAACCCACAAGAACATATGATTAGATGCAGAAAAAGCCATGGACAAAACCCAACATCGCTTCATGATAAAAAGTCCTGGAGAGATTAGAAATACAAGGAACACATTTCAATATAATAAAGACAGTTTACAGCAAGTCTACAGCCAGCATATACGTACATGGAGAGACACTCAAGACATTTCCACTAAAGGCTGTCCACTCTTTCCATACCCACTCAATACTGTGCTGCTGTGAGGACCAGCCTTCTGCAGCTCAGGAATTGTGGGGGAGCCACGAATCGGTGAGCTAATCATTCAATTCGACTTCTCTATCTGAGGGAGTAAAGCTTAATTCTCTGGGGCTGAAGAGTGGCACAAACTTAACTCTCTGGGGCCAGCAAATAAAAGGGAAATACACCCCCACCCACCTCTATCCATATGGATCCCATTCTTAATTTTTCTCTTACAGCTCATATACCCCAGCAAAACCTTTCAATCAGTATAAAAATTACAGCGTGGTTACATTCTACTTTTTAAGTGAATGATTGCAATGAATCAAGTAAAAAACCAGCATATTAAAAAAATATCCCCAAGCACCCACATACGTTCATGCACAAGCGACTTGTTAAAGGTTAACAAAGTGTAAGCAAACTAGGTATTTTTCTCAGCCAATTCTTTTACTGGCAGGCTACAGTTTGCAATTACAAAGGAAGAACCAATCATTTTATTATTTATCTCAAAAGATAATCTTATTAAAAACAAGTCTTAAAAGAATCACAAATCTAAACTTTTATATATGAAAAACAGTCAGCTCTACTTTAAATCCTCAGGGGGTGTACCCATTCATCAACACTCTTTTTATAGCAGGGAGCTGAGGGCAGAAATGGGCACAAGGAATTAATTATCACCCTTCATCACCAACCCATGCTAGCAAGAAAGGTACATCAGCCAGCAACAGCCAGGCTGTCACTGTTTTTGTTTGCTGACATTGAGTCCCTCACTCAACTACTGAAATTGTGCCTTTCTAAGCCTTCAATTGTTCCCCAAGATTTTCTACCTCAAAACGGTTAATTAAAAACAGCTTAGCCTAACCTTAAGCCATTATTTAAAGTTTTGTTTTAGCTGTGATACACATTGAAACCTATGAACACATCGTTTAACATTAAGATTAAAAGAACTTGAGTTAGCTTGGCTTCCAGGACTCAGTTGTTTTCCCTAATCATTAACCCAAGCCACAGTCTACTTAAGAGAAACTCCTAAGTCTTAGCTGTGTGACACGTTCTTGCTCTCATTTTTTAACCTCTGCAGCCCCTGCTTTAATAGGGACAGGAGCAACACTATATCCTGCCTTTATCTATATTAATTTTCTCACTAAACTAATCTCTATCATAATCCCGTACTATGTTTGTTTAAAACCCTTAACCACCAAAATTCTATTTAAACCAACACTATTATTGTATAAAATCGTTACTTCAGTTAAGCAGTACAGCTTAAGAGAAAATCATCTTCATAATAATACACAGGCAAAAATGCCCAGTAGAACAGGATATTTCCATGAGATAATCACACTACATAAAAGGGCAGTGGGGGAATCCTCCTGCACCCGTTCATGTCAGATACCAGAGGAAAATGGAAGTGGAAAACATGTACAAGCACAGCAGTAGCAAGAGACATTATGGAGCCGAAGCCCTTGGGGCCTTGCCCTTCCAAGATTTGCCCATCAGTGCCTTGCATTCTGGTTGACCAATCCCCTGAAGCTCAAGTGTCACCTGCTGCTCCTCTGACATGGCCACAGGCAACCTAGTACTTGAAGTCTTACCTATCACAATAAGACAACTGAAGGAGATAAATGTGGATACAAATAGGAAAGGAAGATGTCAAAGCATCTTTGTTTGTAGATGATATGATTATATTCATAAAGAACCCTAAAAATTCCACCATCAAGCTCTTATAGCTGATAAACATTTCCAGCATAGTAGCAGTATATAAAAGCAAAACCTACAGAAATCAGTAGCCTTCCTATATATGAATGACAAATGGTCTGAGAAAGAAAACAGGGAAATAATACCTTCTACAATAGATTCAAACATGTATCTTAGGACAACTCTAACCGATCAGCTGAAAGACTCATATAATAAAAAAATACTAAGACACGGAAGAGAGAAATCAAAGAAGATATTAGAGGATGGAAAGATGTCCCGTGTTCATGGATCAGTAGGATAAATACAGTGAAAATAGACAATCCTACCAAAAGCAATCTACAGATTCAAATGCAATCCCCATCAAAATTCCAACACAATTCTTCACAGAACTTGAAAAGACAATTTTTAGTTTCCTGTGAAGACACACACACACACACACACACACTGAGAGAGAGAGATAGAGAGAGACAGAGAGACAGAGAGAGACAGAGAGACAGAGACACACAGAGAGAATAGCTATAACAGTTCTAAAAAATAAAAAAAAGAACTGCTGGATGTACCACCATTCCCAATCACAAACTGTACTACAATACTATAGTAATAAAACCAGCATGTACTGGCACAAAAGCAGACACGTTAATCAATGGAGTAAAGTTGAAGACCCATACAGAAAACCCTAGACCTATGGACATCAGATTTTTGATAAAGAAGCCATAAATATAGAATGAAACAAATTCACTAAAATGAAACAACAACAAAAAGTCAGCAGCTTTAACAAGTTTGCTGGTCAAACTGGGTGGTTGCATGTAGGAGACTATAAAGAGATTCATGCTTATCACTCTACACAAAATTCAACCCCAAATGGATCAAAGACCTCAACCGGAAGGACATCTGACAGAAGAGAAAGTGGGGAATTGTGTTGAACTCATTGGCACAGCAAACAACTCTTCGAACAGGACACTGCCAGCACCACCACTAAGAACAATAAATGAGAAATGGGACAACATGGAATTGAAAAAAATTCAGTGTGGCAAAGGGCAAAACCATTCAGACAAAGTATCAGGCTACAAAATGGGAAAAGATTTTTATGAACTACTCATCCAACAGAGGGCGAATACCTAAAATATATAAAGAACTTAAAAAACTAGACATCAAGAGAATAACCCAAATAAAATGGGGTATAGATCTGAGGCAGAGAATTATCAAAAGATGAAACACAAATGGCTGAGAAAAAAACAAATGTCCAACATCCTTAGTCATCAAAGGAAATGAAAATCAATTCTACCTTGAGATTTTATCTTCCATCAGTCAAAATGGCCACAATCAATAAAACAAATGACAGCTCATTGTGGTATGTGGGGTAAGGGGGATACTCATCCACTGATGGTGTGAGTACAAACTTGCACAGTCACTATCAAAATCAGTGTGGCAGTTTCTCAGGAAGCTGGGACACAATCGACCTCAAGATCCAGTTATACCTCTTTTGGGTATATACCCAAGGTGCTTCATTCTACTACAGAGACACTTGATACTCATTGTTGCTCTGCTCATAATAACCAGGAACTGGAAACAGCCTAGATGTCCATAAGTAGATAATTCACTAGAGAAAATATGGTGCATTTACACAATGAACTATTACTCAACTCTTTTAAAAAAATGAAATTTGCAGGTATATGGATAAAGCTATAAAAAATTCATCCGTGGGTGGTGGTGGTGCACACTTTTAATCCCAGCACTCAGGAGGCAGAGGCAGATGGATCTCTGTGAGTTTGAGGCCAGCCCAGTCTACAAGAACTAGTTCCAGGACAGGCTCCAAAGCTACAGAGAAACCCTGTCTCAAAAAATCCAAAAAAAAAAAATCCTCAATGAGGTAACTTAGACTTCAAAAGATAAACATGATATGTATTCTCTTATAGGTAGATGCTAGCTGGTGATTCTTTGAAAAGCAGGCCATAATTTATACAAGTATAGTGGTTTTGTAGGAAGAAGAGAAGGATCTCCCCAGAAATATGAAATAGAATAGATAGCTATGGGTGGAGAGGGGTATGGGAAACTAGATTGGGAGGGTCAAAGAGTGAGGAAAAACATAGATAAGAGAGGTAATATGGGGAGGGACAGATAAAATCAGAGGGGTCATATGGAAACCTGCTACTGTAGAGCTTAAAATATATACATATACTGTGGAACAATCTTTGTACACTGTAAATAGGTTATCACTCTTATTAGTTAATAAGAGAGGACTAGTCTATAGCTGGGCAGGAAGAGATTGGGTGGGAGAGCCAGACTAGGAGAACGCTGGGAAGAAGGACAGAATCTGTAGAGTTTCCAGCCGCACGCAGAAGAAGCAACATGGAAAGTACATAGATGAGGTAAATGAGTCTCGGGACAGCACACAGATTTATAGAACTGGGTTAAGTTAGATGCACTAGCCAAAAACAAGCCTAAGCTATTGGCCAAGCTTTTATAATTAAGAAATCTCCGTTTGGTTATTTGGCAGCTGGCAGTCTAGACGAAAAACTCCTCCTACATACATACATGAATGAAATCTAAATGGAACCATCAAACAACAGGGGAGACAAAGACCCAACTAGACATGTCACCCACCAAATGAAACCTCCTGTTTTGGGAATGGTTTACATCTAATTGGATTGTTCAACAAAGGAGCCCCATAGAAACCCCCAAGCAACCTAGGCTATTGCCAGGATTATTGGTTTCTCTCTACAAACTGACCATAGGGCCCTACTGCTAAAGATAACACCTAGATAAGTCACTGAACTCACAGAAGTCAAGGTAGTGCCTACCTAGAGTTACTCCTACTAAGTAATGTTAATGGCACCAGAAGAAGACAGGTAAACACCAACCCAAGTACAAACTCTTGGATCTACAATGTGATCTACCTGCATGATATAACAGTGTAATAGAGGCACAGGAGCTGTGGGAGTAACCAACCACTATCTGATTGGATTTAAAGCCCAGCCCACAAAATGAAAACCATACCCAACATTGTTTAAATGCCCACAAACCTGAGACTTGATAGGCCAGGGACCTAGAGGAAAACCAAATATCACTGTTTCTGTTTAAGGAATGTAGCAATAAAATGAATTCTATGGACATTCAGCCATACTTAAAGATCAATGTCTTGCTCAGCCATCGTTAGAGAAACTTCTTGCAGTAGATGGGAACAAATACAGAGACCCATAACTGGACAATGTGTAGGGAGTGAAAGACGTTAGATTACTCAGTCCTAAATGGGATGACTCCATTAAAATTGTCCCCTCAGGGTTCAGGGAACTCTGTGGAAGAGGAGGCAAGAAGCATGTAAGAACCAGTAGTGAGGGAAGACACCGAGGAACAAGGACTTCCAGACTCAATAGGACTGGTGCACATATAAACCCTCAGATACTTAGGCTGCGTGCACAGAACCCACACAGCTCTCAAGCAGATGGGAGCTCAGCACTCAGCACAAGTGCCCATCCCTAACCTGGACGCTATCTCCAAGTGAAAACACTCACAAAGGAAACACTCATTTTCTCCAGTGGCGTCTCACTGGGTATACAAACCACACATCAGGGGGCAGGCCCCATGCCATGTAATATATGGCCAACACAAAATGAACCCAGTTGTATTTTTGCAGATTTTTTTGTCTTATAACCTTTTGTCTGTGCTTTATTTTACTTTAACCTTACAGGTCTTTTGCTTATATATTATGGTTCAAAATAAGGGTCGGGGGAGATACAGTGCACAGACAGTCCCCAGGACCTCTTCACCTGGGAATTCGCTGAACACTCACTGAAGACATTTGGAAACAAACTATGTCCATACTGGACATGTATTGCTCTTTCTTATCAGTGCTCCCAAACACTTGGAAAACTACTGTTTACATGGAATTTCACATTGCATTTGGCACAGAAAGTCATCTAAGGCAATCTGATATCTATAGGAGGCTGTGTGTATATCATGGGCAAATACTAACCATATGATTTTATAGACAGGTCTAGGGAATCTTCAGCTTTCGCATCTGCAAGAGTTCCACAGAAAGCACAGAACTGCTTTATCTACACACACACACACACAAGTTACTTACATGTAACACATGGTTCCATTATAAGAAGGATATAAGAAATAGTTTAGATTCATTCTTGCTTATGTCTGTATAAATAAACTCTGGCAGGAACAAGGAAGTCGTGAAAGCAATTGCCTTTGAAAGATGAAAAGACAGCGAAGACAGAAGCAGAACAAAGAACTCCCCATGAATATCTTTCTAGTGTCTTGATTTGGGAACTCTGCGTAGATATCGCTTATTCAAAAATAAGATAAAGGCTCTGAGCAATAGGGTCAGGAAGACTGCTGGTAAGAGGGGAACATACTAATAAGTTGGCCAGTAACAGAGTAGCGAAGACTCTTGCTTTCTGCAGAACCCCAGGGAGGCTGCACCAGGAGTCCCTTTGTCCCCCTTGCAGAAGCAGGCCACTTACTCCTTGGCAGGCTCACAGCAGGATGAGGCCTAAGAGAGGGTAATGCAAACCACAGAGGCTGCTCCTACACTAGAGAGGTTTAGATCCAAGGGGAGAAAAACCCCCACCTCACCCCTCTTCCCATTCTCAGTGCTTCCTGAAGCCGACAGTTCTATGGGGACTTGGGATGGATTTGTGAACACCATCTATGATGGAGGAGTCGAAGGACAGGCATCTGCCACAAGACAAGAGCAGTCTGAGCTAAATACTCCTTTGCGGGTCACATCAGCAAATGTATGAGCATCTGCTGTGCCCCAGGCACCATCGTCAGCATTATGTGGAAGCTCGGAGGATGAACGGGATGCATGCACAGAGAAGGGGAGGGCTTCCTAAGAGCCTGCCAGTGAGCCCAGAAAACACTTGTGTGTCTTCACAAGCCCCAGAAAACAACCTTGGTATTGTTTACGTCCTTGCTTTTCTGATGAGGAAAGACACACAGAGAAGTTAATTATCTGTGTGAGGACACTCAGCTGCACTGTGACCTTTGAATGCCAAGTCCTGGTCTCATTGTTCCTGCGCCTCAGGCCCTTTGCACTTGCTGCTCCCTCCAACTGTGGATCATTCCTGAGGCATCCATAAAATAAGTCACTGCATCCAGGAAGGCCTCCAACCTTCCCTTGGTGTCTCCGGGAAGCCTGCACAGCTGGGTCTGTGCAGAACACAATCCTCACTCGGCTCTCTCTGCTCCTTTGTTTCTAAACAACACTGGTTGCCACAAACACCACTAAGAAATAAAAAGCAAATCTTGATTTCTTGTATACTATCTGTCCTGACTATAGTGTGGGGCCACAAGGACAACTACTTGGCTTTGGTTGCTGCAGTGTCCCCAGGACTATAACAGAGAACTTGATCAAGGAGTGGCAGTGCCTTCGAGAAGAATCTGGTTCTACGGGGGAGGCATGTAGAGACACAACATCCACGCGGGACAAGAGCTTCAAGAACTGGCACAAGAGAAAAACATGCAGCTTCCCTGGGTCATCAGGATAAAAGACCATGGGTCTTTCCTTGAGAGACGGGGTGGAGGTACAGATGAAAGGCTGACAGGAAGAGGGAGTCTCATGGGAGAAAATGCCTCTGCCAAACTGGTCCATGAGTAAGACTGTGGGGGTGTTTTTCTTCTCTCTTGAAAAATTATTTCTTGTATTTTTGAGATTATAATATAGTTACATTATTTCTCCCTTCCCTCTCCTCCCTCTAAGTCTTCCCATGTATTCCTCCTTTGTTCTCTTTCAAATTCATGGTCTCTTTTTTATTAACTTGGTATATACATATATGAGCATGTACGTACATAGATATCCCTAAATACAACTTGCTTAGACTGTATAATGTTACCTGTGCGCATGTTTTTAGGGCTGACCATTTAGTACTGTTAGCCTGTTGGTGTGCTCTTTCCCGGAGAAGACCGTTTCTCCCACTCTCAGTGTTCCTTAGTTGCCTGCAGTTCTTTGTGTGGGGATAAGGCTTCATGAGCTTCCGCCCACCTGTGTTAGCATGTCTATTGCCCTTGTTTGGCTTGTTTGGGCAGTCACTGGTGAGACTTTATGGGTGTAGCTTCTGACATTCCTATAATGCAATATCACAGCAAATTCCCTGTTTCTCTTGTCTCTTACAATCTTCCCACCCCTTCCTCCACAATAATCCCTGAACTTTAGGTACAGGAGTTTAGATGTATCAGTTGGGACTGGGCTCCACAACTTTGCATTTTGATTGGTTATGGTTTTCTGTGATGGTCTCCTTCTGTTACAAAGAGAGGTTTCTTTGATGAGGGTAAGAACTACACGTATCTGTGGGTATAAGGATTTAGAGTGTAGTTAGGAACTATGCTGGTTTAGTAAAGTGGTGGTTATAGTTTTTTCTTCCAAGACCCATGACTTCCTGGGTAGTTGGCTATGCTTCCAGTACCAGGAATAATTTCCCTCTTGTTGAGTGGGTCTTAAGTACAATTAGAGGGCTGTTGGTTACCGCCAAGGTGTGCAGGCCACTACTGCACCCTTAGGGTAATGGTGCCTTGCTGGCCATTGCTGTGCTTCGAGGCATCACAGCTGGGTAGGATTGTTGGTTGCATCCCTCTAGAAGCTGGCAGGACACCATGCCTTATAGCACCACGAAATCTAGTCCTCTGGAAGGCATTGAGATCAGTTCCAGCTCAGGGGTCTCTGTGCTCTGTGTCCAAAGTGGATAGAATCTTTAGCAATGAGGACTTCTCTTCTACCTCTGAGGGGCAACCAAGTACAACAGCAATAGCCTCTGTTTTCAAGTCTCTTGGAAAACCCTGAACAACAACTTAAAAAGGGGCTTCTCATGCCTGGTATTATTTTTGTGATAGCTGATGTCAGTCTATAGCTCTTGGATGGTTCACTGTCAGCCCAGACGGAAAATTTCATTTAAATCATACAGGTGTATTTAATCACAGACTTACACTTATTATATGTATTTTTAGGTAGATAGTCAGGACTATGATTCCTTATGGATTTTTTCAACACCCTTATTTTACCACCCTTTTCTCCTTCTGTATTTATCTCCCCCTTTCTCCCTAATTAGAACCTTTTACTCTTTTTCATTTTCTTGATTAGATCACATGTACCCTGCTATTCCACTCTTTACTTTTCCCCCAGCCCGACCCTGCAATGATCCCTTTGATTTTTCTGGTATCTACAGTACTCCAAGCTATGAAGATTTGGAATCAGGAGCCTCGGATGAGTGAGAACATACAATTCTTGTCTTTCTGGGTCTGGGCTACATCACTCAATATGATCTTTCTAGTTCCCTCTGTTTACCTGTAAAGTTCATGATTTCATCTTTCCTCACCACTGAATAGTATTTCTTACTGCATCCGCACTACATTTTCTTTATCTACTTTAGTTGTGTTGACTGTAGGACATTTGGGGTTTCCATTTCCTAGCTATTATAATACTTGTCTGAGCAAGAATCTGTGGTGTAGAATGCCCATCCTTTCGGGATATGCCAAGGAGAGGAGTACCTGGGTCTTATGGTAGATCTATTTTAGCTGTTTGAAAATTCTCCACAATGATTTCCACAGTGAGTGGATCAGTTGGCAGTCCCACCAAGAGTGAATGGTTGTCCCTTGCCCCCAGTTTGATGTCAGCAATTCTGCTGACCTTTGTTGTTGTTACTGGAGTAAGATGAAATCTCAGAGTTGTTTTGACTTGTATTTCCTTAATTGCTAGGAATGGTGAACATTTTTTTGAGCTATTTCCTAGTCTTTGCTGATTAATGATCGATGTGGGAGGACCCAGCCCATTGGTACCCCTGGGCAGGTAATCCTAGGGTGTATAAGAAAGTAGGCCAGGGGAGCTATAAAGAGCAAGGCAGTGAGCAGCATTCCTCCATGGTTTCTGCTGTTCAGTTCCTGCCTCCAGGTTGCTGCCTTGAGTTCCTGACTTCAACTTCCCTCAATAATGAACTATGATGATAAGCCAAATAAACCCTTTCCTCCTCAAACCACTTTTGGTCATGGTGTTTATGACAGCAACAGAAAGCAAACAAGGACACTATCGTTGCTAGAACATTGCTGTAAGTCGGAATTTCTGGCATGTTCTCATTGACTCTTCTGATTCAATTTTCTCCATGACTTATTCACTCATGCTAATGAAGCCATGGAGATGTCTGTGCACTCTGAAGACACCAAAAGTTACACAGACAACAGGACTACTAAAGCAAGTTTCAAAGCCTGGATATCCAGGCCCCAAAGTCAGCAGGTCTCTAACGTAATTGGAAGAAAGAATCCAAGAGGGGCTGGTTCCATTAGAATTTCTGGAAGCCATCAAAAATACAGATTCCTGGTCTCCATCCCTGGCAAGATCCACTCTGTGAATCTGGAAGGAGCCTTCAGAATCTGTTCTGGGCCTCTCCAGAAGATTCTAGTACACAGTCAGGGGTGGAGGCGCTACCTTTGCCCCACTGAAGGACCAGCCAGGAGCACTGGAAAGCATGGAAGAGGGAAGATAGGGTTTTGATCACATAAAACAGAGACTGAGAAAGCATGCATGATGACAGAGCAAGAGGGAGACATCCTGAATGAGAAGACACCATTGGTGGAACTGAAGGATGCAGGCAGTGGTGCACTTCTGGGCAGCGTGCTTAATGTCAGTAGCCCAAATCCTAAAACCACACCTTCTGGGGCCCTAGGCACTTTATAGCATAAAGACATGCAGGATCACCAACCACACACCTGGAAACGGAAGCTTCAGCCATAGTCTGGAAGAGAAGCAGGCCTCTGCAGTCCAATAAGCCACAGAGGCACCCCTACTCCTGGCCCCTTACACCGACATCCTTAACTGACGGCCCTTGTCTTAGCCAGAAGGCTACAGAATCCTAAGGCTTGCTCATGCTCTCTGAGCAACAGAGTTTGGAAGGGATGCCAACATACTACTTAGGTCCTGTGTCTCTGCCTCCAGAGGTTGATACAACAGCCAACTGCAGTGGAAACCAAACAAGCTTGGCAGCTTCCTATCCTAGCTGTCAGTAAGAGCCTGGCCATTGTTTGAAGGGTTAGCGAAAACAAACAGCCATGGGAATAATTCTCCAAGGCGCTTTGAAGGTAACTGAAACATGTCACAAAGTCTGAAAGTGCCACTTACTGATTTAACTCAACAAACACATTTCCCAAGCAAAAGGCAATGATGAACCACTTTTTAGGTGATTCCATGTGCGGAGAGATGACATGGTAGAATCTGTTTCTGCAGAAATGTCCCGTGCATATTGCAGGACTTCCCTGGACAGTGGAGACAGGGGAGGGGTAAGGGGGCACACCTCTCCAGCACAGGAGAGAATTCTTCCACTGGACCAACCTGTTTGGCAGGGATGGAGGTCACTGAGGAATGTGGAGGTAGAGAAAGGGATGCCCAGCTACCCTTGAAATCTACTAATTGAGAAAGCTAATATATTATTCTTTTCTTTAATGATAAACTCAACCCACCCTAACAACACAGGTACAAGTCTACAGGTTTCTGTGGGCCATGTGGGAAAGCTCATGCCTGGATAGACCTGAACCCACTCAAAGCCGTAAGTTCCTAGGACTGAGATGGGCCTCCAGGTTAGGCTCTACAGTACACTCCCTTCTAAAGGGGTGTGCGGATCCCTGAGCTGTGCCTTTCCAGTGGATAAGAGGTGAGCTGTACCACCCTGCCCACTGCCATATCTTATGGGAAACTTCACACATGAGAGCACGCTATTGGTGCTTGTGGGTGACTTCCCGGTCCCAACCTCACCTCCAATTACTACATGAAGGCCTTGCCTTGCTAACAAAATGTTATCTTAAAATTTACTGCTTGATCGATGTCACCATGGCAACCCAAAGACAAGGCTTGTGGGGCCCCAAAGCAGGGAGCCAGGTAACTGTGTACATAAGCAAGACCTATGGGGTTTGACAAATTACAGACATACTGCTTTTATGACTCACAGACTGGAATAGGATCAAAGAATAACTGCTATCATATTCCTGTCAGGTGCTTCGGCTGTAGCAATTCTACAGGGGGTGAGATTCCAAGGCCCTGTTTAGAAGGAGGCAGGCACTCTGAGTGCCTGACCTCCCATTGGAGAAAGGCTCCTGGGAGAGCTGTCAGCCCCAGCATCTGCTGCCTGGCTGGCTTTTGGTCTCTCACAAAGGAAAACCTCAGATTATTCTCACAATGGTTGGCATTTGAACCTGTCAGCTCCAGCCCCACGTTTCACACGGTTCTGGCTTATCATTCAAATGTGGTTTCCTTATTATTTTAAGTGAATTCAAAAGTGGCTATTCTTTTTGGTCCTTAACTCCAATGCTTTCTCAACGACTTTGCCCATGGTTTGGGGGTTGATCTTAGTAGCAGAGCTATGTATGTATGGAGTTTATGGCTAAGATGATCCCACTAAGCAAGTGATGATAGTGTCTGTCTCTAAAACCTCAGCAAAGTCTTCTAATCTCACAGGGAGTGGAGGAAACAGAGATTTAGGGCCATCATGTGACACTGGGGTTCCTTGAGTCAAGGAACTTAAGACACTGCCTTAATATGCGTTGATTGAATGAGTTACTGAATGAAGGACAATATACATGCAGCACAGGAAAAGACAATTTCTAAAGAGCTTTACTGGCAAGTGTCCATGCCCGGTGGTTATGTTTACCTCCCCAACACCTGCTCGCGTCTTCCCCCCTCCCAGTGTTTCTCAACGTTTTCTGACCGTGATTTTTATAGTATTGATCCAGTAGTGGAAGCTGATCAGCTTAGGAAAGTTAGCAGTTACCAACACCCTGACCACAGAGAGGAAGTCAGGAGTAGGAAAGTGAGGTCAATGAGGGCTGAAATTCAATTCTAATGCATTGCCTGATGGGTTCATAAACGGATGCTCTCTTTCCCAGCTGTTTCCCAAACAGCACCAGTACCCACAGTGGTCCTGGGTTGTCTGGGGATGACATGGGAGGAATACATTACAATGTAGCCTTAGAAAAGTGAAACCGGAAAGGAAGATGGGGAAGTGGACAGGGTCATACCCAAAGCCAGTCTCTCTGGTCTTTCTAAAGTCAAGTCTATGTCATTGAGTGGACTAATCTGTTAATTTGCAGCCCAGAACATTATATTTAGCAATAAGCCCAAAACAAGTTTCTTAAAGTCAATCTTCAGGAGGAGACTAAGTTTTCGTTAGGCATGACATCCAAACAGGGTTGGATGCTTCTTAACAACATCAAATAAGTGAAAATAATGGCAACCACTTGTCACTGACAACAAGGATCGTTGTTTTCCTATGACAGGCTTAGGTCTTGTTTCTCACTAGCCAATGAGTCAGAGGTAGATGTGGGCCACATTATTGTCATTTTCGATTTTGAGTATTTACCATTAGAAATAGCAGAAGGGATGATGGTTGGTTGCTTAAGTGATGATAACGCCGGGAATCTGATGAAGCAGTGTGAGCCTGGCAACAACAAACCATGAGACGGTTCACAAGGGCACCAACACCTACTGCAAAGAACTCCCTGATTCACAAGGACCAGGAACAACACCCACCACAAAGAATTCCCTGATCCACAAGGACCAGGAACCTCTCTTTTTAGTGATGCTCTTTAGGGCTTTGAGCAACATGGCTTTGGTGTCCTGTGGGTCAAATGCCCTTCATTTCAGTAAAACTAATCACTGGGAGACTCTGAATAATAAATGCCCATTAGACTGATTATAATGAAGAACTTTGCCCATGTCACTAAATTTGTATCAAATAGCCCAAACTATCCCCTCTTCAAGTAAGATTTTATGATTCAAGATCCAAAATCAAAATTTCAACCTAATATACCAGGGTAAAATTGGTGTTGTAGACATTTATTTAGTAAGGCTCTTCCTAGCTTCCTTAGGATATGCAAGTGCCTTTAAAATATAAATTGGGTAGCCTAAGGTCACTCAGAAAAGGAGGAGATGAATTTGGGCCAATATCATGCATTTCAGTAAAGCTCCCAGTGGTGGCATTCGCTCAACAAATATTTATTGGATCATTAATGTAAGCCAGGCAGTGTACGATGCCCAGTAACTCAAGGAGCACCCAACATCTCTTCCCAGGGATATTTTGTTGATTTACTGTCAGAGTACTTCACACTCCATTAGGAAACAAACAAACAAAAACATCCAATTACGAAGTCATTAGCACTGCCTTTTAGAATCGAAGCTGGGAAAGCAGAGCCCTCGATTGGAAGGGCCCTTAGAGACCCACATCGCCCCTAACTTCACAGATGGGGGAGTAGGCTCATGTAATAAAGAATGAGGTGACCCTGCACGTGCCCGCACAGAAAGGCGAGGGCTATATATCTGGGAGGAGAAAAAAGTGAAGAGTGCCAAGGGCAATGAAATCCATTAGACAAAAAGAAGGGACAAAGGCCTCGGTACCCAGCAAGTGTTTCAATTTTTAAACATGACAGGCAGATGTCTTACAAGATGACAGAAAGCATACACTGGGAAGGGGCGGGGGATGGCACTATGAGGCAGGGGCTGGTTTATGCATTATGGGAAATTCCAACTCTCAGATTAACACGTGGTTTATGTATATGGTGTATGTGTGCACATGTGTGTGCAATGTATAGAGACCAGAGGTCAATATCAAGTTTCTTTCTTGATCACTCTACATCTTAGTTTTTGAGACAGAGCTTCTTAAGTGAACCTGGAGCTTACTGATGCGGCTAGCCAGCAGGCCCTGGGAATTCTCCTGTCTCCACCCTGGTGCTAGGATGAGAGGCATATGCAACATAGGCACTGGGGCTCTGAATTCATGCTTGTGAGGCCAACAGTGTCCTGCCTGAGTCATCTCCTGACCCCACTTAGGTTCAATTTTATGCACTTCCATATATTCATAACAAATATGTGCATATGTGTGTATGTATAATGTACATACACCCTCTAATCATTTTATAAAAGAAGAGCATGCTGAGAAATGTTTGTTAGGCAATGTGTGCTTATGTATACATCAGAGTATATTTATACAAACCTAGATGGTACAGCCAAGCACGCACATGTGCTATATGGCCCATGCTGATGATATATGTTGTCATAGTCCCAGTTCATTTTTGGTGGAGGTGTCATTATGTGACACATGACTACAATGATAAGCAGAATATATATATGACTTTAATTATTGAGACAGAGTCTCATTATGTAGACCTTGCTGTTCTGGAACTCACTGTATAGACAAGACTGGCCTAGAACTTAAAGAGGTGCACCTGCCTTTACCTCCAGAGTGCTAGAATCACAGGTATACATCACTGTGTGCTCAGTTTACAATTTTAAACCAGTAGAAAAGAAATCTTGAATGCTTGCTTGCAGCCTAAGAGTTGGCTTGCTTCTAGGCACGCAGACTTTACTCCTGAATGCCCCCCGACTCCTTTTGGAGATGCCTCTGCCCTTGTTGATGTTGTTGTTGTTTCCTTACAGAGGAGGCAGGGATAGCACCAGTGCCGGCCTGTTGGGCTGTACTGAGAATCTAAGATTAGCAGCTCAAAGCCTAAGGCAGGTCCTCAGTGGACAGCATCAGCAATGGCAGCATCAATACTGTCAGCAGCACTAACGATTGCTACCTAGCGATGAGCTTGGAGAAACACCTGTCTCAGCCATGGTGGGCTCCTTCCTGCCTCGGACCTTTCTTCTCCAAACAGAGAATTCTGAGAGAGATGCAGGACACCAAGGAGAGACAGTGTGTGAGGTAATGGCCATTGCCTGCCTTCATGACGGGAGCTGCTGGGTGGCTGATGCTCAGACAAGATCTATGTTCCTAAAGAGTCACCCCGAGCCATCAGACCATC
This sequence comes from Neodon shergylaensis, assembly GCA_025134845.1. NCBI lineage: Eukaryota > Metazoa > Chordata > Mammalia > Rodentia > Cricetidae > Neodon > Neodon shergylaensis. Next base: position 1,521,174 of record JABTXL010003188.1, on the reverse strand, counting down.
TTCACTGTGTGTCCATTCTCCAACAGTTCATGTCGAATGATATTACAGCCCGGGAGTGATGAGCAAAGAGTACAATTCATGGAAAGTCAGAAGGTCCCCTCCCCTTGGGAGCAGCCTTAACATGGGTCACACAGGCCAGTGGTTGTTAAAGGTTCTGGCTGGGCACAAGTGCAGACTTTATTCTCTCTCACACAGGTATATCCTCAGTGAAAAGAAGAGCTTGGGCTCAGGGATGGGGACTGCTTATGGGACAACACACACGCACTGCACCCCAGTAGGATCCTTCAAGAAGGCAGGCAGGTTAAAGACTTGCAGGGAACTGTGTGTCGTTGGTACTCACAGTATGATTTCCATATCGGAGGCTGGTATTCCTCAGCATCTAGAATGAAGAGAGAGATCACGTTAGACTGCATGTCAACCTGCCAATGCGTGTCTTCCCTAGAGGGGGGACAGCCAGTCAGCTGGACTCACATCCCAACCCTCTCGGCTCATGAACAGTCGTCCCAGGCACAGAGGCGGAACATGCATGGGTAACTCGTGGGCCCAACAACAACAACATCTTTGGATCACATCTGTGACAGAATAAACAACTTAACAGCTTTCAGAATTCAGTAAATAATAAAAAAAAAAGATTTTGAAGTAATTAACTGGATTGTGCTTGCTCGTGATCCTTTCAAAATATATTTACTCAACTTGGCATAATAAACACATAATTTATCTCAGTTTCCAGCCAAACCTTTATTTATTAAGGCTCAAGGGCAGAATGCAAAGTGGCGAGCATGCAATATTAGATGTGGAAACTTGTGTGGCCAAAATCCCCGCCACTCCTAAACTCCTCGGCCTGACATTAGAGGCATTGAGCATGCTCTTGGGATTGCACTAACTCCTTGAATTAATGTTAATATGTGATCTAGAATATTTCCAGAAGCCTCACAGCAAACACAAGTGTTGGATGAGAGCGTTACAGGAGAGGATGAGTTGTTCTTCATCACTCTCAGAAACAAGCAAGAGGAGGCAATGGCTGCTGCCTTAGCTCCCAGCCTTTGTGACATGCCATTCTCCCTTATGTTAGTGCCTGTGCCTCACAGCTGAGTCTAATGAATCCCCTGTCAGCCTAAACAGCCAGGGCCGGAGAGTCTGGCCCAGGATACATGTGGCTTAGAAGGAAGCTTGAGTTTCCTTTCCTTTCCTTCCTTTCTTTCTTTTTGTTTTGTTTTTTTCGAGACAGTGTTTCTCTGTGAAACAGTCCTGGCTGTCCTGGAACTCACTTTATAGATCAGGCTGGCCTCAGACTCACAAGAGATCTACCCGTCTCTGGCTACCAAATGCTGGGAGTAAAGGCGTGCACCACCACCGCCCGGTAAAGCTTGAGTTTTTCTAATTTAGCATCTTTAGGTCCATAAGCCCTGCTGTGTGCTCCCCACTCCCACTTTTAGCTGCTCTGTCCTGTACCTATCCTTGGGCTTCTGTCCTGTTAGAACTTTCCTAATTCTGGAAGGAATTAACATCTGAGAGTTTTTCTCCCTGAGAAACACATGTGCTATTTATTGATAAATACCAACCCAAAAGTGATCAACTTTCCCCCAAAATCCTACACAAATATGCTTGTTTAATTTAACATTTTATTTTGTAATAGATATCTTGTCCCTTTGGCTCATCACCTCACAGACTCAAAGGTCATTGCGTACCCTTTAGAATATGGGTGCATGTGCATTGATGGTTTCTACTGTGACTCTTTAAATATTTTTACGTATTTTTTGTTTGTTTGTTTGTTTGTTTGTTTTATGTGTATGTATGTTTTACCTGCATGTGTACAAGTGCATCACATGTGTGCTTGGTGTTTACATAGGTTAGAAGAGGGTGTCAAATACTCCGTTATGGATGACTGTTAGCCACCATGTGCACGCTGAGAATCAAACCCAGGACCTCTGCAAGACTAACCAGAACTTTAAACCTCTGAGCCATCTCCCCAGCCCACTGGCATTAACTCTTAATACCTGTGCCAAAGTAAGAAATAGTGTCTCATAATAATGAGCTGTTAGCCTAAACCGCTGGTTCATTTCATCCTCTTTGCAACATGAATCAATGTTAAACATTAGCAGGAATGTTTATAAAAGACCTTTTTAAATCAAACAAACCAACTTGCTGAGTTTACAAGAAAATTCTTAACCATCCATCCCATGCCGCTTCCCCCAGAAAAGCCAGGCCCTATACGCTTGAATGTGGATCACATCTCCAAAAATAGTTTTCAAAGATAAATAAAAATCAACACAGGCAAGCACACACGCATATTTGAGCATGCACAGGAACACACACACACACACATGGACACATATATTGTATAGAAATTAAATGAGACGCTACCTAAGACATCATAGGTAGGGAGAAAAATGTAACCTCTTCTTATTTCAGGTGAGATTATTCTATGCACTAAGTCTGACCCCCAGGTGAGAGGAGGTCAAAATTGGTCAGGATCTCTGCACTACTTTCTGTGGGCCAAAGGGAGGTTCTGAGACAGCGGCAAGTAGCACCCTTGTTTGGATACAGTCCTGAGATTGGCTTAGATCTAAGATGTTCTTACCTCATGCCCATTTAAATTAGACACTCTCACTATGAATGTCGTCTTGCCCTAAGAACAACCTAGGATGGTTTTTCATGAGACTCAGTGGTCCCATTAACGCTCAAGCAGGATTCCCTGCAAGCGCTGGAAACCGTTTTCCTTTGCACTTGCTTCCTGTGGTCAGCACAGCTCAGAGATGAAGAAAGTTGCCCAAAGAAATGGAGGATCTCAACAGCCCCTGGTCCAGAACCCGCCAATGTTTTCCCTCTGTGTGTGGAATAGGCTTCACTGTGGCATGTGGCAGCCTGCTCTAGGGAGTCTGCCCCCTCTGAGTCCAGTGCACACATTTCCGCATTCCACAGCTCACCCTGCCATACCAGCCTCTGTGTTCTCAGCACAAATAATGCCTTTCCAAGTCTGTGCCTTTGCTGTGTGGATTATCTTCGTAAAATGCTCACTAATAGGTCTTGGCATGGCTCATTTGTCTCATCACGTAGGCCTCAGCCCAAATGTCACCTCCTAGGGGACTTGCCCTTAACCCAGTCCCTCTCATATCACGCAGCTTGGTTTTCTTCATAGCTTCTGTTACCATAGAAATTATTTATTGTTTTTTTTATGACTGGTCTCGCCCCACTATTTGTCAAACTCCATTAAAGCAGGAGCATTGGCTCACTCACTTTGCCATTACCAGACCTTAGCAGGTGCCAGCTTACACCAGGCCTTCAGACACAAACCAGAGAGGCACTAGTGGGGCAATGGTGAGCACAGATGCCTTCCAATACCCAAAACAAAAATGGGTTAAATAAATGAAGAATTTATGAGACCGGGGAGGTGAGGTCTGCCTATAATCCCAGCACTCCAAAGGCAGAGGCAGTTGAAGGTATCTATGAGTTTCAGGCTGATCTGCTCTATACAGTGAGCCCCAGGCCAGCCAGGGCGAGGCAGTGAGACACCATCTAAAGGATCTATGTGTTTCATGCCGCTCTGCCTTCTGCAGACAAGCACTGCAGGTTCTTTCTGTCTCCTGCCCTGAGTGCTGGGGTGTCATGGGGATTCACTAAGAGTGCTTACGAGCTGCTCCTAAGAGAGAATTGCGCTCTGCATAAAGTCCCTGATGTGGCGGGATGCTATTACTGTGTCACTGTGATATCACCTTGTCCCGGCTCTTCCCAGGTGGCTCACTGCTATTGTCTTCGCCCTCCCCATGGCAGCCATTGACTGTCTCCATTTCCTCAAACCTGGAGCCTGTAATTAAGTTCCCAGGCTGTTGTCATGGAAGTTTCTTCTCTAATATAAAAGAATTCAAATTGAGAGACCATTTGCCATGCTTCGGTGGAATGACTGTAATTACCTTGGCCTTCAAGACCCGTTTCGCGAACCATGACAGTACACTTCTCAGGGGCCACGGTCAGGGGACAGATCACAGAATAATTTTAATATGTCGTAACAAGTCCTGAGCTGCCTCCAACAGCACCTCACTAACAATAAAGCTATCTGCACCGACTGCTCCCACTTCATGTCTTCTTTTCTTTGGTGACGGACTTCACTCTCGGATCGGCAGACACTTCACGTGACCTTTTCCTTTCTCAGATAAGTCCTCAGGAGTCTCATGAAGCTGTTCCGATCCTCTGTACTGCTGGGATTGTAGATATTCACTACTACACTAGGTTCACGTGCTGTTGGGGGTTGAACCCAGGGCCTCCACTATGCTAAACAAGCACTTTGCCGACTTAGCTACATCTTAGTTCCACTTTCCCTTTAAAGCGTGGGGTAGGCCTGTGAGATCAGGTAGTTCTCCTTCATTACCTGGCAAATGGGTGTAAGGAGACACACAACTGTTAAATGGCTTCCTCGAGGTTATAAAACAAGTTAGGGGCAGAAGTGGGCATTGGTCTTCAGGACCTGGAGGTATCACTCATTCCAGTCATACAGCCCCTCCAATTGCACATACTGAAGTTAAGAAAATGACATTATCATATAGCAGATCTATTAGTTTGATTTTGGGGAGGCTTAAAAGAAAAAAAATGAGTGCAAAACTTCCCAGTGATTCAGGGTGGGACACTCCAGGATCTGTGCACACTTTCCATGGCCTGTGGTTCAGGTGACAGCCTCTGGGGTGAGACCATCTAGATTCAACACCCTATTCTGCCCTTCACTGTAAGACTGTAGGCAGATTATCTAATCTTTATGGGACTCATCTCTTCAACTTATCAAACAGGAAGAAGAATGCTCCCCAACACCAAGCATTATTACCATGAAGAGTTCATATATATGAGAGATTAATCTGCAAAGAGAAAACAAGTATGCTTGAGGTCATATAACCAGAGAAGAGATGGAGTGAGACACACACACACACACACACAAAGATAGGGTAGAATAAAAAAGTAAAGAAAATGAATAAAGGGGCATGAATCTCGGAGTCCAGATTTCTAGAATCCACATAAAGCTGGACATAGTAGCAAGATAGGAGCTTGAGACATAACAAGGCGTGGATGGTCAGGGCCAACAAACCTGACTTATGAAGGGTGGATCGCATCTACAACGAGGTGGAAAGTGAGTACCAACCAAAAATCGTTCTCTGACATTCATGGCACAAGCATGCTTTCTGACCCTAACAACATACATATCAAACACACCCAAGCACAGACAAAGGTTCTAAAAAATAAAAAAAAGAGTAAAGAATAGACATGAGATAAAATGTGTGAATTAACTAAAATGAAATGCTTTCTTTGACTATAAAGTTCTATGCTTAATGCTATCATTATCTTTTTTTAAAAAAATATTTATTTATTTATTTATTTATTATGTATACAATATTCTGTCTGTATGCCTGAAGGCCAGAAGAGGGTGCCAGACCTCTTTACAGATGGTTGTGAGCCACCATGTGGTTGCTGGGAATTGAACTCAGGACCTTTGGAAGAGCAGACAATGCTCTTAACCACTGAGCCATCTCTCCAACCCCCTGCTATCATTATCTTTAATGACAGGAAAATAATTCCTGCCACATTGTTACTAATAAAAATCACAAAGCAATACATTTATTATCAAGGAGATGATCTATCTTTCCTTTTTAGATACTATCCTAGTCTTTAACCCAGCCAGTCTCAGAATTCAGCTATTTTTCTGCCTCAGACTCCCAAATACTAGGATCATAGACATAAGTTACCACCTCTGAGTCTTGTATTTGTGTGTGTGTGCACATGTACATGCATGTCCACGTGGGAGCACATATGTATGTGTGCACCGTGGGACAAAGGCCACCTTTGAGTGTTATTCCTTTGGTGACATCTGGTCTGGAGCTATCCAAGTAGGCAAGGCAGGCTGAACAGTGAGCTCCAGGGATCCCCGTCTCTACTTCCTCAGAGCCAGAACTGAAAAGTTGGGGCAGCATGCCTGACTTTAAAAAAGTGCATTCTAGGGGTCAAACTCTGATTTTCTTGCTTATTGACTGGGCCAGGAATGTATGAATGAATAAATAAATAGGTTCATATTACCAGAAGCACAATTATTAAAAAGCTATTAGACCTGCTATTGAATGGGTAATCCTACTTTCCTCTGATTGCTTACCTATATCTTGTAACTGTTTATATTTATATTGCATGTATGTAAATGAAAAGGAATAGGAGATAAATTTGGAAGAGCTCTAGGTCCTTTGTCATTTGTTTTGAATGCACTGCCTCAACAAAGCATCACCTCGAAAAGAAGTTGTTGCAACAAAACCAACAGAAACAGCTCTTATTTAACAGCTTTGGTGCTGATGCAGGAAGAACAGAGCTATGCCTACTACCCTGGCCCAGCTTCTGAAAAAGCCTTGTGACATAAGCGTGAATCAGCCATTCCAGGCAGGCTGGGAAGCAGCTATCTCCTCTTATGTAAAAGGGATAAAAGTAGAAAAAAAATGCTTAAAAAATGATCCAAAACTTACCAAAAATGGTTAATGGATCAAATGAATTATCTATAAAGAGTCTGCATAATACTTATGGGGAAGAGGGGAGGGGGAAAGGAAGGGAGGGAAGAAAGAAAGAATGGGGGAAGAGGGGAGAAGAGATGAGGGGAGAGGAGAAGAGAGAAGGGGAGGTAAGAAAAGGGAGAGGGGAGGGGAAGGGAAGGGAAGGGAAGGGAAGGGAAGGGAAGGGAAGGGAAGGGAAGGAAAGGAAAGGAAAGGAAAGGAAAGGAAAGGAAAGGAAAGGAAAGGAAAGGAGAAGGTCAAGGGGGCCAAAGGGTAAAAGTAGAACTTGAAAGTGACCTTGAGAAAGCCATACCTGCTGAGTATTTGAGCCTTGAAAAGATAACACAGCCACCACGGTCTTGGGAAAATCAAATTCTGGAATGGTCCCAGAGAAGGCTGTTCAGTTTGTGAAGCAGTCTGGAGACAGGGAGGGCTCTTAGAGAGCATCCGTGGGACAACATCATCTCTCTAGAGGAAGCGAACAGCAAAACTAACACTTCTACAGAGATCCCACTAAACTTAGAAGTAGCGCAGACTTACTGCTGAAAACAGAGAAGGTAATAATTTTAAAATGTGTCATTTTTAAAGTCTCCTACCTCAGGAAAAATGCTCCTTTAATAGATTTGTGTGAGACTTTATAACTTTTTCTCTGTCTTGTTACAATACAATTTTACAAAAATGGTCCCACACTATATATTATGATTCTACAGTTTGCTTTTTAAATTTTAATGTTACTTCTCTTTTTATTAAGGCCTCTCACAATCATTAGTCCTCTCGTCTTAGTTTCTTCCTCAGTGCTGGGACAGTAGCTGTCTGGTCCCATACCCAGCAACTCTGGGTGCTATTTTATAGGTAGGCATTTTTTTTCACATCTGTACACATGCATCTATGTTTCTTTCCCTTCATTTAACTAAAGGTTGGCATAGTGTATGCTTTTCCCAAGTCGTAAATCATTTATTTATGAACAATTTCTCAAGAATAGACATCCGGGCTTCTTTTGATATTCTGCAGATACAAACAACGTGTGGCTCTTATATTCGAGGGGTGGCTCTCAGGGGAGTAAAAGTCTGTGTTTTCATTACAGAAAAGGTTATGTTAACCGGAAACCTCAGTGGTGTGTGCAAGAAAGTTGAGCTCCCTACACCCCCACAGCTTGAGCTCCCTATATGCCCCAGTCTGAGCTCCTTGCACCCCTACAGCTTGAGCTCCCTGCACCCACAGTCTGAGCTCCCTACACCCCACAGTCTGAGCTCCCTACACCCCACAGTCTGAGCTCCCTACATCCCCACAGTCTGAGCTCTCTACACCCCCCCAATCTCACCTCTCCCTCCCCCGACACATAGTCTGAGCTCCCTATACACTCATAGTTTGAGCTCCCTATACCCTCACAGTCTGAGCTCCCTACACCCCACAGTCTGAGCTCCCTACACCCCCAAGTCTGAGCTCTCCCCACCCCCGACACATAGTCTGAGCTCCTACACCCTCACAGGCTGGTGTCAATCTGCACCCTAATTTGTGATGCTTCTTAAGATTGAACTATAAATCCACAGGTAAGACTACATGGATTTGCAGAGTAGCAGATGGAGACAGGAAGCTCTTGCAGAAACAAGGCTATGACCTGATGTGAGAATCCACGAGTCCTAAGGGCTATGTTGGCTGCAGCTGGAAGGCTGTGCATCCCAGGATTTATGGCTCCAGAAATAAGCCACTGTAAGAGAATCACCTGAGGAGCAAGTGTAAAGGAATTTGGGAACTGATTAATGAACAAAAATGAAAGATGGCATATGTTCTACTTGGGTAAGTGACAACTGAAGAGGAACCCTGTAAACATCTAGGAGAGCCAGTTTCCTTCCCTTGGCTCAGTGGAGGGTGACAAGAGCAATGGAAACACACAACTAGGCTTTGGAAACAAGACTCATTGGTCCAGAGAATGACCTAATGAGGAAGCTGGGGTATATGTATTTGGATCAGAGGATTTTCTGGGAAACATGGGGAGGGGAGGTTGGGTTCCCCCTCTGCCATTCCCTCTCTCACAAATGCCAGCCCTCTGCCGCCCCTTTTGATTTATTGATGCACACATTTGCAAATGGCCGCAGTGGCCTTTTCCAGGGAAGTTGGGTGCAAACAGGTTTTTCAATCAGTCCTGGAGCAGACGCTCAATGAAATGACAGTTCAGGATTTGCGGCATGATCAGCTCCATGGGCCCAGAATGGGTTGGGATCCAGATTAAGACAGACAACAGCAGCAGGAGTGGGGTGCTGCTTATGTGTGCACTGCGGTGTGTGTGTGCACTGTGGTGTGTGTGCACTGCAGTGTGTGTGCACCGTGGTGTGCCTGCACCAGAACCTCCCAAGCTTCCAAAGGTTTGAGATGTATGTGGGGTCACTGCACAGTCTGAGCCACGGTCTTTTCAGACCACAGCAGCCACATGGAGCCAGGCTTGATCAAACTGCTCCAAAATGTTGGATGAGAAGCTTTCCAGAGATTTCTTGCTAATACATTTTACCTGCACAGATTCTCTGCTTTATCCCAAGGAACAAGACCCTCTGTGAATTCTCTTTGAAAATGGTTTGGGTGAGAAACTAGAGTAAGAAATGAAGGCCTGGTGTACATCAGCTGTGTGGTTCAGCAGGGTTTTGTTGTTTTAATTTCTCTTGTGATTTTTTGTGATTATAATATAATTATATGATTTCCTCCTTCCTTGATTCTCCACAAATCCTCACATATACAAATACATGGCCTCTTATTAACTGTTGTTACATGCATATGCATATACATCCATATTCCTAAATATAACCTGCTCAGTCTGGGTATAATGTCACTTACATGCATGTTTTCAGGGCTGACCATTTGGTGCTGGATAACCAGTTAGTATCCTCTTCCCTGGGGAAGGCGATTTCGCCTGCTCTCAGCATTTCTTGGCTGCCTGCAGTTCTCTGGGTAGGCTTGACGCCTCATGAGCTTTTCCCACTATCCACGTGAGCATGTCTATTGTTGTCCATGTTCAGCTCGTGTTTAGGCAGTCGTTGGTGAGACTTTGTGGGTGTAGCTTCTGCCATATCTGGGAGACACAATCTCACAGCAAACTCCCTGAACCTCTGGTTCTCACAACCTTTGCACCTCCTCTTTCAACGTTCCCTGAGCCTTGGATTCATGAGTTATTTTGTAGATGTATCAGTTGGGACTGAGCTCCCTCACTTTGGATTTTGATTGGTTGTGGTTTTTCTGTACTGGTCTCTGTCTGTCTCATGACCATTTCATGGAACGAGTTCCACCTACAGAAGCGTTACTAGAATAAATTCTCGTAATGCCAGAATTTTCTAGCTCCTCAGGCTGAGCCTGAAGATGAACTATGGAGAGACTGTCTAAAAATGATGAGGACACAAAGAGCTCTGAGCTGGTATTTGTGGTCACTAGAGGGCACTGGGGCCACACGGAGATTCTGTCCTGGGCCACTGAGGCTGCCTATGGAGAAAAGCTGAGAGTCTTCCTTTCACCAAGTGTTTACTGAATACATGGCAGGAACCCAGCTTTGGTTACCCCAGCACACAGGAAAGGGGGCTCAGAAAGCTCTTCCAACTGTTTCTGGCTCCTTCTCATCCCACTTGTCTCCCTTCTTTTCTCTTATTGCTCCATCACATTGGCCTTTCCTTTGGTCCTTGGATGTACTGAGTTAACATATGTGGTTGCCTGCCTTCTGACTGCCACGTGCCCAGCTCTCCAGAGTTCGGCCACCCCAGACATTCTTTCCAGGCCAAGCACCAGTTCCTCCCTGGGCCTTTCCTTTCTTGGGAATTGTCTTTTACTATGCCATATGTATGTCTTTGTTTATATGTTATCTCCATCAACTTGATGAACAGCAGGTGGAATCAAGGACCGCATTTGTCTTGTTCTCTGCTATCTGTGTCTCTTTTAGCCTACTGAGTCTCTCTCGTGCATTTAGACAAAGATGTCCTACTCAGGTAGGTGGCTGGGTGCTTGGACAGAGCCTATAGTTGGACAGTGTGAAGACGATGCTTCTCCTAGGGGACAAGGATGTCAGTTTTAGCACGTGGCCCAACTAAGTGATCCCACACTGGGTCAAGCCCCCATTTGCCTCTTGACAGGCATGAACGGTACAAATTGCAAGGCCACAATTACTGTATACTAGGACATAGCAGGCACTCAGTCAAGGGGTGGCATAGTGAAAGAAAGAAACGTGTGTCATATATTCTGTGGTGGAACACAAAGGAAGGGACAACTGGAATGTGACAAGAGGCTGTGTAAGAAGGAGGTTAGAATGGCGTTTCCCAGATTTTGGAAGATGGGATTAGCTTGGTTCATTCTGCCCTTTCTCAGGCTTTGGCCAGTCAACTCTAACCTTGAGTAGCCCTGTCTAGGGCCCTGCAATAATAGGCACAGTGGGTATAATTTCACCACAAGGCTAAAGGTCCTAGAAGTAAAGAAAAAAATAAACAACTTCTGCTACCATGGTACACTGCACCTGCTTGAAGGGTCTCTCTACTACCTAGACATGGAACACAACAGCCACAAGGATTGCCTTGTGGACAAACGGGCTGCTGAACCATTACACACAGGCCAAGGTATTGCCAAAGCCAGACAAGACACTAAGACAGGACTGGCCCCACCTGCTGACGAGGGCAGATGTTGATATGGAAGGTGGGGTCCCAGAGTGGGTAGAGACTAATTTAGAGAAGGAAACAGGGCTTGGCAAACCCAAAGTTAGAAGGAAAAGCTAAGCTGTTGCCTTTGCACTGAAGGGAAGGAAGAGTAAGCAGGGACGATGCAGACCCAGTGAGTTGGCCGGAAAAATTATCCCAGTGTGGGTGTGCAGCTGGGTTAGAGGGGAGAGGAGGGGAGTGAGGGAGAGTGACAGCGAGATCAGTCAATCAGGAAGCTAGGTCGCAGGCGTGAACAATATGTGTTCCAGTCATATTAATGGAAATGGAGGAAATGATTTGATAGATGCTGAGCTAGCCAATGAGTAGGGCTTAGGATGAACGAGCCCTAAGCAGAGAAAGAGGGCACGATGCTGGCCTGGCAGAGGATGGAGAATGGTCTAACTGAGCAAATCCTAGGAGAAACAAGCCAGGCAGGTGGCAGTGACCTTTGCTTTTCACTTCTGGAAAGAGGCAGCAATGGGACAGCCAAGTCTGAGAGGTTTGCAGTCCAGACAAAAGGCTAGGCCCTGGCTTCTCTGAAGGGAAGTCCTACGAGGACAGGGCATGACAGAGGATCAAGGCTCAGCACATGACAGGAGACCTCTGAAGAGTCTGACAAGAACATCTGATGTGGATGGAGTAAGAAGAGAATGAGCTGAGGGCAGAGAAGGCAGGGAGAGGCAAGTCCACTCAGAAGGGGAAGTGGTGAGGGTGGCAGAGGCTGCTCGGGTGAGATAGCAGGACAGGGAGCCCGTGCTACACCAACGAGGGGGTGGGGGTGGGGCAGGGTTAATGATCTTAGGGTAGAAGCCACATAGCAAGGTGAGAGAAAGGGGAAATGAAAAAAAAAAAAACAGAATGCATGAAGAGGAGCTGTGGCAGACACAGAGACACACTGTGGGAATAAAGGTTTGAGGGCCGGAGGTCCAGAAACACCAACTTGGCTGTCACCATCATTACCTTCGCCAAACCACCCCTGCTCTCCTTTGCTCCCAGGGGTCTCTTCCCACCAAGGGGCTCTGTTCCTACAAGATACAGAGACTTTTCCCAGCCCTGTGGAGCTACATTCCTGGTGAGTATTTCCCTCTTGTCATTAAGAGCTTCTTTTTCTGCTATTTCTAAGTCTTCAGAGGTAGCCTCCCTGCCTCCACTCCCTCTAGCCTGGAGAACTCTCCTTCCTCCACTTCCCTCCAGTAGTTGCCTGCCTCTTTACAAATTCCTTTCACCAGAAGAATGTCTTCCTGGCTTTCCTCCAGAGCCCTTCAGGGCATTCATTTATTCATCTAACAAATATTTACCTAGAGTTTAATGGCCTACTTGGCACAAAATATTGCACTAGACAGAGGTGTTGATAGCAAAGCAAGATGCAAAATCCAGACACAAGGAATCAGCTTGGAGTTAAAATATGTCTTCAATTCATTCATTCCTCCATTCACCCACCCACCCACCCATCCATCCATCCACCCACCCATCCATCCACCCACCCACCCATCCATCCACCCACCCATCCACCCATCCACCCACCCACCCACCCACCCATCCACCCATCCATCCATCCACCCATCCACCCATCCATCCATCCATCCATCCATCCATCCATCCATCCATCCATCCATTTATCCATCCACCCGTTCACTCAACAAGTACCACCTCTCTGCTAAATCCAGCCTCTGGCCACATGTGCATGTGTAGAACATGACAAGACTGGACTTACAGTGCTAGAGCAATGGAGAAGAGAAAGAATTCTTTTAGCCAGTTATTCCTTGGTATTTGTTTCATTTTGTTGTTGTTTCTTTGGTGGTAGATGGTTTTTATTTATTTATTTTTGTTTTTTTTTTTTTGGTTTGTTCGTTTGTTTGGGTGGGTGGGTGGTGGTTTGCTTTCTTGTTTATCTTCTCCTAAGGAGGTTAACTCCTGGTCATAATACACTAAATTCTCATAAAGGCAGTTTCTAAGTCACAGCACTAGTACTGTTGTTACTGCCAGAAAAAGGGAAACTGTTACCCATATTAGATTCAGAGTCAAATGGTCCTGAGGATAAAGACAGAAAAGAAGGTAATCAGTCTTCCACCAAAAACAGAATGTTTTTAGGTACCTGGCATATTTCAGATTCTGGTATAGACTCCTACATGAACTATCTTAAATATTTATAGTTTTCCTGATTACTATCTCCATCTACTCACTCATCCATACCCACCTGCCCACTCAAAGATGGATCCACAAATGAGGCAGACCAATCAACCCTTTAGCTGGCCCCTTAGTCTAGATCACGGGAATCCAGGGATGGCTGTACAGGTGCTTCCCAGTGGGGAAACACTTTTATCTCCGGGAAAGGCACAAAATGAACTTCAGAGAGATCCAGCCACTTGGGTAGTGGGATGAGGAATTCAAACGAGACCTGCTTTGCTCTTGAGCCTATGGCCTCTGTCTCCTAGGAGACTCGGAGGTACAGAAGATAGTGTGAAGTGGGCGGGTCCTTCTGGTCTGCTGCAAAAACACAGTATGACTCGAATGTTGTAGAAAATAGCACAAAAGTAGAAAAACTCTTGACATTATTCAATTTTCTGCCATCTTTTAGAACAAGTGAAATGGTACTGAAGTGGGCTCTTTCCCTCCCAATCTTCCTTTGTCTCTCCTTCTTTTCCTCTCATCCTTGCTCCCTGTAGCCTCCCAGTTCCTCCTCAAGGACCTTCTATGTCCACATCAGGTACCAAGTACCCTGAATGGCTCTTTTCCAGGCCTCATCATCAACACCCCCTCAGCTCCTGTTGGGCCCAGTGTGTTGGTTCAGGGCTGGACTGACAGCAGAGGACTGTGTGACTTAGCACAGTCATTCCTCACAATGGACCACTCACATAAATTGGTGTAGATAATATAATTGCAGCAATTCATACTAGGAAGGGGCACACATCAGCAGCCACTCACTCACGCTGACCCAAGCGTGCCAGATCACAGTTTATCTCCAAGGCTGAAAGTGAAAGTGAGGAGAACTGGGTCTTCCTCCACATACGAATCCTAGTTGGGGTCCCCGAATTCTTGTTCCTAAACCCACTGGATACTAGGAGACGGCTGTAGGTGTCCTGTGCCTACTCCTCACACAGTGTGCTGAGGGATGGATGCCTATACTCCGTCAGCCTGTTCCTCACACAGTGTGCGGAGGGATGCCCATACTCCCTCAGCCCCACCAAGATGGGCTTTGGTTTCTGTATCTGGCTTGATAGACCAGGTGGCAAGGTATACTTCCCACTCAGCTCTTTAATTCTTTCTTTTTTTTAAATTCTACCATGGTGGTCAGTCTGGGTAACTTCCCTGGAGATGTATCGCCCAAAGTTTATAATATGCGAAACAATTCTCCCAAGAAATTCCCAACAGCTAAGACTATGTTTGCCTACAGAGAATATGTGGGTGGCTGAGGTCAGGGGAGGTTGGGAGACTTAATTTTTAATGATATGCCCTTTAATTTCATTTGAACTAAAAGGGAAGGAAAAACAAAAAAATGAAAGAACAAAAAACTGGGAAGGAAGGAGGGAGAGAGGAGGAAACTTTTACAAAGGTCGTTTACAATTACGCCTTATTCCTGCAATCGCAACTATATTACATATTTATTAGTTTCTGTTGAATATATTTATTAAGAGGCCCCTGCAGGGAAGTAAAGCTATCATCAGTTAACTTCAGGTATATTGGATATTTAATAGAACATAATTGGCTCAGAACAAAGGAACGGTGTAATCTAACAGTAAGACCTCTCTCTCTCTCTCTCTCTCTCTCTCTCTCTCTCTCTCTCTCTCGTGTGTGTGTGTGTGTGTGCGCATGCATGCTTGCATGTACACTTGGGATGGAACCCAGGACCTTATACATAACTAGACAGGCGCTCTACCACTGAATTCCAACTCCAACCTAAGAAAGTCTTGTAGAAAATAAAATTAAAGACAATATCATCTTTCCAAAATGATCTAAGAGGTTGGGCAGGTGCAATGCAGCTCTAGACACTGCATTCTTATTGACAGCCTGTCATTGCACAGTGACATGAGTTTTCCACATGCAGTGCCTTGCTTATAGCACAGCAAGCTTGTATATGGGTCTATCTCTCAATCACCCCGTGTAGGCAAGTGAACTGAAGAATGGAGGGTGCATGAGGTAAGCAGTGGAGTCGAGTACTAACACCAAACTCTTTCTGAGTCCGACAACCATGACTTGACTCTTATAAAATCTTACCACTCATACTGGATCATAATGGATCATACCACATCCATTCCACACCGGCTCTCCTGAGAACTATGAGTTGGGCATCACTGCACCTGTCCTTAGCATAGAACCCAAGGCCCAAAGGGCACCATACCTCATCCAAAGCTGGTTAGCTCATTTATATCCATCCGAATAGTTAGAGTCAATCCTATGTCGCCCAATGGCCATCTTGGAAAGGCTGACCTATTACTACAGTTTATCTGAGAATTAAGTTTATTTTCTTCACAGTATTAAACCTGTTATTAAATTTCCCTACACGCCTTTAAGAAGCTGTGCATCTGTTCCAACTGGGACCATTGGTATTGTTGACAGGCTGGCAGCATTGAGAGCTATCTATCTAGGATTGGTAAAACAACACACCTGTGTGTCTTGTGGGTTGCATTTCCAAAGAGGACTGACAGGCGAGACAGTGAGGAGAGGGTTGAGGGACCCACCCCGAATGCAAGTGCCACCACCCAACAGGCTGATAGGCGAATGGAAGGGACTTGGAGGAAGGCAGCATCCACACAAGTGCAAGCCTTCTTTCCTTCTGGGGTCACTGCTAGCATCAGCTTTCAGCCTCTTCAGCCTTTTACCGGGGATCTTCCAGGCCTGAAGCTCAGGACTAAGACTGTGAGCTGTTCAGCTTTTTGATCTGAAAAAACTACCATATTCTCTGCCTTCCTGAGACACAAACAACCATTGTTGGACCACTTAGTCCCACCATGAGGGAGGATAATGTGTGTCTCTGTGTGTGTGAGCACGCATGTGCACACACACATGTGTGTACATATGTGTATTCTATTGACTTTGTTTTTCTGGAAAATTCTGCTAAATATGCCAACTAATCTTGATCTTTTACTAGATCAAGACAAACAAAGATAGAGGGACAGAGGGGCCTAGTGGGTTGTCAAGAAGGGGTTGTAGTTTCTGAGACACAAAGCATCCTGAGGTTTAGAGCTCAGGTTTAGCCTTGCTCCTAGGTTTTGATCTCTGTCTGGTTTCTTTATCACTTGCTTTAAAAATAACTTCTTACAAAAGAAACAGTTCTAAGACAACAAACACACGGAAAAGCAACACTTCAGATGCCTGGCCGGCCATACCACAGAGCAAGAAAAAAGCCAGCAGGCACAGGAAGTGTTCTGAGCATCGCAGACCTGCAAGAGGCCAGGCCCTGTTGGACTCTGAGGAGAATACATTTGTCAGCCAATGTGATGTGAAGTGTTGAAGAAATGCACGCAGGGAGGAAGGAAGCCTTTCTGCAGGTCCTGGCAGGGTGGGTAACAGCTTCAGCCTGTCTGTAATTAGAGGGGAAGGAAGACAGACAACAAGTGGCTCTAATGATTCCTGAAAGAGAAAGTATTTGAACTGCAAAGCAGACAGGAAGCATGGACTCCTCCCTGCCCCTTGCTGTTATCTTGGTATTGGATGTCTTCGCAGGGTTTGGGACAGCAGTACCACATGCGGTGGCAGCCATATCTTCTTGCTGTTTGCACAGTGGGACATTTGTCTTCCTAATTGCTGCATGTGAAAGTTCTACATGCTTCTACTACTAGCTGAAACCAAATATCGAAATAAACCTTCCCTGTCTAGGCAGCTCTTGTCTGAGGCCATTTAGACTGGTAGCTTCTTCCACACCTAGTGTCCTTGGCCGAAGGAGTGATGACAGATTTGCACACTGCACTTTGACAAATGAGCTGTGGTCACTTCCAGTGATCCACCACCTAAGAGATGGTTACCCATCATCCTGCTCCTAGACCCAGCGTGGGCACTGGGTATGCATAGATGGCATGTGTCTCTTTCCTTCAAGCAGCTCTCCTTTGAGAGGGAAGAGGGAGACTGGAACAGAATGTGTGTTCTCAATGCTGAGGATGTCAGAGGGCAAGGGCCAAGCAGCAAGGCCCTTGCAGGACTGGGTAGCAATGTAATGAGGACAGCAACAGGAGGCAGCAGTGCAGCTGGATAGTAAAGGCTGAGGAGGAGTTCTAGGCTGTATGCTGGGGTTGGGAGCAGAGACTGAGGTAAAAGAGTACATTGTTGTTTTCCCTTCTGAGTGGCCTGGGGAGGAAGGAGGCTCCATGTTTGATGTGGGAATCCCCTCTGTATGCTGTGATTACTATTAATGAATAAAGAAACTGCTTTGGACCTATAGCAGGGCAGAACTTAACGAGATGGAGAAAACTAAACTGAATGCTGGGAGAAAGAAGGGTGGAGTCAGGGAGAAGCCATAGAGCCACTGCCAATGACAGATGCTGAGACTTGCTGGTAAGCCACAACCACATGGTGCTGCACAGATTAGTGGAAATAGGTTAAACTGAGATGTAAAAACTAGCCAATAAGAAGTTAGAGCTACTCTCTCCTCCAGCCCGGCAAGATGCCCAAGGGAAAGAAGGCAGTCCCAGCCCCGCTGTTGTGAAGAAGCAGGAGGCGAAGAAGGTGGTGAATCCTTTGTTTGAGAAGAGGCCTAAGAACTTCGGCATTGGGCAGGACATCCAGCCCAAGAGAGATCTCACACGCTTCGTCAAATGGCCCTGCTACATTAGGCTGCAGCGGCAGAGGGCCATCCTCTACAAGCGGCTCAAAGTTCCTCCAGCCATTAACCAGTTCACCCAGGCCCTGGACCGGCAAACAGCTACCCAGTTGCTTAAGCTTGCCCACAAGTACAGGCCAGAGACCAAGCAGGAGAAGAAGCAGAGGCTGCTGGCCCGTGCTGAGAAGAAAGCTGCCGGCAAAGGGGATGTCCCGACTAAGAGACCACCTGTCCTTCGAGCGGGCGTCAACACAGTCACCACTTTGGTAGAGAACAAGAAGGCTCAGCTGGTGGTGATTGCCCATGACATAGACCCCATTGAGCTGGTGGTCTTCCTGCCTGCTCTGTGTTGCAAGATGGGGGACCCCTACTGCATCATCAAGGGAAAGGCCAGGCTGGGGCGGCTGGTCCATAGGAAGACGTGCACCACTGTTGCCTTCACACAGGTTAACTCAGAAGACAAGGGTGCTCTGGCCAAGCTGGTGGAAGCTATTAGGACCAATTACAATGACAGATATGATGATGAGATCCGCTGCCACTGGGGAGGCAACGTCCTGGGTCCTAAATCTGTGGCTCGAATTGCCAAGCTGGAAAAGGCAAAGGCCAAAGAACTCGCCACTAAACTGGGTTAAATGTACTGCTGAGTTTTCTGTACATAAATATAATTACAAAACTTTCAAAAAAAAAGAAGTTGGAGCTAATAGGCTAAGCAGTGATTTAAATAATATGGTTTCCGTGTGATTATTTTGGGGGTCTGGGCAGCTGGGAAATGAACAAGTGGCCTCTTTACAACAAGTGTTTTTGATAAAAGAATAATTTTACCCCCTAAGACTAGACAACCATTCCTGCTAAGAGTCTATGTCTTGATGAAAATGGGTTTTCCTTAACTGTTCCCAAAAGCAAATAGAGTCGGCAATCTTGCGAGAGGACTGTATATGCCTGCTGAAGAGGGAGGACAGCGTCACTCAGGAGGTTACAGGGGGGACTGCGGCCTCTGCAGGCAGGCAGGGTGCTGACTTGCTCACAGCAGAAGCCCCAGGCAGACTACTACCCGAGAGTAGCCTCTGGCATTCAGGAGAGAATAACAGTTTGAGTTGCAATGGAAGCCAGCCTAGAGGAGCTGCTGGCATATCCCAACCCTCAGTTCCCCTGCCTAGCTCAGCTGTTGTTAGCACCACCGAAAGCAGAGACAGATGCTAAATACACAACAGATGCTCATCAGCATGTGTGTGTTTGCTAATCACACCGAATGGCCCCTATGGAAGTCAGAAGATGATGAAACATAGTCGGATGTCCTTAAGGATGCTTGCTCCATTAGACCAGCTGTGGAAGTCTCCTCCATCCACAGGCCTCGCAAAGTCCTTCTCTGGTACCCATAGGTCTAAAACCAGTGCCTTACAAGGCTAGGTGGGGTCTGAATTTCAAACTTTAACAAGTGAAAACGGAAAACATGATGCCATGAGCTACCATAACCAGGTCAAGGTCTGCTGAATGGCATAGAGCAGATTCTCTATCTTCATGTCTAAGCTTGCTGAGGAAGCTGGAAGCTTCCCGTGCTGGTTCTGCTTAGCAGGAAGCACACCTTCCCTTCTGGGTCCCAACAGACCAGTTATACCCATTAGGAGTAAGAGGGAGGTCAAGAGAGCTGGTGTGGGTCTCTGACATGCAACCTTTGAGTCTTCTGGAACAGGCTGTTTTAGAAGCAATCGACTCTGATGGAATAGGTTTTGCTCTTGGGTCCCAGTGACAGAAAATGCAAGGGTGACTTCACATTGTTCCATTCATGTGAAGGCCACTTCACTAAACAGATGGTTTTGGAAAGAAGATGCACTCAGTTCTTGACCACAGAATTTTACACACCTTTCTAAATGTATTTTGTGTTGTTAACAGTTCACAGGTTATTAAAGTCACATTATTCTCCAGGTGCCCATTGCTTTAGAGAACTTGTCTGTGGCATTCACTGGCTCATTCCAGATGCCAATGACGCCTGAAAGCAACACACAGACAGTACATGTGGCTACATCCAACAACAGCCTCCTGTCCACATGGGGCATGTATGTCTACATTAACTTTTCCACTCTGCTCTAGGCTTTTGACCCCACTCCATACTTAGGGACTCCGACGCAACAGGTATAGACTCTGATAGATATTTTCCTGAACCATTTTTCTCTAAACAGGACCACAAGAGGAGTGTTTCCAATACTCACCATTACAGGTTGGTGATTACCATGACCCATCTGACACAAATGTCCACACTCATCTTACATGGTGAAATGGTTGCTATGAAACTGAATTCATTTCCTACTTGGCTTTCAGATGTGTTTTAATTCACTCTCCACAACAAGGTGGTCAAATCAATACTGAGAACCAAAGACCAGGTCATCTTCAAAATGCTTAGCGGATTGGAGAGTTGGCTAAGTGGACAAAGACATTTGCTGAACAAGCGTGTAAAGGATTGGAGATCTGATCCCCAGCACCTCATAAATTTGGGAAGGCTCAGTGGGCCACACGTAACTCTGGCACTTGGAAGGGGGAGGCTGGGAATCACAATAGCAAGCTGGCGAGATGGACCAACTTTATCATTGTGCTCTGGGTTCATCTGAGAGCCCCTGCCTCAATGAAAAGGGTAGAGAGAAATGGAGGAAGACTCCTGACACCAGCCTTAGCTGTTCACAGGCACACGAACACACATGCATCCACACCTGCACCCACACATGCAAACACACTTGCACACACACCACATACATACGTGCATGGGCAAAACTTTTCCACAGACAGTCACACTCCACAGCCCAGGGCCTTTGTCCCTGCTATTATTCTGTTCACACCCATCCACCCCATCCCAACTCCTCAGAGGATGGTGTATGTTGGCTCAAGGGTGGGTTAGGGCTGGGGTCGGGCATCAGCTGGAAACCCAACAAGAAGTTTAAGGCCAGGGAAGAAATTATTCAGAGACACGTTAGCAATATGGGCACGCTGAAGACACAGGGTGACACCAGCAAATCTGACCACTGGCCTTCACCTCTGCAGCTCGCTTCACGCTCCAGCTCTCTTCCCCTTTTTATTTGTGAGGCTATGCAAATGGGACAGGCTGTCTTAAAGACTTAACTTTATGTGGGGTTCTTTTGCTGGCTGTTTCTCTCGAGGACTGTATTTTTTCTTCCCTCCTGATCTGTTCTGCGTGATCTGTTCCTGTTTACTGGGCCATCCTTCCAACCAGCGATCACTGAGAAACCTTTCGTGGCTGCCTAGGTCTGAAGCTAGGGAGGCCAAACCAGGCGAGTGAAGCCTGAGGTCGCAGTGTTTCTGGTGTGTGGTATTCTGCGTGGAACAGCCGAGAAGAACGTGGGCCTCACACCGGATATAACTTTGGGACTTAGTCCCCACATTGCTCTGCATACCCCAGCTGAGTCCATGTGATAGAACCTGATGCCACATCCTCCTCTTTCAGTTCCTCTGACCCTGACCTCCTGCTTTTCATGAAGACTCCCAGCATCAGGGGGATAAGCAAGTCTCCCCTCAAATATAAGCTGAGGGGAAGGGAGGATCATTTGTTATGGTGTGGGAATGGTTTGGCTTGATCCCCTATGTGGCTCGAGTGTTGGCAGATAGGAAGTATTGAGCCCTGTTAGCCAAGCCTGGTGAACGAGTCAACTGTTTCCAGAGAGGCCATAAGGGCCCTGGGGAGTGGTTGTTACCAAGGGAAACTTCTGCTTCTGCCTGTTCTACACAAAACTGCTGCCGTGCCACGTAATGCCCAGCAGATAGCAGAGACATACGCTTGGACGTTTACCCTCCAGAACTATGAGTCAAATAATTCTCTTTTCCTCCTAAGTCGCCGAGGTTCATGCATTCTGTTATGACAGGACAGGAAGTAAAGTACTTTCCAGTCTATTGCAGCTAATGTTAACTTAAACAAAGAACGACAACGATATCACCAATATCCCAGAAGCACAGCTTGCCGATCGTCCCATCTCCCCATCTCCCCATCTCCCAGTGCAGGCAAATCTTCAGACGGGCCCCACCGTTCAGCCTGGGCATTCTCTGCGGTTTGGGTCGGCAGTGGGAAGCCCTATGTACTGACTGCTGACTGACGTAGGCCAACCAAGTACTTCACAGTGATCTTCTATTTCATCTTCCCAGGGATCCCATGGAGAGGATCTAATAATCCTCATTACAGAACCGTGTGGCAAAGCTTCGAAGAGAAATGGCCCCAGACAGGCAGCTGCTAAGGGCCAAGCTTGGGTAGGACTCCAACCATCATTACATCCCACTGCAAGTGTCCTCAACTGCTCCTCCCTGGGACTCACTGTTTCTTTCTTTCTCCTGGACAGCAACTATATTATAAAGTCAGCCTTTATTTTTAGGTTGTAAAAATCAAACCTTTCCCCAAATTCTGATTTTGTGGGGGGACACTTCAAACTCTTCATATCTCTTCTGTTTGTCATCTATCCACCCCATTCCAGTCAATCCTGTAAGAAATCAATGTGTTGTAAAACCAGATTTAAAGAGACAAGTGAAGTCTCCCATAGTGGACCTCTTCCCTCTACCAAGTCTTCTTAGTGCCAGTATTGACCTCACCGGCTGTACTGCATCAACCTCACAGGCTGCATGCACTGCATTGACTTCACTGGCTACACTGCATCGACCTCACTGGCTGCACTGCATCAACCTCACCAGCTGCACTGCATTGACCTCACTGGCTGTATTGCATTGACCTCACCAGCTGTATTGCAATGACCTCACTGGCTGTACTGCATCGACCTCACCAGGTGCACTGCATCAACCTCACTGGCTGCACTGCCTGGCCTCATCATCTCTAGCTTCCAGCTACCTTCCCCCAGTGGGAAGCAAGGCAAGAAGGAGAGACGCCTGTGCGTATGGCAATCGTCTCTCTGCAAAGTGCTATAGTGTTGGCAGCAGATGTGGACCTCCACGATGCCAGCTTAAGCTATCCTCCAGGGGCCCTAGGCATCTGAACACAGCTCCCTCCTGCTGCCTATTCACCCACACAGGAGGGATGGCCGCCCACCATTGAGCACACCTGGATGCTTCAGATTCTCCTGGCCCTCGAGACCTGCCTACATCTGTCATCAGGCCCTTCATCAACTTCTCATCAACACCGCACCTGAGTGTGTCTCCTGTGCCCTGCGGCACCCTGGCAGGAGGCTTCTGTCACCACTTGACCACAGAAAACACCATAGCCTCAGCTAAACCTGAGTGACGGTGCTCGTTTCCTTTTGCAGTAAGTTTCACGTTCTACATACTAGTCCAAACTAGTCACAGACTCTACGCAAAGGGAGGAGAGAAGCGTGGGCAGTCTGCAGGGTTTTTTATTTTGTTTTTTTGGGTTTTTTTTTGTTTTGGGTTTTTGTTTTTACAGCTCCAGCTCTGTTCCACTTTGTTATTTATTGGAGGGAGAGCTGCAGGCTACCAACCTAATAGCAAGTAGACTCCGAACTGTCACCATTAAATGAGGGTGGGTTAAATTGAGAAGATGAATAAACATTTATCCTTGTTACACAGTATGCAATCTCTCATTCTAATAAATGTTTATCCTGACTCCAAGTACATCAGAGACTTTGCTCTTTCTAGAAGCAGTCATATACCTTCAGCCCTGCCCTCTGCCATGGTGGGTTCTGGGCAGAGGCGAGGACTTGCAGTTTCCTGGGTTAATTTTCTTTTCTTCATGTACTGTGCAGGCCACAGAATTGTAATTGTGGGATTTCCAAAAATTTAAACTACATGGGTGGAGACATTAAATGATGCCCGAGTTTTTCATAAGCACTCACAAATGTTCAAACGCGTGCAGTGTCTAGAAACAGCATTTGTGTCCTCAGCGTCAACTGCTAAGACTACATTCCAAAAAAGATCTCCTTCAGGAATGAATTCTTAATCATTTAATTAAATATGTAGCCGTTATAGGAGATACTGTCCCATTTATTCTCCAGTTGTGGGAGTTTCTTAGAGCGACAATGGTTTCTAGTACCCTCACACAGAAACCGCCCAGTCTGACCTCAGTGCTGGCATGGACACTTCCAATCCAGTAACACTGGCTCAAAGGGACCTTGTGGGTATGTATGGCACACGAACTATATCACAGAAGCCAAGATCGCAAATCTTTACTACATGACTCTGGGCCATGAGGGCAGGCCCGCTTTAAAAATAAACCGTCAAACACAATGAATATCAGCACTCCTTTGTCGGTGTTAAAACAGGTAGTGGTGGAGTTCACTGTTTTAATAGGAAATGGGTTAGAAAACATGATTTAACACAACACAGGCTTTGCTGCAACTTCAGAAGCTGCTGGTTTAAGACATACGACATTTGGAAGGTGTTTACTTTTGAGACATCTACAGTCTGATCTGGTTATGATATTTTAAAAAAAGATCCAACAGTGTACAAAAGTTAACACTGAAGGTGAGAAGTGATTGGTACAGACAGTGATGACCCTAGAAATTCCAAAAAAAGGAACCGCAGAACCTGCCAGTGGATCCTTCAAGAAAAACATTCTTTTTCTCAACAGCAACACTCCCCGGGGGCGGGAGGGACCAAGAGGAAACTATATTATCTACTTCAATCAACCCTTTTTCTTTATTGCAGAGGCTTGCCGTCCGAACAGTCTAATAGTGCAATGCCTTATGGCCGCCGGAACAATGATTAAATACACCTATTCCTTGATAAGCTCCTGCAGATTAAGTGTGCACTCGGCATTAATTATTACCCACATGGCAGGAAGTAAACATGAACTGAGAGTAGCGGGCTTTCAGAGAAATGAGGGCAGAGAAATTATGCTCTCTTCCCTCGCCATTTTCTATTGATCTTCTCGGAGCAATTTCAGAAAAGTTGCAAGCCAGTAATTTACACCCGATAAAGAAAACCTCAAGGAAGATAGGTAATAAAAAAAATGAGAAACTATCTCCAGCTGGACCACGTTCTATTATGAAGGGCACACTGTCCCAATGGCGGGCCATTTTTCTAGCCTTATCTGAAGGCTTAATGCTGGTAGGGAAGATGAGGAGCCATCCTCTTCCCTTCTGCTAGCTGTCAGCCCTTGCAATCTAGCAGGCACACCACTAGTTCAGTTTAGCAAATCACCAGGAAGCTCTGTGCGAGCAGTCTTGGACTCCAGAGAGACTCGGAGGCTATGAAGAAACAGGCAGAGCCTTCCCAACCCCTCCTTTCGCTCTTACAGTCTAGTGTCGAACTCATTTCGACTTATTTGGACTTGGAAAGAAACACTTCTCCGTCTGCAATGAGCAACTCCAGACAGCTATGAAGGTGACTAGCTCTCCTCAGCTCAGCGCAGTTTCCCGGGTACTCTGTAATTCCCGAGTGGCTTACAGGTGACTTGTAGCTGCTCTGAGCACCCTGACTGAAGAATGTTGGGTTCTTTCTTTTTTTTTTTTTTCAGAAATGACAGCAGCTGTTAGCATTGTGACCTGTTCTCACACCAAAGATAAAGACAAGTCTCAATTTCTTTTTTTTAAGGCAACTGTATGTGAGCTTCCCCACCCCCAGCCCCGCCCCAGCAGAAGGCTCCAGGAGAAAGAAGCCTGCCTCCTTGAGATTCAGTGTTTTTAAATCAGTGTGCCGATCTGAGTCTGGACAGTCTCTAGTTTGCTGCTCTTTTTTTCTTTTTTGAATTCAGCGATAGTGTGTAATTGGAAATTCCAGGAAATGATGATAAAGGGTGGAGGTTTTTTCCTGCCCAGTAATCATGCTCCAGTATTAAAGTCATGTTGTACAAAATGCAAACTATGGCTATTTAGCTTTTAAGTTTCTCCTTTATACCACACTGTCAGTGTAGTGGTCTCTTAGATGCATTTATCTTTATCAACCCCTTTTTTGTATTCACCACGGAGATCCAGCCCTGCTCATACTCTCAAAGAAAATGATCTTCTGCACCTCTGAGTGCTTCCTGACCATTCCGATTTGATACTGAGAAAAAAGAACCGCGACGCGCTCTCCTGTTCCTAATCTCAAGGGAGTGAACACCCAGGGCAAGGAGTCTTGCCTAAAAAAGGAAGTGCTTGCTGAAGTTGGACGGAATTCTCTGGGCTCAACTTGTCAAATTCTGAAGAGGAAAGGGAGGGTCGCTGCTGTAAAGCCATAGAGAAACAAAGCCACCCATCAAGAACTTGCTTCCAAGATTCACAGCTTAAAGCAAAACCTCAACGACAACCTCAATACTTTTAGGAGGCTGAAACAGGAGGATTGCCATGACTCTGAGGCCAGCTCAAACTATGATAATTACAAGGCTAGCCAGGGCTACATGGCAAATCCTCATCTCAAAATAAATATATATTTAACCTCAAACAAAACCGAGTCACAAACAGGACATTGGGATTTCAAAGACCTCAGCATCACCACAGGCCCTAATGGGCTCCGGGCCTACAGGGCACCATTCTCTTTGCTGTTCCAAACCTCTGCAGATGCTCAGCCTGACAATGATGTGACGCTTTCAAAAACTGTTCTCCCCGAAGACCCTGATTTTTAAAACCTCCTCTTTCCTACTTTCTCTAGGAGTTAAAGGAGACACAACAAGAAGAAAAAAAACCCTCCAGAATGAAGCAAAAATAAGTAAAAATATCAAACTGTTAAACTAACTTTAAACTTTATCATTCAGGAGAGAAATACGAAGTGTGTCAGGTTGCAGGCAGCATTTAAGGCCATAAAACGGTTATTACCCTGCAGTCTTTATGTGACGCCCTAGGCTGCAGATGCATCACAACCACTAATTACATATCTGTCTGCTGTCCCAGGATGGGAGCTTGGTATCGTTAACCACATTACACAGGCAGGGAATAGGGAATTAAGTGACAGCCCCCAGGTTACAGAGTAAGGAAAGGTAGGAAGAGGGAATGGTCCTGGGATTCTCGACCACACAGACATCTTACCCTGCCTTGTGTTTAACACACACAGGAGTTCGATACTGGGGTCGATTCTGAGCTCACAAGAGTGAGGAAGCCAGAAGCTTCCCTGTCATCAGAATCAGGCACTCCGGGTGTTCACAGCCTTGGCTCGGGAACAGTAGCATGTGCCAGGTCCCTTGGAGCAGGGACCTTATTAAAACAGTTCCCTGGGCCTCACCTCTGCTCTTCTCATTCAGGTCTGGGGCAAGGCCTGAGACTGCATTTCTGGAAAGCTGACAGACGAGGATGGTGGTCTGTGGAACTCAACTTCAAGGCTTTCCACTTCATATCAAAGCCTTTCTCAGGTACCCTGGGGTCGGCCCTCTCCTTCTCGATGCTGGATCTTCAGACTCTTATTCGGGTTTCTCCATGTAGCCTTGGTTGTCCTGAAACACTATGTAGACCAGGCTGTCCTCGAACTCATAGAGAGCCCCCTGCTTCTGCCTCCCCAGTGCTGGGATTAAAGGTGTGCACCACCACTGCCTGGCTCCTTTCTTCCTTTCTAGCTATCACATCTCCTGCCCTCAGTCACAGCATGTCCCACCAGATGAAAATGAGGCCATTAGGGTGGTTCTGACATCTATCAAGGTGCCACTACTCACCTCAAGTTGAGGTCCTTCTGTCTTTACATCTATAAAATGGACTGATGCTATATTTATCATGGGAAGTTTAATTAAGGGTTAGTTGAAGTCGCCCACTAAGGCACCAAACGCCTGGCAAGGAGTACAAGTTCATTAGTAATTCTCATTATTACTACATGTTTGTCCTACATCCATTGAACATAATCTAGGACTCTATGAAGAACACAGGATAGAAGGACAAGTCTTCATCAACTCTCTGTTCCCAAGGAGCTTAATATCAATATTTGTATTAGACGAGGACATTATAGTCATCTATGATAATGGACTAGGTAGATACTTACAAAAACATCAAGCATTAATGATCAACAAGGCAGCAATAAAACCTATCTTCAATGAAAACTTATGGAGAAGACACACTGCTACTTTTCCATCTGCTCTGATTTAAGAGCAAGGAAAGGATGGATATCCCCCTAGGCCTCCATCGTGCTTCTCCTAGCTTCCAGAGAGCCACTGGTTGCCTAGAAACCTGCAGAACAGTCCATTCCTCTTTTCTTGAAGTAGAGAAGAAAGTATCGTCCAAAGAGGAGACATTTCTTGCAAATGCAACCCAGAGCCAACTACAGGACGAAGACCAGCCAGACCTGGGACAGAATGAGTGACAGAAAGGCTTTCCCAACGGATCTGATGTTGACTCAGGTCATGACTTACAGAAAAGGGCACCGAGGTCTGGGACTGTTTAGAACTGGGTATCAGGGACAAGCCCAGCAGCCTAACTTCTAATCCAAGTATCTTCCTCACATCTGTCTTGTAAATAGGACTCCAAGGCAGAATGTTCATTTCCCTCAAAAAGAGGCAGGGGTATGTGTTTCTCAACTAGTCAGAACAAAGGACAGAACCTGGGGATGCAATGTTTCAGTCCAGTCAGAAAACCATCCACAGGGCTGGCTAGTTCGTTCTCTCTCTCTCTCCTTTCTCTCCCTCTCCCTCTCCCTCTCCCTCTCCCTCTCCCTCTCCCTCTCCCTCTCCCTCTCTCTCTCTCTCTCTCTCTCTCTCTCTCTCTCCCCCCTTCCTTCCTTCCCTCTCTCCCTCCCCCCAACAGCTATTAGCATTTTAGTATAGATCGTGGATCACACTAAAGGTAAAAGAGGCCTTTAAGACTTCTTTAAAGAGTCTGGTACCAGGAGAACATCAAAGAAGTCCCCATTCAGCTGACATCCTAGGTAGAATGCTGAGGGACCTTCCTGGGGAGGACACAATTCCTTTCTTGTTTCCAGGATTTTTTGCCAAGATCAACAGTGTTTGATTAGCAAAGGATAAAACAAAGATGACCAAAAAGAAAACAGAACCCAAGGTGAGATGAACTAGACAGACAAGGACATCCAAATGGCCCAAATTAGATTGGACCTCAAATCCCAGACAAGCTATACCCGGCTCAGAGGACACTTCCTGTAGGATGGCCAGCTTGCTGCAGAGTCCATGAGGAGGATTCAGTCCATAAGAAGCAACTAAAGCAAATCACTGGTCCAAAGCAGGGCTGAGATCTCTCTAAGAGCTACAAACTGATTCTAGAAACGACCAGTGGGATAGATTGCAAGGGAATGGTGATGTCTGGGTGCCAGTTCAGCCTCCCTAAGGATGACAGAAACAAAACAAACACCAATTTTTTCTTTCCAGGAAAAAGCCACAAACTGGGAGACCAGCACAAATGCAGCAGGCAAAAGGGATTTCAGCAAAGAATTTTGGACATGATTGTGAACGTAAGATAAAAAGCAAAACCAGTGAGTAAGGGGGAAACTGGCTGATTGACAGTCACAGAGGCCACGAATTGGTTGGAAGAGAGAAATGTGTCTTGGTCTTATCGTAGGCCATCTTTGATCAAAAGCAAATGTATCCTTATCAAAATTGTCCCTGTAGAGATGACCGAATAAAACTTCACTCTATTTGCAGGAAGTAAACTGTCTGCCCTTTCAAAAAAAAAAAAAACTTGGACGCTTGAATTACCAGCTGGGTGGGGTAAATAATACAGTAGATGGGAAGCCGTGGATTCAAAAGATCTGAATAGGCTGGCACAAGACGCAACACAATTTTAGCTTCACAGAGATAAACATAACATTTTGGCAAGAAGGTGGTTTTTATTTATTTATTTATTTATATTTGTCGGTGTGGGAGAGACTCAGGCTAACGGTGGAACGTGTGGTGTGGATATAGAAATGAAAATCCAGGCAAATTCGATAACATTAAAGTGTGACCAAGGCACAGGTAAAAATGGAGGCACAGGCTGGGTGAGCAGAGTAATGGCATTGGCTTCGGTTAGCCAGTGTGTCTGCACCATGCCCACCGTAAAGCCATAAGGAAGAATGGGATGTGTGGGGATGAGAACATGAGGATTCTTGTAAGACCCAGGTGAGGGAAGCAGGTGAGCAGCGCCTCTGGAGGACCACGGCGTAGCTGTTCAAATAACCTAAAGACCAGTGAGCGGGTTCTGCATGGTCTAAAGAACTGACACGGGGTTCCCATGAGGGAGTCTTTGCCAACAGCTTCCAGCAGCTACCTCAGAAGGCAGTGAGTTCCTACACAGGGGCCTCTCGGGAGGGAGAGACAGTGCTTCCCAAAGTGGGGCCCGGACATCCCTTACTGTCCCAGGTTGGGATGCGGTGAATTTAACTAAATGAGCCACAAATAAGCCTTTGCTTCTGAAGTGGAGACCCAGGATTTGAAGTTGCTAGCCGGAGAACTCCTCCTAGCCATTAAACCACACAGAAATCTCAATAAATCCAGCTAATTAGATGCAGGGTCACAGGGACCTTTCATCTTCAGAGCTTGGGCGTTTTCACACCAGTTATTGCTTTTAATCTTCACAATACTCCCACTAGGCGGGGAGGAGAGGGGGTGGCAAGTTTCATTTTGCCCATGTGGTAACTTGAGAAGACTAGGCCGAAGCTCTTCCATCTCGAGGTATGGGATTGATAATCTGATTGTTTACCAGTGTGCTGCCATGTCCCATCTTTCTGCAAGATGCTGTCCTGGGGTGAAGCCCTGGAGAACAACACGAATCAAGGACCATCAGAATGTGCAATTCTGGAGCGAGCACAACTCACTTAGGGAGCCAAGCAGAGCTCTCAGAAACCACAGGAGAGGAGCCTTGGTGTTGGCGATCAATCAAAGAAAGATAGCTTCTAGGACATTTGCTTTACCCTGCCTCAGTTTCTCCAATTATGGGAGAGACTGATGGTTCCTTGGGACAAAAAAAAAAAATCCAAAATGGCTCTTAGGAGACTTATGAACCCTCTATCTTTGCTTCAACTGAAGTACTTAACAAGGTACTTAAATTCAAGGCATCCCTTAAATTAGATTGGCAAAAGCCTCTGGCTAATCCATATGATCAGTAAAGGGAATTTTAAGCCTTCCTTGTCTGTATGCCAATAAGCTTAGAAGACAGGGTATGAGCAGTTTCTAAATTTAGATGTCTTAAGTTCAAATCCCAGGTGAACCTCCTAAGAGCTGTGAGACCATGAACGAGTAGATTGACTGCTCTGTGCATTTTCCTTCTCTATACAACAGAGATGGTGAGTATGGCCTTCCCCAGAGACTAGCCGTGGGGAATAAACCAGGCCATGTTTGAGTGCCTGGCCCCTGGGACATACTTCCCAATTCATACTCCATTATCACTGCACTGTCTGTAAAAAGCAGACCCATGCATGGTGGCTGACATCGATTTAAATGCTTGTTAGTCTCCTGCTGTAAGGCTTGATTGTACAGGAAGAAAGCACTCCTTGGTGGAATACACAGAAGGCCAAAATGTACCTTCTTAAAAACAAACAAACAGCCTTTTCCCCAATGAAAACTTTAACTCTGGAACTGCTAACGTTCTATAAATACCTTCTCCCAAGGCTTTTATCAGAGAGATGGTAAGGGAATTAGTGGTCCCATTCCAAATAAGTTTAAGAGAAGCCACGTGGGGCTTGTGTGATGGCTGAGGTGGTAAAGGTGTCTACTGTCAAACTTGATGAGCAGGGTTCGGTCCCAGGACTCAGCTGCTGGAAGGAGAGAACTGACTCCCACAGATTGTCCTCTGACCTCCCCGCACCTGCCCCACATCCACACAGAGTGAATAAATAAACATAAAAAGGTATTTCCAAATGTCCCATAAGCGTATCCCAGCAGCTTAGACTGTGGTATTGGAGGATGAGAAAAGAAAGTCAGTGTGGTGTCTGTGCAATCAACTCCACAACGGGACAGAAAGAATGCGCGTGGGGGGGGGGGCTCAGTGGAAAGAGGGAGCTGAGAGATGATGCCACTGACCAGAGGAAGGCGGAAGGGCTGACAGTGCCTGGAAAGAGAAGCATCAGGGGACACAGAGAGAAAGTGAGCAAGCGTCCACTGGACACACCTCCCGCAATGTGGAGGCAGCTTCCTAATAAGTGAGCATGCTCTCTTTGCAGCTTGGGTCTTGGGCCAGCACTGCCGGCCAGATGATAGTAAGGAAATGTCCTCTGCCCCAGAAGTGGTTCTGAGGGCTTGGGTTTCATTAACATTTACCTCATTCTCTTTCCATAAGGAATTTTTTTTAAAATAATAAAGTCAAGAAAATGAATGATTGCAAATCTGTGGGGTTTCCAAACAGATGCAATCTTTGCACCCATGATATTTTTCAGAACCGCAGCTGCTGCTGGTTAGCACTGTCTAAAATCCTAGGGAGTGAAAGGTTGGCCTCCTCACTTGCTATAGAGGCTGCGGACGTCAGAAGCCACAGTTTGGTGGATCTGGGACTCATGTCTCCAGTATCTTAAGTTCATGGTATCAATTAGCTTGATAACTAAGAGCTCCATACTGGCCAAATCCAGTTCTGTTACTCTCTGGCATGTTAGGCAAATTATGTTAGTTCCATGGTGTCCCAGTCAACAGAGAACACTACTGGCCTGTCTCTGGGGAGGCAGGCAAGATACGCAAGCTTAAGCCTAAATAGCCAATATCATCTGTGGCTTTTTCCTCTCAACCCAGAGATGGGAATGTGAGCACCGATCACATGACACAGGGAGGCTGCAAGAAGGGGCAGCACATGGAAATACTTGCTCATGCAGTCTCCCACAGTGAGACGTGACAAAGTATTAGGTGGCACTCAGTTCCAAATAGCATAAATGCTAGAGAGGTAAACCCCGTCAGACACCCCAGCATAGCCATGTGGACAGAATGTGGCGGGCTCTTGAAAGCAGGCAGAGAAAGGCTGGGAATAAACTGGAAGTGGAGGCAGACCTGGCCCCTGCCGTATGGAAATGTGATCTCTCAAACACACTGGTGCAGTCCCCCAAGTGTGTCAAAAGAGCTGTGGGAGTCACTCAAAGGACACAGATCAGGTGTCCAGTCTAAACCAGCTGTTTGGGCAGCTCTGTATAACTGAGTTGTGTCTGCATGAATGGGTGACGCGGGGATGTAAAGGACGATCCCTGCACCATGCTAGGAATGTGCTAGTACGGAAATGAGGAGACATGCACTTCTGCATGGTGTTGAAGGGGCCAGCTGACACTCTCCTGCCTCACTGGTCCTTGCCTGGCAGCCAGCATCCACACTAGCCACATCATTATTCTAATGAAAATGGATGGATACCCAAATCCTGCCCATTTATTGACGATTCCCTTAAGATGCTGGGTGCACAAAGACCTATATGGATTCCCAAGAAGTATAAACCAACATGGCTTTAAATGAGCAAAACACACACACACACACACACACACACAGAGAGAGAGAGAGAGAGAGAGAGAGAGAGAGAGAGAGAGAGAGAGAGAGAGACCTGTGTCAGCCACCTGTCACACTAGTGTACCTCCCCCCTTGCATCACCCACTATCTGTGCCTCTGTCAGGTATATGAGGGGTCCAACACCTCTCACCTGGGACAGACACAGGCAAAGAATGGCTCACGGCTGGCCTATCTCTGAGACTGTATTAAAATTATAGAACTTAGGAGCCATATGCCCTCGTTACCACTTGAACAGCCACTAGAGTTCCATCAAACACAGCTGCATGAGAAGAGACGCCTCTCTGTTACAAGGTCCAAATTATTATGTCACTTTTAGTTCTCGTTTACAGTAAGAGTTGTTTGTTTCCATAGAGCCACAGTGTTATGAACATTATCAATTGCATATGGGATGGTTTGGCCAGCTACTGTAAACTTCTTAGCTAAACACATTTGTAAGTGCCAACTCAAATAACTATCACGAAGTTGTTTTTTTAGAAAATGACTCTGACTGTGTAGAAAAGACTTCAGAAGTATCTTGTATCTCAGGCTCTGGCCCTGCCATATCCACTTTCTATGCACCCCATTACCCAGCACAGGTTCACCCCTGCTTGCCTGCTATGAATCCCATCTTCTGTCTCTGTCCAAGACCTCTCGACACAGTCCTGGGATAGGAATCAGCAAACCTCTGGTGAAAGTCTGGAGGAAAAATATCTCAGATTTTGATAGTCATATATTTCCTATTGCACCTGCCTGGTTCAGCCTTTACGGTGTGGAAAACCAGATGTTAATATGTAAAATGGTGGTTGTGTTGTATTCTAATAAAGCTTTATTTACACACTAAATTGAGGGCAAGATATTTTCAGTACGTCATAGTTTACTGACTCCCATTTTTAGATCTAACTGTCTAGTAGACATCACACCTGAAACATCACAGCTGAAAACATCACAGCCGTCTTAAAGCTCAACACTGTAAGGGTAGACTCTGCTTACCTCTAGGCATCTATCAACACAGAAGCCAGCTCACCCATGCCCAGACCAACCAGCATTTAACCATCTAGTCTACAAACCCCAATTCTCAGTATATCGCTCATGTTCTGCTCCTGTTCTGCACACGTTTTAAGTGCAAAGAACACATTATAGCTATCTCCTCATCCTGTGGTCTAGTTTGCTATTTGGCATATGGAAAGAGTTCCATACATGTTTGTGGAGTGAATAGGTGACTGAATGAATGAACCAGTCACCCTAGGGCAGGAAGTGCTTCAACTACAGGGAGTGAGCAAGTGTGTGTGTGTGTGTGTGTGTGTGTGTGTGTGTGTGTGTGAAAGAGAGAGAGAAAGACAGAGACAGAGACACCTGGAGACTTTAAATCATGGGTCATAACTGTGCTGGTTTAGAATCTGAGGTCCTACTACTGGCCCATGGCATATACTGGAATAAGGACAGGGACCTGAGGAGCACACCGTGTCCTCACAGTGCCCATACCTGCACAGACTTCTTCCCATTGCATGTTTATTTCTTTCCCACAGCCATTTCATCGCCTAACACCTGGTCAAAATTCCAGAGAAATTCATAAAACAGCATCAAACGACTTAGATTTGCTGAGTTTGTACACATCTTAAATGAACTTCTTCCCTGTTGGCTTCTGCCTCTGGGTCCCAGTTAATTTAATGTAACGTACCCATTCGCCATCTGTGCAGCATCCTGTGGATGCTCTGCCAGCATGAGCCTTGCTTATCAAGATGTGTTACTTATCTGGATTGTGCAAAAGTCTTAAACAAATTATGATTGTTCCGAAATTCAAAGGAACAGCCTGCTTTCCCAGAACTCTAATACAATGGCCAAATAGAAACCTTGTTTCTGGCTGCCTCGCACCTTCTTTTATGGCAACAAAACCCTTTTTATCAGCAGAACAAGTAAAGGCTTTCAGGGTTTCAGGACTGTGTGACTTTTCCCTCCGCTGAAGAGAAGACCGTGCCATGGTTATCTGGAGGGAGGCATCGCCCACAAAAGCTGAACTGTGTGTTTTGGCAAGTTAAAAATATGACTCTGATGCTTTGTTTCAAAAACTCGTATTTCTTTGCATGAGTTCCACAGTGTTAATGGCCTCAGGCGGGGGAGGCTGCTCTGGCCGCACTGCACTCTGTCTGGAAAGGGGCTGTTAGTGCAGAGACTGCCCCGGGTCTGCAGCAGGCAAGCTAATTTACACACACAATCTCAGCATTGTGGATAATTACATTTCCTCTGACAATTTCTAAAGAATCTGCGTGATGCTGGATCGTGTCAGGATATAGGTGTCACAGTGAATGTGTGATTCTAAACCAGGCCTTTTCACTATGAAATTGTAGCAAAATGCAGTGTAATCAACTCATAGAAATTACTCTCCCTATACTTAGCTCAACTGAGGAGAATCAAATTGCCGTACCTGAAATTACAGAAAAAAATAAAAAAACAACAACAACCAAAAACCCAATTACAATGATATTCCAGTCTACAACTGGTAAACAACTAAACAACTTAGATCTGTTTTTACTGTAAAATTCCTATGGCTCCGGAATATCTAGAATTTCAATGAACCCTCAGTAAAAAAGCATTTAATAGACATCCTTTCGTATCCACAAGGGATTGGTTGCAGGCTCTTGCAAAGACACAAAAATCTTTGGCTTCTCAAGTCACTTATGTAAAATAGCACAATATGCATATAATCTACACATATTCTCATGTGTCCTTTAAAACATATCACCTCCAGATGTCCTACAATAGCAGACACAGTGTAAATGGCATGTAAATGACAGTCAGACTGCAGTGTTTCAGGACTAATGGCAAGGGACAAGGCCCCTGCATGTTCAGTACAGATGCAATTCAAACTATATCATTGTCAGGTCTTGGGTAAGTCCTCAAACCTGGCTCCCAAGGATGCAGAGGGCCTGAGTAATTGGCTTCATACCGGCAGCTATGGGAGAACCACAAGGTCCTGAGATTTGGAACTTATGAGGCTCAACCTCCATGACTGAGAGTTGGATGCTGAGTCCAAAGGAGGAAATACTTCTGAAGCCCAGTAGATTCATGGCAAAATAAAGCCTGAAACCCAACGTGCCTCCTGCCCCAACAAACGCCCTTTGTCTACGGACTGAATGGCATTTAATGCCACCACCTCTTTCCAATTCATATACAGACCCACATCTTAACT
Organism: Neodon shergylaensis; assembly: GCA_025134845.1. Classification (NCBI taxonomy): domain Eukaryota; kingdom Metazoa; phylum Chordata; class Mammalia; order Rodentia; family Cricetidae; genus Neodon; species Neodon shergylaensis. The sequence continues at coordinate 1,484,834 of JABTXL010003188.1, read as the reverse complement.
CTGCCTGTCCTTAGGGTTCTCTCAGATCGAAAGGGCCACCTGAGTGCTAGGAGGAAAGATTCCCAAGGAAAAGGTTTCCCCTTTGTTCACTGCTCAACCACAAAGGCTAGTGTTGAGGAAAAAAGGAATGGTCAAGAAATGTGTCGCGTGAAATAGAACGAGTAGCATATGACAATCCGTAGATGTACCAGAGCTTTGTCGGAGACTTCGCTTTCCATATCCTCTCTCTGACACTCTTCCAAAACTTCTGATGTGCCAGACATTTTACAAGGCTGAGGTGAACCTCAGAATAATGCATCGATTTTATTCATTTAGTGAACTTAATTGAAGGTGATCCCATTATCGTAACCTCTTAATGCAATGTCATCTCTAATCAGCTTAATTCGGCAGACTGTACCTGTACGTCACTCCCTGAGGGAATGGTTTTCACCTTCAACCTGAGGTCAGGACTCCTATGATTCAGCAATCTGCTTTCTAGGATCATACAGGGGAAACTGCGATCTCTGCACTCGCCTGCCAAAGCTGAAAGAGCGGATCAAAACAGGCTGCTTGGCTGGGCAATTCGGACAGATTCTCTCCCGCAGCTACAAACCATCACAACGTGCTGTATTTACCATCAGGACAGGGTCCCTGTACCTGAGCCACACATGATGATAGGTGTCTTTCTTCTTTGCCTCAAGGAAATGCAAGTAATATGCCTGAACACACAGCTTGGTTTCCCAGGAATCCGGTAAGCATCATTTCCGGGAGCCTGAGCAGTATTTTCAGAATCTAATACTATATTACGGTGAGCGTGACTCTTTTGTGTTGGGCATGCTTTACTTTCACACTAATCCGTTCTAATGGCTATGGTGGCACTTGGCACTTCTTTTCCCCCATGAGGGCATGGGGTTGATTCCATCAGGTGATACTCCATGGGAGGAGGCTTGAAGAGTTTATGAGACACCAGAAACCTAAAGGACAGTAAAGTACTAATTACCCGCCTATCAGTGGAAGTAGCAGTAATTAAAGCAATCATTTCTAGCTCACTTCAGGGTTCTCCCTGACCTCTTCAAGCTCACCTGAAATGGAGAGTACCTGGAACACATCCCTCCAGCTGTGAAAAATTCCACTATTGAAATTATCACTGAGTTGCTCTTTTATGCATCTCTTTATCAATCCATACAACCCCAACATCCCCACTGGGACATACGCTTTATCATCTTTCTTGGTCCTCGTCACAAATGTATCATATGTAGTACTGAGAAATATTTGTTGACCATGAATTCTTTGCTGAATTCTTGGACATTTTGTTGTTGACTTGGACGTACCTTTTCAATCCTTCTTCTAATGTCAACTATATAAAGACATAGAACCTAAATTTCACCATTATAGCCACCTCTAAGTGAAGGATTCTGCAGTTTTCGGTGCACTCATACTGTTGAAACAATCTCTAGCACTTTGTTCATCTCGGAAAAGTAAAACTGTCCACATCATAAAGAGCACTCCATCTTCTCGCCACCCAGCCAGAAAGCCACTGAAACCACCATTCCGTTTTCTATCTCAGTACATGAATGTAAATAGGACAATGCTGTCCTTTTTGGCTGGTTTATTTTACTTAGCAGAATGCCCTCCAAGTTCATGCATGTTTTAGCATGTACTGAAATCTCTTTCCTTTATAAGGTGGAATATTCCTATGTATGCACTGCCCATACTTTTCTCCCACGCATGCATGTTCCAGCGGTCACTTGTACTGTCCCAGATTTTGGCACTGTGAAGGACAGGGCTATGTGAATAAGCGTGAACATGCAACAGGCTCTTTGAGAACTCATCTTCCATGCTTTGGGGGCAGAAATCCAAAAGTGGAATTGCTGAATCACACAGCCCCCAGCCAATATTAGTATATACACTGGTGGGTGATAATGACAGGATGGTCTTTATTTTTATTTTTATTTGTTTAGAATTAGAAGAACACCTTGGGCAGAAAGACTTTATAATCAAACAGGGGATGGCACTCCCTGGACAGAGCTGAGCCTGTGACTCTGAGGGGCATTGCATGGGGACAGCTCCTAAAGATAAACATAACTCATGGTGAATTATGCCCCATGAACTACAGTAAGATTCGCCGCTAGTAAGAAGGGTACAGGAGTTATGAAATGAAGAACAAGAAAGGAAAAGAGACAGAAAGCAAGCACTGAGCCATCAAGAGGAGTTTCTTAGGAAGACACTGCCCAGAGAGACAGTGTAGGAAAGAATGATTTGGGGCCTAGGAAGCTTCATGCTTGCTTCTCAGCCCAGCCATGCAGCAGACTCTCCAGGAGGGCATTTCTCTAGACTAGCTATTCTCCCTCCTCCATGCCCCTCCCTATGCGACAGCATGTTCCTGGAGAAGGACCTAAATGTTAGCCCAGCATGAGTGTGGATCTCAGGAAGGCTAAGGAGAATGGACACCAAGGGGAGACAAGGCTTGGCAGTGAACAGGTCATGGTGACCTGTGGGCCTGTTCAGTGGTTTGGGAAGTCAGACTGCAAATGTTCAAAGAATCGTGAGGACTGGGGGAATACGAAGGCTGACTGTGCTATGGATCAGAGCTCCACAGAGAGAATATCTTAAAAGACAATGCCCTGGAGATCTGAGGGGAGTGACTGTCTGAGGTGAGGAACCACAGAGGAATGCAGAGGCTTTCTGTGGTCATCAGATGTAATGTAAGATCTAAGGCACAGTGGCTTCAAGTCACGAAGCTTGGGAAGGAGGGAGGTAGAAACAAAGACCCAACACACAGTGCGGTCTGTGTTTAAGCTAGTATTTTGCAAGTATAATAGGTTATTTCTGTCCCTGTGAGAGTCCATTTGTTTTAAAATAATGCCATTATTTGAAAACAGTCTGAGTTTTCTAATACCTCAATTTCATTTTAATAAATGAAAAGCAAGGAAAATGCATCCCTCAAACAGAAGAAATAAGTTTCAGCATGTTTCATGCTGGAGTAGGGGCGCCAGATGTTGTAGAAGATTATGCATTTCTTTTCTTTTTCTTTTTAAATTTTATTTGGTTTTTTGAGACAGGGTTCTCTGTAGCATTGGAACCTGTCCTGGAACTAGCTCTTGTAGACCAGGTTGGCCTCTGCTCATAGTGATGCCTCACGGCTTTACCTACAGGATGAAAGAAAAAATTACTTGGGGTTTTATGGGTTTAAAAAAATTGTTTTAAAATACTCTGGCAATGTGGGTGGAAAAAGAAGTGAAGAATGGGGGGGGGGAGGCAATCGGGTTCAGAGAATGGAGGAAGAAAATCTGAAAAAAAATGTACAAGAACAAAAGTACAACAAAATGAGCAAAAGGTTGTGCTTTAGAATGAATTACATTTCAAAGCATCAAGAAGCAACAAGAAGCCAGATGTGGCGCTGTATACCTTTGATTCCAGCTCTCAAGAAGCAGACAGATGACTGTGAGTTTGAGGTCAGCCTGATCTACATAGTGAGTACCAGGCTAGGGAGAGCTACATAGCAAGATCCCATTTTTAAACAAACAACAACAACAATTAAAAAAAAAAACTCCCCTGGGCAGTTATAACATACTACTGACAGATCATATATATGCTATCGGTCATCAAGTTCGACTGGGACACAGTGGGGTTTGTGTGAATTCAGGACTGTAGTTGCCTCAAATTGGACCTGAAATTTAAAATAACAGAAGCTTTCTGTAATCTAGCAGAACATGGATACAGAAGACAGTAAAATGGTACCAGAGCCATCACCCAACTTGCCCTGGCATGTTCTCTAGACTCTAGGTCAGCTGCTCCTCCACACTGCAGGCAAGAATCTTGCTCTGTCTTGCTCCTTAGTATTTTAGATGCTACAACACTGGCTAGCACACGGCAAAGGCTCGACCAATACAGGAGGCACAGGCACTAATCAACAAGTTTACAGAGATTTCTACAGGTAAGTGTCAGGGCTTAGAACCCAAGAAATACAGATAAATGTAAGATACAGTCCCCCAGGAAGAATGCGGTAAGGGAGACACACATGGAAGGGTAGGATAGTTAATATTCAGTGGCAAATTGACAGAACATAGCATCATTGTGGAGACACAGTGTCTGGGTATGGCGCTGAAAGCATTTCCAGGGGGTTACCTGAGAAGGGAGGGCGCACCCAGATTATGGGTGGCACTGTCACCTGAGTTTGGGTTCCAGCCTGAACAAAAGGGAATAAGAAAAAGAAGAAGAGTGCCATCATTTCTCTTTCTCCCTTTGTGATCTGCTGGGGTATAAGCAAGCGACATGCTCCCACCGCCCTGGAACTGCCTCTATCATGCCTTCATCAACACTATGGACGATGTGCCCCCAACCCGTGAGCCAGAACCAACCCTTGCTCTCCATGGTTGCTCTTTTGTCATGCGCTGGTGACAGCCATAGGAAGAGTTAGCTACTAGAAAGCTTTGCAGGGGTGAGAAGTAGAAAGTGCAGAAATTAAGGCGATGCTGGACTCACACTGCCTGGATTTGAGCCTGACTCGGCCATCTCTATCTGCAATGCTTAGACAAGTTGATAAGCCTCTCCCCGGGCTTCACTATGACACAGGGCTGTCACAGCGACTGTATGAGGTAACACACAGGAATTAGGTAGTACATGACACAGACACAAAGGGAATGCCCAGGAGTGGAGAAGTGTTAAGGTTGCTAAGAGAACCTCTAAGATAAAGAGTGAGCTTGGCCTGGGGTCCCTGGCCATGAATCTCAGTTACTCAGGAGGCTGAGGCAGGAGTATGATGGGTTGAAGGCTGGCTGAGCTAAAGAGTGAGTTCTGGGTCAGGCTAGGCAACTTGCCAAGACGGTGCCAAAAGAATAAAAAGAGCCATTCTGTTTAGAATGAGGTAGCATCTCAATTTATATTCTCTAGCTTCTAGTGATGGTAAACATTTTTTCTCATTTACTGGCCATTTCTGCCTTGTATTTTGAAAACTGTTTGTTCATTTCATTATGCCACTTATTTTGTTGGTTTATTTGATAACTCAATACTTAAGTTTTGTCTTCTTTGTATAATCTAGATTTTAATCTGTTAGATATATATTATGAAAGATTTTTCTCCTATTACATAGTCTCTGTGCTGAGGAATATTAAGATGTGTTACATTTATTTATTCATTTGTTTAATGATGCAAGGATGTGCTGCATTCTTTTATGTTGCGTTTAACTCTGTAAAGCTGTGTTTCCTTGCCTGTCTAAAACACCCGACTGGTTTAATAAGGAGATGAATGGTAAAACTGGGCAGTGGTGGTGCGTGCCTTTAATCCCAGGACTTGAAAGACAGAGGCAAGTGTATCTCTATGAATTCAAGGCCAGCCTGGTCTACAGAGTGAGTTCCAGGACAGCCAGGACTGTTAGACAGAGAAACCCTGTCTCAAAGAACCAAAAAATTAAAAAAAAAAAAGAAAAGAGCTGAATGGCCAATAGCAAGGCAGAAAAAAAATGATACGCAGGGCTGGCAGGCAGAGAGAATAAATATAAGGAGAAATCTGGAAAGAAAGAGACCTAGGAGCAAGAAGAGAAGGGGCTAGCCACCCAGTCACACAGCCAGACACGAAATAAGAAGAAAAGAAAAGTATATAAAAATAGAGAAAGTAAAAAGCCCAGAGGCAAAATATAGATGGGATAATAATTTAAGAAAAGTTGGCTAGAAAAAAGCCAAGCTAAGGCTGGGCATTCATAAGTATAACTAAGTCTCCATGTGTATTATTTTCTTGGGAACTGGGTGGTGGGACCCCCCAAAGAGAAAAAGAGTATAAGAAAACAACCAACAAGAGGTCTGTCTTCACTTGACTGTTTGCTTTGTTATGTACAGACTTCTATAATTTTATAAACTTTATTATTTAAAAAAAATTGCAAATAAAAAAAATTATACACCCAAGTTAACCACATCCAAAGTCCACAGAAGTCAACAAACTTCTCTAGAGTTCGCACAGACATGAGGAACAGGAGCTGTGCAGCTTCACATTCGGCTCTTCTCTTTCATTATCTAATGCATCTGAGTCCCTTATGCAGAAGCTGCTCTACTTTCATGACCTTTGTTAACACTGACAGTCTTTCCTGAGTGACTAGAGTCCTCGTCAAAGAGCCTGCCACTCTCGCCCTTTTCCTTTAGCAGTTCCAACAGCGTCAAGTCTTAAGTCTCGGATTATTCGGAGCTGATTTTTTTTTTTTTTTTGTTTTTTTCGAGACAGGGTTTCTCTGTGGCTTTGGAGCCTGTCCTGGAACTAGCTCTGTAGACCAGGCTGGTCTCGAACTCACAGAGATCCGCCTGCCTCTGCCTCCCGAGTGCTGGGATTAAAGGTGTGCGCCACCATCGCCCGGCCCGGAGCTGATTTTAATACAAGGTGAGAGACACTGATTTATAATACACACACATACACACACACACACACATATCATAAAGTTATGTCATTTACAGGAAAATGAATGTGGCTGGTGATAATCAAAGTCAGCCTCAGAGAGACAAACAGCATTTGCGGGTCCTACTGTACGGGTGTGGAAGACGTGAAAGGAAGAAGCCAGCTGATCCAGCTCAGTGGTTCTCAACTTTCCTCACACTGCGACCCGTGAATATGGCTCTTCATGTTATGATGACCCTCCCAACCATAAAATTATATCAGTGCTGTATCATAACTGTGATTTTGCTACTGATATGAAAATACCGTTTTATATGCAGGATATATGATATGTGACCCCTGTGAGAATGTCACTCAACACTCACAGTGTTCATGACCCACAGGTTGAAAACCACCGATCAATTGGGATGGGGGGATTTGAACGAAGAAGGAAATGAGCCCTACCAGACTCTCATTCTATCAGCCCTTTGCTTGTAGATTTCCTACACGTCACATGTGTGAGGAGGAATGTTCTGTTGTTTGTGAGCCACCTAGACTAGGACACTTTTGTTAAGACAGCTTAAAACAATGAGGAGACTCATTTGATTTATAAAATAGCATCATATCTTTTTATGTCCCTTTCCAAAAGAAATATGAATTCATTAAAGGAAAGTTAAAAACTAATACTGGGTCACAAGTTACTCACAACTCTATTCACCACAATAACCATCCCCAATTTAATATTTATCGTTGCATTATTTATATCAGCATATTGATTATGCATTTCTATTTCAAAAGTACAATCATGGGGTATCTACTGTTTTATAGCTTGAGCTGATAAAATTAAAAGTGAACACAATTACATGTCGCTTAATGTTCTTCTACATGATCAATTTTAATGGGAAGTGTTCTACTTTGTGAATGTGTCATAATTTATTTTTATCTACTCCCTTATGTGAGCATTTGTTCCCTTTGTTTTCTTCTACTGAACTGAGCACTCCTATTGATAAATCTCTGCACACTTAATTTTAGCTTTCCCTTTTAATGTGTCTCCTATGCATCAAAGTGAGGGAAAGAAAAGCGTGTCAATGCACTCTGCAAGATCACCCCGCGCACGGCTCCTTGGCCTTTCCCAGAAAGCACTATGTGCCTGCCCCGTGAGAAAGAGCACAGAAGAAGACACCTGCCACCTATGCGAGGTGGACAAATCCTGCCTGGGTGGGAGTCCAAGGAACAGATGCTTCGAGCATCGTCTAAGCCACAGTCAGTAAGCATCCAAAAGCTAGCTTCAGGGTAGCAAAACTCTCGAGTCCTATCTCCTCAGGCAGGTGATGGATGTAGCCAAGGACCCTCCCTGAAGCACTACCCAGGGACGAGGAGGAAAGGTGGTCAGAATCTCTGCCCAGCCAAGATCTTTCTTTTAATGAAGTGATGGATGAAAACACAGAGCAACCGGCACCTCCAACGTGCTATAGCTGTGGGTCTCTTAGGCTATTTCCTAGCTGGGTGTCTTAGACTGCTGCATTTCTCTTAAGCATGCTCAGTCCAAAGGACGCTGAAAAAAAGAAACAAGACAATTCCATCATTTACCAAGGCTTGATGCCACCTGTATTATCATGAATACACTATTAGATGGAAGAGGTAACAAGCACCATTGTTTAGTCTTTGTGAATGGAGAAGCAGGATTGGGGGCGGGGGGTTGCAGCACACTCACATAGAACAAGGGACTGGATCAACCCAACCAGTGTGCTTCCCCTAAAGACAACATGCAAAGGAAACTCAAAAGAGCAGAGAAATGTAAATACTTTTTGACCCCTAACCCATTCTTATTTCTACCTCAAAACAGAAGCAAACAAACAAATGGAACAGGCTTTTGGTTACACACTAAAATCTGTTATTGTAAAGACCTCTACTGAGTTCTCCGGCTTTGCGGCCAGAGAATCACTTCCTCAATCACTTTCTCATCAGACATTAGTTATTACTGACGGGTCACCGGCTCTATGCAGGACCTAGTGTTGCCAGGATGTCTACCGAGTAGTGAGCAAAACAGATAAGTCACCCTCTCTCACATGGTCAATAAGTTAACTAAAGCAAGACAATAGGAGCCAGTAAGTGATGGTAAAATACCATGAAGGATAAATGAGGAGCCATCACGGAGGCCAACCAGGCTCTGCAAGGGTGAAACATGAGGGGTCTGCCGTAGGGAGAGCCCTGCTATTATTCATACAGTTGTCTATGTTCCTGGACCATAGGAAGACCATCTGTTCGCTCCACTGCATTGAGGTGTGGGCACATGAAACACAGGCACGAGAGGCTTTTCCCACTTTGGAGTCCGGCCTAGACAATCCATGCATGTCTGTGTCTCCCCAGGTGCATGCATGTGATCTTGGTGAGAAGTCTGAGAAGAGACAAGGGGATAAAGTGGTCATGAAGTGGCCACATAGGATATGGCTGATCTTTGTGCATAGTGTACGCATTTACCATAACCACACTGCATTGTGTCCTGAAGGGCACGTAAGTCCAACTGTTTTAGTTCTGGGACAGAATACTGAATACTTAGACATACCTGGTTATTATCCCCTTCTGCTATTTCCCAAGAAACCAACACAACAATGTGATGCTTTAACGTCTGCTTCTCTTGTTTCTCTTGCAGTTTTCCTTTTGTTATTTTATTCTGTATTATTTTAGGATATTCAAGATTCATTCATTCATAGGTTTTTTTTTGAAATAGTCTCTCTATGTTGCCCATGCTGGCTTCAAACTTGTCAATCCTACTGTGTGACTCTCCAGAGGGCTGCGATCACAGGCTTGTGCCACCAAGCCCAACTCTAGTATTCTATTCACAGTGCTGATGTGTGTCAGATTACTGAGTCCAGTGCAATAGACGTGTAAGGGGTGTAAACTAACTGTCCCTGTCACAATAGCTTTGTTAGTCCTTCAGAGATGGCACTGGGATGCCACTTGGTCTGCTCAGATGGAGATGACCTGGGTGATACATTCTAGAGAGTTTCCCACTTCCTGTCTTCTTGTCATGAGAAGTTCCATCCAAAATAGCAATGTTCGTAAAAGTCAACCCTCTGCCTTCTATTCATGCTCATAATGTCCAGGTCTCCTTGTTCTTAGGGATAAAATTTTCAAAGGGGCAATCCCAAGCCTGGATAGCTGGCTGCTGGCTTCAGCTACAGGATTGTGGAGGACCACCTTCTTTTTGGAGCTTCCATTCCTCCCAGAAGCTCTCCTCACAGCATCTAGACTGACTCTGTGCACTGGCCCTAGGACTTAGGTCATTTGCGCTTCATGGGAAACCATCATTTCCTCTGTCTTGGTACACCTAGGATCAGCAATCTCAGAACAGCTTGCTTCTTGGGTTTTCTACAGTGAAGTAGATCCCAGTGGTCTATGTCTCAAAAATGCAGAAAACCCTTATTTCAACCCTCCATGGAGTTCACTTCATCTTGATGTTGAGGAAAAGGCAGACAAGTCCTACGACTTCCTCTCTGGGGAGGGTGAGATTTAGAGCAGCACACATTTGTCTCCACAATTCAAGGACGATGTTGAGCCACAGAACCAGGCTGTGGGCATGTCTTTGCATTCCTGCTTTATGGTCTCATCCACCATGCTGAAACCCACAGTGAAAGCTTTGGGTAGTCAGTCTAAAACTGAGAATAAAGTAGCTCCATTTTAACTTATTTTATTTTATGTGTGTGTTGCCAAGGATCAAATCCAGAGCCCTGTGTATATTAGGAAACTACTTCTCGACTAACCTACAACCCTCAGCCCAAAACGGTTCTACCTAACATGGCATAGAAAGGAACATTCGGCCACACTGTGGGGCTCAGCTTCTCTCAGCGTGGTTTTAAAGTGCTCCCTCAGTCATTTTTGGATTCTTAACTCTCAGCTGCGTCTCACGTCGTATAAATCTCCTGGAGATGCCAAAGGATCAGATTTAGTCATATGCAAATGTGGCTGGCTCTGTTCCCTCTCTAATTTAGGTCTTCTATTCTCTTTCTGCATTTGTACTAGACCATTGACTTTCACACACTAGCGTTAGGGAACTATTCTGAAACACTGACTCCATGGCATTTTAGGTGCTATCATCTTTGTACTTTACTCCTGAACCCAGTGATCCTGGCCTGTGCCATTAGGTAGGACTATTGCAATCATCAGTTTAGAGAACAAGAGTCGCGTAGCCCACTGACTGAGAACAAAGACTTTGGCTCTTTTCTTTCTCAAAACCCTAAGCCCTGGCATGGGCTAAAGAGTTAGAGGGACAGCTGTGAAGTAGACAAAGGCCCCAAAGAAAGTCCTACAGGCTGGGGAATCTGTAAAACCAGCACATGCTAGTGAAAAGGTACCAGGGGACTCAAGGGAGGCAAAGAGGTGGGGATCAGGGCTTAAGTAGCCCACCATGTTGCCATGATGACAGTAATTCAGAGAGAGCCAGGCCTTAAACTGTCTGGCTATGGTCACCATGGGCTAACATGGCAATGACTTAGGGAAATAAATATTTAAATGAATGTCTTGGGGCTGAGAGACAGATGACAATATCTATGACATGATAAATAAGGCGTAGACAGCTCAAGCCATGGCATGAGATCCCTGGCACCTGGACAGACAGTGAGGCAGGAACCTGGGTAATATTTTGAACAATATTTTAAACAATATTTTGGTGTGGTGTGGTGTGGTATGGTGTGTGTGTGTGTGTGTGTGTGTGTGTATGTGTGTGTGTGTGAGAGAGAGAGAGAGAGAGAGAGGAAGAATGAAGTAAGAGAGAGAGAGAGAGATTTAGATTACCTAGGGTTTAGGACACACCAGAAAGGTCAGACCTGGGACCTTCTCTGTGGCACCCCTCCTAGTTGATATTGCACTTAGACCCCAAATGAATCCTCAAAAAGAGCCCTGCCGGTACCTGATACCTTGTTCAGTCATTCATCTGCCCATGAAGTTGTTTTCAGACTTGGCTGTCATGGAGAAGGCTGTAGGAATATTCCCAGACCCATTCGAAATGCCATTTTTAATACTTTGGGGGAGTAGAGCCCAATTTTTTAAAGCATTCTATAGAAGAAAGCTGCAAACTGTCTAGAATCATAAAACAATAAAAATTTACCCATTTCAAGAATTCCTAAAGGAAGGAGGTTGTTGCTGGGGCGTCTAAGCTGCTGTTAGGAGAGTTTTCCTTGTCACGAGCTTTGTAAGAATACTAACAAGGGCCTTTCTGGACTCGGTGGGTTTAAGAACTACAGTTGGCTGTCATCAAAGCACTTGGCAAACTTTAAACCTGCCGTTAAAATGTTTAATAACAATTACAACTTAATTTCTGAACTCCGAGTAGGGGAAGGCAAATGTAGATTAATTCACTCACTTGGGATTTTTATGTTTTACTTAATCTACACAGAAGGAAATGAGCAAAATTTTGATCATGGTGACATGATGCTCTGAGGAATATCATGCCTTATGAGATAAGTTTATTCCATGCTTTATCAAATGCCTACAAATAAATCATATTTTAACCAGCAATGGTCCCTTGCTGTTTGGGGAAAGCTCCCCTTCATTATTCAAGTAGCCACCCAAACCTATCTGCCTCACTAAGTCTGGTGTTCAAGCTTTGGTGCCTTAAAACAAAGAAACTCCTCAAGTGTGAAAAATGAACTTACTTTTCCTTAAGTTTCTCCAGTTTGGTCCCTTACATTATCTTGTTGGCTTCTGGTATTTTGCTAATATTTGGTATTTTGAGAAAAATAAAAGAAAAAATAGCATTTTTTTCTGGCAAAGGAAATCAAAGGGTGAAGTATTCCTAAGATGATGACTCAGAGGCAAGGGATGGAGGCCTCTAGACATCCACCGTGAGGTACCCAGATCTCTCTCTGCCTCCCATCAGTCACCCTTACTTCTACTGTTTCACTTAAGATGTTCCTATCTCTCCTTCTTCCAGAGTCCTCTTGCCTCCCCTTATCTTTATGCTCTCTGAAGCACCCTAGCTACAATTAAAACACCCCCCCCAGTCTCGCTAGCCCTATATACGATTTACCACTGCCTTAGTTTTAAAGTCCATACTCCTCAGCTTTACTTGTATGACCAGTCATTCCCAGGACCCCATGTTTCTTCTAAATCATGATGGCACTCAGTCTTGGATTTCTAAATGAATCTCTTCTCCTCAGGTTCGTTCTGCCTTGCCGACTCCATAGCTCACTCACTCAATGCCATTTTCTCCTTGGAGAATTGCTCCACTATTACAAACCCCCCATCCTGCATTCCACGCTATGCTGCTTCATCCCCTGAGTCTTCCTGACCTTCCCATGCTCTCTTCTATACTCTCATTGGGAGACTTCCATTTGTCCCTTATCGGGCTGTTACTTGTCAGCCCAAGCATTGATTACACATGGTTCTGCTCAGTCCCACTTCACAGAAGCTCAGCACAGATACAAGACTCACATGGGTTGCCAGGTGACAGTAGGAACCCTGATCTATGGCTGTATTACTCTTCCAAGAAGCCAGTCTAAAGTTACATGCAACAACAATGATAACGGTGTGTGTGTGTGTGTGTGTGTGTGTGCGTTCATGTGTGTGTGTGTGTAAAAGAAAAAAATAAGAGGGAGGGAGGGAGGGAGGGAGGGAGGGAGGGAGGGAGGGAGGGAGGGAGGAAGCGCATATGTTATGCCCTACGGATCTGCTGTCTGTTGCCCAGACTTCAGATAAAGGTTACATTGCCATTCTTACTGGACAAGAGAGCACACTGGAGCATGAAGCTGGCAAAAGGCTATTGTGTGAGGTGAGCGGAAACTTCTGCAAGTGCTGGAAGAACACAGAACAACCCTGGTTTCCAGCCAGCTCACACCTTTGCTTCCAGACAGGTCTACCTATGAATACGGGAGTGTCTTGCTCTGTGGCTCTAATACAAACGGTAAGCAGACTTCAGGGAGGCCAAGCAGGGCGGGGCACAACACAGACCACTTCGGATCAGCACCAGCTGTGCTCTTTATGATACACACCTCCTTCATCCAGAGGGGCCACCAACAGGGCACCTTCTGCATCTGTGTCAGAGAAGCAGGTGTGCGCAGACTCAGGCTGGAAGAGATCGGGGAGTGCTTGCCTATAGGAAGTCACTGGAAACCCACAGGAAGCTCATTAACCAACTCATGCCTCCTGGGACTGCTAAATGGACTGGAATCAACTTCTCTCTTTTGTCCTCACCTATTAATGGTATACATGCAAACTATTAAAAGGAGATATTCTTAAAAGAAAGAAGCTAGGAGAAAGAAACTCAGCCCTGGAGGGGCTTCACCTTCAGGCAGAAGGCAGCAGATGCTGTCAGGCAAATGCTCCTACGGACTGTCCATATCTCTGTGTTTTGTTTTGTTTTGTTTTTATTCTATAGCATTCAGAAAATGCAAGTTATTTCCCCAGTTTTATTGAGAGCCCTGGAAATAAACGTAACATTTTAGTGTGTATTTAAAGCACACACGTAAGATGGCAGAAATACCTATGAGTAGACCTTGCCCGTAGGCTCCTCAGCTCCCACCTGGGGTATTTCTAGCCTACTGTGCTCGTCTCATGGCCAGCTCAGCTACCAAGATGATGCCAATGTTCCTTCTTTGGGAACCAGAGTCCAAAGTCTTAGACATTAGTGAGCCTCCCTCAGGACCCTGCTGACTCCAGGCTCTTTGCCATTTTACCTAATCCATTCTGCTGGCAAGAGCTGCTATGCTACCAAGGCCAGGCTGCATTAGCAAGCAATTTGCTTACCAGGGCTTGCTTCTCTGAGCTGCTATAAAAAGCATTTTCTTGGTCTCACTAACAAACATGGATAAGTAGATCCAACAGCCACTGAGATATGCCTATTTTGCTAGGTAAAAATGTTGGTAGAACAAGCTTTAATTACCACAGACGCATTGACCCAGTGTTTTGTTTGTTCTAGTACTGAAGATGAAACCTAGGACCTCACATCTACCAAGCACAAGCTCCGCTGGCCCAGGCTTCAGCTGTCTTTCTTGACTACTGAGATGGACAACTGTTTAGTTCCTCTAAAGAACTGCCTGGCGTAAACACAGCCATATTTAGGTCCCCAGACCAGGGTCGCAGGGAAGCTGAGATTGACATGCAGTGCTGTGTTGCAGAATAATGTGATGTGGGTTGAGGTGTAGAGAAATGGCACAGGGAAAGCCAAACGCTGGAACTGTGACTTTTGGACAAATACGTTGTGGGAGACAGAGATGGAGAGCCAGCCCAAGAGTGAGGAGGAGAGCAGGCTAGACTGGGAAACCAGCAAACACAAAGGCCCTGGCATGTTCCCCACTTGATTGACCAATTGCTTATTGTGGGTACCCAGAATGTCTGGAACTCAGTGAAGGAAGGAAAGAGGGAGACAATGAAAGACAAAGATGCAGCAGAGGCCAGAGGTCTGAGGCAGGACAGTCAGCATAGCGTGGAGGTGGAAGAACAACGCGTGTACAGGTGGAAGATTTGATCGTGATTAGCAAATGGGGACAGGGAAGGGGAGGACTGAGCATGGCTCCCACAGTCAGTGCTGAGGTGGAGGATGCAGCTTGTGACAGTGCAGAGGAGGTGACTGGGCTGGCCAGAGTGGATACAACGAAGGAAGGGAAGGAAGGACCTTGAAGAGATTTCTTCAAAGGCGGAAGAGAAGTAGTGCGGCCACTGGAAGAAAGAACACTGTCAAACAAGGCTGTCTGATCTGTTTGGGTTTTCTTTCTTTTTTTAAAAAAGCTTTTCCAAATGAGAGAAACAATAGGCTGCTTGTATACTGTTTGGGTTGGAAAACTATTGATATGGCACAGGAGAGGAGAGGACAAGGGGTAGGGTAGTAGTGGCCCACAGGGACAGTCATCTCTTCTGGGGAAGGCAGATAGGGGAGAGCATCCCCCACCCCTGAGACCAGGAACTGCAGAGTGCGGGGAACTTAGAGACCCTCTTCCCACAGCCCCATCTTCTCCACAGTCACCCAGAGGTCACTTCACCCAGAGGTCACCTCAGAGAGGAAGCACTGTGATGCGATTTGAGCTGCCTCTCGTTTGTGGGTTCCAAACAGATCAAAGGAAGGCAAAGCATGGCACCAGCTGGTAAAGAGGCCACTAACATCTAGAGCGGATAGGTTCATTCTTTCGGGATTAGCATGGTAGCGATGAGAATGGGAAAAAGATCAGATTCTAAATATACTTTAAGTACAAATAAGTATGAAAGCATCACCGAGATATAGGGAGTATTGTTTCCTTTTTCTCCAAAGCCAACACAACCAAACCAACAGACTACCAAATCAATAACATTTTAGTTGCTTTTACTGACAACGATCCAGTTTTTAACTAGCAAAGATTATTCCAGAATGGTGGCAGTATCAATAAGCGATGCCAGAGAATACATAAAACTCTGTTGGCACTGTAGAGCGATATCGAAATGGAAGCTGTAGTTAAAAGCAAGGCGTCTGTGTCTGTTCCAATAAGCCAATTGGCAGGAAGGAATCAATAAATCACAAAATGAGTGTGGAAAAAAATACCATGAGCTTTCCAAGATCAAAGAAGGGGTGGTAAAATATTAACTCGATGTCTTTTTAACTCCCTTTTCTCAATATTTATCAGGGTTTGCCCTCCCTTGAAATGACACTGCCACTATGGGCCCTTATGATAAACAGATGAAGTTCTTCCTAGTGGCCCCTTTCAGCCTATCTCTCTGTTGAAATAGGAGCGGCCGGGGCTGTGTCCCCAGCACCCCAGCCGC
>JABTXL010003188.1:1443422-1468759 GCA_025134845.1 Neodon shergylaensis | reverse complement strand
GCTTAACCAATGAAATCAACAGATTGATATATGACACTCCCACATCATCTCTCTAGTCCACCTCCTGTTCTTTGTGACTCCCTCGACCTGTGGAACCTCTCTC
This sequence comes from Neodon shergylaensis, assembly GCA_025134845.1. Classification (NCBI taxonomy): domain Eukaryota; kingdom Metazoa; phylum Chordata; class Mammalia; order Rodentia; family Cricetidae; genus Neodon; species Neodon shergylaensis. The sequence goes on along the minus strand of JABTXL010003188.1, from coordinate 1,468,656 downwards.
TACCAGGGACAAGTTGGGGGCCTTCATCTTAGTTCCTGTCCTCCATTCCAGTCTCTCCGGGCTTACTCTTAGTCTTAGTGCACACCCATGGAAGCTCCTTCCCCCAGCCCATCTCCTTCCTCTTGGGACTTGGCCTCATGATACAGACCCAGGGTCCCCCTAATTCTTTCCAACTTCCCTCTCAGCCCTTTCTTCTTGCCCATCCCTATTCCTTTGTGCCTCCCTGCACACTTCGAAACAGCTCTCTACCAGGGACCCACAACAACCGCACATTTGTTAGGCTCCAGACTGGGCAACAGCAAGAAAAGAAAAGAATTTCCACCTAATAAAAGTGAGCTTGGATATCCATACCAAGAACTCCTCAAGCATTGAGACTCCAGATATTTAGAACCCATGGCAAAACCACAGACATGACACTAGGCCTCCTCCAGAAGCCAGCAACTCTAACCCTATATTATTAGTTCACAAGGAAAGCCACTCACCTGAAGCATAAGACAGGGGCTTTAAAATAGCAGTTACAAATATGTTCAAATATCTTAAACAGGACATGAACTAATGAAGATTATGAAAAGACACATACAGTTGAGTGAAATAATGAAAACAGCCTAAGACATTAAAGTAGAATTTGATAAAGAAATAGAAACACACCCACACAATGAGAAATGGATAAAAATACAAGTGTCTCCAAGCACTCTGGGCTCTCTAGCTATTTTCTGCATTTTACAGTAACTCTCCTCTCAACACCAAAACCATGCAACCCAGCACTTTGATCATTTGTTGCCCATAGATGAAGTAGAAATACGTAGATTTGCATGTCAGAGAACACCTTGTTCTTGGTCTTTGCCATCCACCTTGTTTGAGGAAGGTTCTCATAGTTGCGGCCTATTCCAGGCTAGCTGACCTGAGATGAGAGCCTCTGGGAATTCTGCTGTCTCCACCTCCCATCTTGCCATAGAAGTTGGTTACTAACAAATGTAACTTCATCCCATGTTTTATGTGGGTGCTGGGGATCTAAACTCGGGTCCTCAAACTTTAGAATCAAGGGTTTTATCCATTGAGTCATCTACCTCTCCAGTCATCCTTTGCAGATTCTTCAGAGCTCTTTAAATACCTAAAATTTTAGCATGATACAAACAAAACATATCAGAAGTCCAGTTCTTCTATTCAAATTCATAGCAGTCAGTAAAGCCGCAAAACTTGCCAAGGAGAAGGCAGAAAGCCACTCCCCGTTGCTTGCCCTATCTCAGGTTGCTTGAGAACATTACCCAACAGCCTTCGCTGCCTCACTGTTCTCTGGTATACTGAGGGCAACTGAGGCAGACCCTAAAAAAAACATGGCTTATTTGAGCCATACAGTGAAAATCCTAGTAAACACTACAGAAAAAATAAAGATACACTGTTTTTCTTTCTTACTGCATTCTAAATACTAACCCCTGTGCCCACAGATAAGTGCAGTTCTAACTGCTCATCTACAAAACTTCTCTGTGCAACAGATGGAGACTTACAGAAAAGCTCCTCTGGTCAAAAGGCAGAGAACAACTGATTGCGGGGTGCCTGGCCCAGTGGATTCATCTACAACACAGTTTCTGTACCTAAGGCTCAGAGAACATCAAGGAAGAGAGTGTGGAAAGATTGGAAGAGCCAGAGGACCAGGACATCTGCTGTGAGACAACTCTAACAGCAATAGCCATGCTAACATGGAAGGGGGAAAATTCATAGGCCCCACATGTACACAAAGACTACACGCAACTAAGGAATGCTGAGAGGAGAAATAGCCTTCCCCAGAGATGAGCCTCTAATTCGCTATCCAATGCCACGTGGTTAGCCCTGAAATCATAAACATGCGAGCGACATTAAATTAACCACGCAGGTTGCATTTATGTACTTATGCGTATGTATGTATCAACAACAATTAAGGAAAGGAAGTCAAGAATTTAAGAGGGAGAAGGCAGTGGGAGGCATGGGGAGGGTTGAAAGGAGGAACGGAAAGAGGAAAACTAGGAAATTATAATTTAACTTCAAAAAAAATAAATAAAAAATTTATAATTAAAAATATGTCAAATATAGATGTTGAGATACTTATAATACTTTGAAATCAAATTAATATAAATAATATAACTGCTTTTTAATAAAAAGAAAGTATACCCTTATATGCAAGTATGTTTATGAAAAAGATTTCTTCTAAATGCAGTTTTTTTCTGGTAGCTTATTCTCTTTTCTCATCATTCTTTGCTTTAACTTGTCAACAAATACCATCATAACGCTCTCTCATTGGGAAAACTGTCAGTAAATTTTGCTAAATATGGTTTATGGGGGCAAACAAGTCTCCAATAAGACCATCTGGCCAAGTGCACCCTTATTGCTTTTGACCTTGCTGGCCATGTGGTTGTAATTGACTTTAAGCTACAATGTGCCCAGAGATGGCCTTCTTCCATGGATCTAGGACAGTCTTTTAGTGGCTAGGCTCTCTGTTGTCTCAGCAAATGAAAAGGCATGGACCAGCAACAGAGTCTCAAACCCCAGAGACCTGGCATGGGCCCTCAGGTTGTTTTCCTATGTACAAAATCATCAGGAGTGTCTTGTCCCTAAATGTGGCCAGAACATCTCTGGAGACTCAGGGAGAGGGACTCCCAGGGGATCAGTTGGAAGCTCCAGAAAGAGAACCCAAATCCAGCAATCTGTTTGGTCAAAGTGCCTTTGGCATAAAATAACTCAAAGAATTTCCAGGTAATTCCAGGGACAAAGCCCAGAGGGACAAAGCAATCTACAAAGATTTCTTTCATGTTCGAAATCCCAAAGAACTAACTTCTAACACCTTTAACTTCAAACAAGGTACTTGAAAGTAAGACTGAAAAATGGGCCATGGGAGGTAAATTAAGAACCCCCCCCTTTTATCACAAATTACAATCAGGTACAGGTGGTTGAATTTGTCAATAGCCTTGACTGTGACTAACAGCCCAGGGAGGGGAACCCCGGTCCCCACTCAGTTTTCCTTATCTTGCTAACACTGAACCAAGACACCAGGTAAAAACACACAGAGCTTTACAAAGCGAAACGCCTGCTGAATGGATAGGAGAGGCCCAGCACGGACTGGCTTTCATCTTTTGTGCATCTATTTACATAAAGAAAGCACGAGGCCTGTTTGCCTGACTCCAGTGATCCAAAGCAACTCTCTGCCTTTACCCTCTGTTCGATTCTAGAATTTGCCCTTATTTAATTTTGGCCCATTTTCCAAGCGGAGCAGAGGGCGAAAGCTGAAGTGTGCTCCCTCCTGCTGGCACCCATGCCAGCCTGCAGCCCCGCTGGCCTCTGTGGCTCTGCCAGCACCCCTCTCAGAGACATCTGTTGCCTTGCGTAAACAGAGAAGCCTCTGAGCACATGACTGGCCCATGCAGAATTGGAGAGCAGCACTTCCAACAAGAGGCTCCTGTCCACCTTGCCTCTCCCCTGTCATTTCCTCCTCTAGCCTAGGCCTCAACAAGTGGCCAGGCCTCACACAAGCTGTCAGGGACAGATGCTGTGTGAAAAGAGGAAACTGGACTTAAAGACGCCACAGCTTTTTTAATTAAGTCCAACCTAAAAGTCAAATAGCAAGGCATGAAATGAGTGCTTACTGTGGGGAAAGAGAGAGAGAGAGAGAAAAAGCACCGGGGACTGCAATAACAAAGGCTCCGGTTCAGTTTAGCCACCATGCACTGGCTCTGCCAGATGTCTTTCAGCCTTCCAGGTGCTTCTGCCTGGGCCTTGCATGTGCACTGTAGGCTGGCACATGGCTTTCCTGTTTTCCTTCGTGATTTTCTTCCTCGATCCTCCACGGACTTGCGCAGTTGGCCAAAAGAAGTGTGTCCACATACAACCGAATGCTCACTCTCACCTATTCATCTCTCTCTCTCTCTCCCTCCCTCCCTCCCTCACTCCTTTTCTCTCTCCCTCAAAAATCCACGAGCTAAACTGCCTAATGTAAAAGAGAATTTATTGCTCTTTGGACCGAAAGAAAGAAGGTGGGTGAGCCTCATCTTAGGAAGGGCTGGACATATAATCCAAATGAAGCTGGACACTTGAGTGGCATACACCCAAGCTATGGCCTGTTGTCTGCATTCCCATGACCCGCCCTACAGTTCCATGAGAAGGTATATAATGAGCCTCACATGTGAGAAAGCGGGGCCACTGAGTCCAGCTTGCCAAGGGGAGGCTTTCAAAAAGAGGCAGAAAAACTGAAACCCAAGCATCTGGCTTCCAAGTCGAAAAGAAGTTCCCTTTCCCACAAGTTCTTCCCTGTTCTCAAAAATTCCCCCTTTGACTGTCCCTGACCCAACCCATATCCCTCAGGGCAGAACACAGAGGGAGCTCCACAGATGATCTCAAAGTCCAGAAGAACAGGACAGCCTGTCTCAAAAGAGGGGACAGTTACGGGAAACAGAACTGAAACTCAGTGGTGAGAGCCACAAGTGGACGCTGCCCTGCACAATTAAACCGTATAGCAATTAAAGAGCTTCCTTTGGCATTAACGGCAAGAAGCCTAATCTTAAGGTAACCGCTGAAATAAGAAATCTCTCCCCCATACCTTGGGCACTGGAACATTTGATCCCCAGTTAGTGGCACTGCTTGGGAAGGTCTAGGACTTGCGGGCTTGCTGAAAGACACACACCACTGGGGCAGGTTTGAGAGCTACAAGGCTCACCCATCTCCATCCTGCTCCTCTCATGCTGGTGGTTCATGATGTGAGCACACCACTTCCTACTCCTACAGCCATGCCTACTGCCTCGGGTCTTGCTGTCTCGGTCATGATGGACTCTACTGTACTGGGACTGTAAGCCCAAATGAACTTTTTCTTTTATGAGTTGCCTTCGTTGGGGCATTTTAGCACAGCAATAGGGAAGTGGCCAATACAGTAATGAAAGGATCTTAGAAGCCCAGGGTGACTTTCACCTTTATGTAATGAATGCAAAGGAGGAGGCAGGTATTCAAAAGGAAGTGAAATCATCAGGACAGTTATGATGTATCTACCATCACGGAGTGTCTTCATTGTGCACACTGTTACCATCCCTCCACGCACTGTGAAACTGAAGAATCTCTTCACGATGAATCTGGAAATTCTTCCATCTCTAGGTCCCCTGTGAGCAGATGTTGTCCCAGGTGTGGTCAAGAAAAATTCCTCCACTATTGGAGGCAGGTTTTACTTCTTGATTCCTCTGCTAATCGTGAGGTGCTTCTGATAGAAAACTGCTAAGAGGTCAGGCTGATAGGTGTCGCCACAGAGAGTGACAAGTCTCCTTTACATCCCTCACCACCCCTACATATGCACACCTCATCTTTGGGGCCTCCATACTTCCTCTTGCATACTGTCTTGATTTTCATTCTAGAGTCTATGGTTCTGTGTCTCGAACCATCCTGGACAGACTTCCCTCTAGACTAAGAACAATCTCTGCCTCGGTCTTTTAGGTATCTCGAGATTCATTCTTATCAATAGACGTTATTAGGTCCCATGGTCTTTATGTTTCTCTGTTGTAGTAAGTCTGAATGCCAAAATGAAAAGAAAATGGGAGCAAATATTTGTCAGCTAAGGGAGGAACCAGGAATCACATTGGGGTGCTTCCCCAGGGGAAGCAGATTTACAAGCATATTACAGCATCTTCCCCTGGGGAAGCACCCCAATGTGCTTTCTGGTTCCTCCCTTAGCTGACCAATATTTGCTCCTATTAGGACTGGAGGAGGGTAGAGGGGAGGGTGTGTGGGGGAAGCGGGAGGGAAGTGGGAAGAGGGGAGGAAGTGGGAATTTTGATTGGTATTATTTTTAAAGTAATAAAAAAATAAAAAAACAATAACAACAGCAAGAGCAAAAAAGAAATGGTCTGGAAGAGACTGGAAGCAGACTCACCAGCTTTTACGTGGATTTCAGGAAGTAGTTCATGACAGCTTAATGGTACCTTTATTAGCTGAACAATTGCCACTAGAAGATACGTAACCAAGGGATCAAACACTGAGAGCTGGTGCAAGCGGAGGTCTCCGACCTCAGCCATGTCCAGTTTCAAAGTTCTCTCCATGACTCCAGTGAGGCTAGCTGTGGCAATACTTGCACAGTGGAGAGCCAAGATGCTGGGGGTTTGAGCAGTACTGTTGGGTGACATCATCACACAGGGTAAGAGCCTGCTCCCGAATGAGACATGCAGGCATGACTGTTAAGCCTGCATTCGGTTTCAAAAACAAAGAGCCAGCACGTGACTGGGGAAGGCAGACATATGTGAGAAAGGAGATCTGGTAGCCTCAGTGAGCGCACGCTATGAGTCAGCAAGGCACTGCGGTTGTCTAAAAGTGAATGTGGCCTCAGGCAACATTAATGGAATGGAATGTATAGACAGTGGCTCATGCTGGGTTTGTTGTTCATGGGAAGCAGACCACACCAGAGTTCATCTTCGGTTCCTGACCTTGCTCTAAGAGACACACAAGCAAAGTGAAGTTGGGTAGGAAAGAAAGGACCGGGAAGACCTGTGAGGGCCTGGAGATATTTAGTTTGGAAGAGAGATGGCTTCTGGGGAACAAGAGGCCATATCTAATGACACGAACAACTGTCCTGCAGAAGACACTCTGCTTCTTCTATGAACCACCTATGGCTGGACGAAGCTCAACAGCAGCCATTATGGGTGACTGGATTTGAATGAAAAGATAGGACATCTAAAGAAGTAGCCCGCAGATGGGAGGAAAGATGCAGGGAGGAATTCAAACAGAGTCCGGGAAGCTGTGAAGGCACCACAAGGATGAGGTGAGTTGAAGCCAATCAGTGATCTGAAAACTGGATTCCTCTGGGGTGCCTTGAGGAGAAGGGACAAGGGGTAGGTCGCTGCTAGGAAACAGGAGAAAGTATTGGTCAACTTGGAGAGGACACCATAGAGCACACTGGGGTGCTCATGTTGGGGAAGATGCTGAAGAACAGCCATGAAGAGGAGATACTGTACATTCTGGCTAGAAGGTAGGGAGACAGACTCACTACCTGTACCTCTCCGTTTCCCACAGCAAGCAGAGTGGTTCCCCAACCTGTCCACACAAAGAGCTTCTCCCCCAAAGGAAAGGCGCCATGAAGCCACTAGACTGGATTGTTCCCATTTGAGCCCGATGTTCCAGGATGACTTCTGGGGTTAAGTGCACTATCACTGCAACCAAAACCGTGGGGGCTCTGCTCTGGGCATATCTATCTCCTATTGCCACATAATAAATACAATCATGACGTCTTAAGTCAGCACTCCCTTTGCAATTCAGTCTCTGTAGACCATAGTACAGGTACGGCTGGGCTGGGTACCTGCCTGGCCTCGCGGGCTAAAATCAACTTGTGACTGCATTGTGCGTCTCAGTGGAGCTCAGAGTCCTCTTCCAAAAATCACATGACTGTTGGCCGAGCTCATCTCACATGGCTGATGACCAATGTCCTCATTTCCTTCCTAACTATTGGCCAGCATCCACTCTTAGCTCCCAAAGGCCACTTCAAAGCCCTTGCCACATGTCCCCCTCTTACAGATGATCTCAACATGGTTACTTATCAAAAGAAGAGAAATGCAAAAATCTCTTACATCATGTTTTTTTTTTAGGGGAGGCCTATACCCTCTTTTAAGGACACACACCTGATTTGGTCAGGCCCTGCCAACACAGTTTCCCTTTTGACTGGAAGTTCAATTAATACTGGTAATCCTTAAAGAAAAAAGGAATCTTCATCTTTACTGTAATACCTAACCCGGCCAGGAGATTGACTAGCCATCCTCCTTACAATCCTTCCCACACTGAGTGAGAGTAGATTCTGTAAGGTGGGTAGACAAGGGGCTGGATAATAAGAGCATTGTAGATTTCTACTTATACCTTCCTTTTCTACTCAAGGTTTTTCTCTTGGGTGAGCCATTCTTGCTCTCTGAAACTCCGTTTGTCTATACATTACCAAGGATGGCTCCTTAAGGGGTCACTACAGGTTCACATGAGATAGTACACAAAGCCCATGCAATGTAGCAGGACCGTGTGGACTACCAAGGAGAGCTATAAGCCTTGTGGGCAGACAGGCAAGGCACTCAGGTCAACTGAAGAAATAGCTGAATTCAGTGGTGTTTGCCCATCACCGGGCCAATGTGCTCAAGACTGGAGCAGAGAAAGTGGGTCAGGCCTCCACGGGGAGGTGGCTTCTGTTCCCTTTCCACTGGCCAGCTCTCCTCTCTGTGGCCACTTCCACCACTTGGTTTTAATCTCCTCTGGCACTTCAGGTGTCTACCACCCACTGCTACCCTTCCCTGCTCAATGTGGCCATTTTTCCCCCTGGCTTTCACTGTCTCTCCTCTCAGGACTCTTCGTGTTTTACTCTGAGGGATTTGGCATTATCGGCCGCCATCGCCAGGCACGGCCCACAGTGCTCCTTCAGCCAGCAGGCACCCTGTCCTGATCCTCCTCATGGTGTGGGTTCTTCCTATCAGTGCTCACTGCTCATGGCTTCTCATGTTAAGGCCATGCATGCTATAGTTTCAGATTCCTAACACCATCAAATTTTGACCCATTTTCCCCATAAGGTAAAAATTCTTTACCAGTCAGAGAAATCAAAAAACCCATGTTTTACTATTCTCAACTGTTTAGCACCCTCTTAATGGGGAAATTCCCCACTATAGTCAAAACATTACTCGTTGTATAGCGATGCATTATTAAACACGGTTTTTAAGGATTCTTCTATCATGCAAAGTGATTCATCCCCGGGGTTGCAATCCAGTTCGCAGATGTGAATATAATGAACAGCCGGCCAGCAGAGGAAACGGCAAGCCAATGCAGCTTGCCAACGTCAATGAAAACAGTAAACACGGTGGCAGACCTTTGCAGCATTTTAAAATGTCATGCATTTCAGCATTTTGCCCTGCACGTAACGGGTACACAGTAGACACATTTTCGAGTTGGCTCGAGGTATCTCAGGAGAACGCTGTTGGGCGTAATTAAGGCTCTGTCCCAGTAAGAGGGACACTGTGGGTTTGTTTACTTAGCTTCTGCTGCTAAATCCTAAGGTGAAAGAGTTCTCAAAACAAGACCATGAGCACCAAGGAACATGCAGACTGCTTGGACAGACAAACAAGCTGACATGCATTATCCGTTGCGGCTTTGCTGCTAGCGGAAGACCAGGTAAGATCACCGTCCCCACGCTGACCTGTTATGTCATGTCACTGCCTCATCAGCATGGCTGTCTCTGCATTGTCTATGGAGGATGCTGACAGTCCTGGGCCGCCCCACCACCCAGCACCTTCAAGGCAGAGGCAGCACAGCCCGCTGATGCCCCTGTTGTTCCATGACCTCAGACACAACACAGGATGTATCCCAGGAGCCAAGGACAAGGTCACAGCATCGTCCCTGAGGACATGTGTGCTTTAATGGATCTTAAGACCCAAAGGTCCCTCACTTGTCTATGCCACCACCTAGCATACATCTCTTGCAGGTAAATGTGACATAAAGCCATCTGGGGTTTTTCCTGGCAGGGAATTATCACTTCTCACGATGTGGGGAATAGACAGAGGAGCTGCCGTTTACAGGAAGAAGGAAGGCAAACCCTTAGACATACGCAGAACACTTCTCAGCCCACACAGGTGTCTTAAACACACTCTCTTGTGAACCACAAAGCACCGGTGAACATGCCAAGAGGAATAACTTGGTAACACCACTATGGAGACCTTTTGGCCACAGTCATCAAAATTACAAGCATACGCGTTCCCTTTGATGTGGCTACTCCACTTGAGGGATGAATCCCAGAGACCCCCTTACACGTGTGAGAAAAGATACAGCCTTGTTTATAGGAGCAGACAGTTGGAAACGATATAATGTCTATAAATAGGCCTTGCACAAGTAAGATTCATGCTCTTCAACGGATATGCTTTTTCTGGCAAACAAGGCACAGAATAATTAATGGTACCTTAGCATTTTATATTTTTTTTTTTTTTTGGTTTTTCGAGACAGGGTTTCTCTGTGGTTTTGGAGCCTGTCCTGGAACTAGCTCTGTAGACCAGGCTGGTCTCGAACTCACAGAGATCTGCCTGCCTCTGCCTCCCGAGTGCTGGGATTAAAGGCGTGCGCCACCACCGCCCGGCAGCATTTTATATTTTAAAAGGGGGAAATAAAGCGGCAAAAAGCAATGTACATGAGCAGTACAATTTCAGCACAGCAAGAATGCAAGAACACACAAGATGGCGGCATTGGGGAGGAACACTGTGTACTGGATGTCAAGACTCTACCAGGAATTTTGAACTTTGAAGTGACCTCATATATTGTTTATTCAAAATACAGTTCTCAAACTCATGAGACTGTCAGTATTAAGCATTCTATTAGTGTATCCAGATTTACAGATCATAAGCCCTCTGACTTATGGCTGGGACACTTGTACCCCCTCCCTTTTCCTTTTTAATGACAGAGTGGAAGTCAAGGCTGGGCAGTGACTTCCTTACCGTCGTCCAGCTCACAATCAAAGGCTGCTGTTATGCACAGCCGTGTTTCCAGGCTGGTTGCTGAATGTCTGTCTTCACTGCTAAGCTATGGGCAACAGAGCAGAGGGCCAGGCCTACAGGTCTACCCCCAATACCTGGAGGACGGCCTGCACCTGGGAGAATGCTCACTGAATAAACTAGTGGAGGAGCTTATGAAATAAGGTCCTGAGTGACAGGAGCAAAAGCAAGGTCACTGAAATTACACTGTGGCTCACAGAGGGTATCTTCTTCAGCCATGGGTGGGAACAGGTGCACCACACCCACACATGTGTGATCCACCAGGAAGCCTGTCTGCTCAGCTGTCTCCTCCACTCCCCAATCCCTAAACGCTGGTGTTCCCTGTGTTTCTGCTTTACCTTCCCTCCTTCCCTCCTTCCCTCCCTCCCTCCTTCCCTCTTTCCCTCCCTCTCTCCTTCCCTCCCCCCCCTTCCATTCCCTGCTTTGGCCTTCTTAGTTGCCCCCTGCCCATCCTTCTCATAAACCATTCTCTTACATGGACTGAACCTGTGCTTCTCTGTACCTTCAGCCACCTCACTGGATTTCCTGCTCCATGCTACCCACAGCCTAAGGCTTAGCTCTACCTGCACAGTCTTCCCACTCTTAAACTCAGCTGCTCCTAAGAGGCAACTGACGGCTCCGCCGAGCATCCTGTGTCTTGTCAGGGGTAAAGACCTCCTCCTTACCTTCTTCACCCCGCAAATTCTGTCTCTCGGGTACAATCATACTACCCTGTTTCTCTCAACTCTAGCTTCTACCTCCTTAGTTGGGGCCTTCTTGTATCTTAACACTCCCAACAGGGCGCTCTGCTTGTCTACTGCAATTCTTCATCTTCCAGCTGCAGAGGGCAGGCTGCCTTCCTCTTCCTCCACAGGAACCCCCACAGGCCCTGGAGGCTCAGAAACAAGGGAACATCAGGCTTCTCTGCAGGACCCTCAGCTTCCCTCCAGACTCTATTCCCCTACACTGAAGCTACACCCTCCACAAGCATGGCCACATCCTTGTCCTGCCTTCGGCAGGCTGTTCCCTCTACCAAGAGGTGCCTTTTCTTCTGATTTCAGGCTGGAAATCCATGGGGTTCAACTCTCTTGTTCTAGGGGACGTTTCTTTGAAACCTCGGCTTTTCACCCCAGTCTCTCTCATGCTCCAAGCGGCATTCCTGTGTCTAGTCCAGCGCTTCTGGAACTGTCTGGAAGATGTTTGTCCACGCACTGTCTCTCTTTGGTGAAGCAGAGCTAAGCCTGCAGCACTGATGCCCAGAATGAACAAGAGTCTCAACAAACATCTGTTGATGATATTTGCTCCACTATCTCAAGAATAACCTACAAAGACTGTCTGTCATGCACGCAAACTGACACTCTAAGTGCCACCTGTAGTCAAGGCTTTCTTTCATCTTGGTATTTTTGGTGGTGTCCCTATGATCCACCATTAAAGAAAGCTGACATGTAAGAAAAAAATAATTACAGAAAACATGCTTTGATTTCTGTATTTTAGGGGGCTGAAGCCTAATTTCAGTCAGCATGAACAATTCAGCATCGCTATTTTCCGGGTGTCCTTTTGACATTGTAGATAATCCCACCCCAAGATTCCAGAAGCACTACATTAATATTTCACAGAAGAAAATGTGTATACAGAATCCCCTGCATAAAAATATTATCACTCAAGATACAAGCCTGCGGCAGGCAGGGAAGTTCAGCTGAAAAGAGAAGGGAGATCCTTGAGCAGGGCAGGACCTCATTCCAGTGAGACCGACTCCAGAAGGATCCAAGCTGGGAGGACAGCCAGAATGGGGGTATATGTTTCTGAAGGGGCCATCCTCCTTATCAAACAGGTGGCAGCCTTGTGGTCCAGATAATCCTTCTCATTACAGAGGACTTGACTGGCAGCCAACGCTGGGGTGAGGGGCAGTTTTAACTCATTATGGGGCTGGCAGGAGAGAAAGGACACTTGCCAAGCAGGTGGCAGCTCAGGCAGGATTTCCAACCAAGCAGGGAGCCAGAATCCTTAATCCCGCCCCCCCAAAATAATAATGCCACCCTGGAAGTTTAACCACAGGGACTGGCCCACTCTGCTTAGCCTGCAGCAAGGGGATGATGGACTTGGAGTACCTACGGTTTTCCTAGGACACCAGGGACATCAGATTTCAGCAAGGCACATTCTTATCTCTTGGTAATAGGGCCCAAGCAAATGGCGGCCTGGCTCCACCTGTCCTTGTCAAACTTGGCTCAGATGAAAGTCTGCCAGCACATACATGGTTTTGTAAAAGTTTTGTTGGAACAAGACCTGCTTGTTCTCTACCAAATCAGAACTGAGTAGTTTTAGCAGAGGCCACATGGCCTCTGCAGCCGAAAACATATATTATATGTCCTTCGCAGGGGACTTGGCCAACCCTGTCCTTAGCAAATGCTCAGACTGCACTTTAGACCAACAATAAACAGACAGTCCAGGTGGGACCCAGACTCAAGTACTTAGTAAATCTGCCCAGGAGATTTCAGTGTGCAGTCAAGGGTACAAGTCCCTGCTCCAACTTGATGCTGTAATGCAGAAGTGGTGAGCAGGTAATTCCTAAGCTTCCCTCTCCACTGACCACAGCTCAGACAGCACAGACCAGTGTGATGGGCGGGATCCACAATACCCGTTCTGCTATACTAGGTACATGCCAATATTTGGTGTAACCCCTCTATGCCTCGGTTTCTCCTTCTGCAAAGGGGGATAAAAACATCCACTCCATAGGGTAGTATAGTGATCTGAACAACCAACCTGGATCGGCAAGCTCCCTGTTCAAAAGAGTTTGAGCAACATGCATGGCTGAGTCCTGTCCATGTCTCCCTGCATCGGCTAGCGTTCTTGGATCTGGACCCTAGCTTAGATTCTGAAGGCAACTCTGGAAGCTCCTGGTGAATACTTGTGGGACTCTTGTTGCTTTGGCCACACGCTGAGGCACATGGGCTGATCTTGTCCTACAGACTTCTACTTCTTTCTCACCTTGCTCCTCCTCTGCGTCACTGTGAAACTGACAACAGTCTGCCAAGCCTGTACTCTGGCAACACAAGGAAGGGTGTGCGGTCTGCTGCTGGATGGCTTCTTCCTTGGGAAAACCAAACTGGATGCTGCAGTAGCAGCATCAGTGGAGAAGGCTGTGCTGCAAGATCCATGGGGTTCCTCGCTCAGTGCTCAGGTCCTGACCTACATCAGACAGGGAGAACAACCACTGCTCTGCACAGCCACAGGCCTAGGTCTCACTCGGTACCTTTTCCTGTCTGGTGTAGAGATGGGAGGAGGCTTAGAAAACTGAGCAGAACTCTTATGCAGTCTGGTAGGGTCAAGGGACCCAGGACAGCAGGAAATCATAAGCCCACAACCTTATTCAGCTGAGCCAGGAGCAGGCCTTTAGTCACAGCTGGGTACCCAAGCACACATGAAGATTTCAGGCTTTTTCTAAAAGGCTCAAGATGAGAAGCCTAGCCAATGCTATTCTACACTTAGAGAAGGACACTTGGCACCACACCAGCAATCCCCTCTCTCCAATGGACCCTAAAGCTAGCATCACACCAGGATCAGAAACAGCTTGAGGGGGCTGGAGAGATGGCTCAGAGGTTAAGAGCATTGCCTGTTCTTCCAAAGGTCCTGAGTTCAATTCCCAGCAACCACATGGTGGCTCACAACCATCTGTAATGAGGTCTAGTGCCCTCTTCTGGCCTGGAGGCATACACGCAGAAAAAATATTGTATACACAATAAGCAAATAAAAAAAAAAAAAGAAACAGCTTGAGGGCAGGCCACAACAGAGCCTTCAGCACAGTGGTGGCAACTATTCCACCTCTAGTTAGCATGATGATAACAACAGCTTGCATTCATTGGAGACTTGCAGAGATGGGATGTTCATTTACATGCAATTTCTTTGTTAATCTTACCACCATCCTGTGAAAACCTGGAAGATGTATCACTAGCACAACTGCGTGTCATGGGTCTTAGTGGCTGCTCTACGACTATTAAGGGACACCATGAACAAGGAAACTGATAAAAGAAAACATTTCATTGGGACTGCCTTACATTCATAGGATAACTCTAAGATCATCATGTCTAGATAGGCATGCGCCCCCCCCCCCCCCCCCCCCCCCCCAGCAGTAGCTGAGAGTTTTACATCCTGATCCTGTGTGGGCTTTTGAAACCTCAAGGCCTAGCTACATACTGCCTTCTACAAGGCCACTCCTCTTCTAATCCTTCTACTCGCCCTCCAACAGCCTCCATCCCCCAGTAATTAAGTACGAAAACATATGAGCCAATGGGAGCCATTCTTGTTCATGATACCATGGAAATGGCAGAACTGAGATTTGAACTCAGGGCTCTCTACAGTTCCCACTGGCCCCATTTTGTGTTCCTATATTGAGACATTCAGCCTCTCAGAAGGAGCAAACTCCCTCTGCTCACCATATGCTCTTGGATGCGAATGGAGAAATACACCCTGAAAGCCCAGCAGGAGGTTCTCCAGTGAACCTGAGGTTCTGGTTCACCTGGACGCTCTCCTCATGAATTATTTCCTATATACCTCTTTTCTAAACCCTTCAGAACCTCTCTATCTCTGTCCCCTCCTAACACGCCCTCCTCAGTGTCACAAAAAACTCCTAAAGCCTTGTATCTTATCTCCCCCACTGTAAGAATCTATTCTTGGCTGGATACTTTTACAGATCAACGAAAATGATTTACTCATTGGAGGAGCAGCCATTTAAGCCTCCCCCAACATTGGTGATAAAACATCATCTTTATCTTGGCTACAAAGACAAACATCTGATTCTGTCATTTGCAGACAAAGCATTGCAAC
Source organism: Neodon shergylaensis (assembly GCA_025134845.1). Lineage (NCBI taxonomy): Eukaryota > Metazoa > Chordata > Mammalia > Rodentia > Cricetidae > Neodon > Neodon shergylaensis. The sequence continues at coordinate 1,453,357 of JABTXL010003188.1, read as the reverse complement.
CTGCTGAGCGCGCCTGGGATAAAGCCCTCCCCCACCCCCCTTATCACACTGAGGAAGGACAAGGACAGCCTGCTTGGGGTCAGTGCTCCCTGTGGAGGCCGCAAGCCACCTGATGTAGAGTGACTCACACCCTCCTGCTGTGTGAACCTAGCGTGCTAACAGCACCTCCTTCAGAAGGCTATGCAGGAAGTGAGACTGCAGACTAGTCAGCTCGGCGCTGTTCGAGAAACACTACTCCTCACAACTTTAACTTTGACCTCCTCCGTGTGGTTATGCGGTTGTTTTGTTTTAAGTAAATAGTCACTTATTTTCCAACGAAGTCGGGCATGGGGTCACATATGTGTAATCCCAAGTACTGGGGAAGCAAAGGCAGAAAGAGTATGAATCTGGGACCAACTTGGGCTACATGAGAAGATCCTGTCTCAAAAAACCAACAAGAACAAACTGAAAATAAAAATACTCCCCTTATTTCCAACTCAATGCTATCATCAGTTGCTATAGACAAAGTATTAAATCGTTCTTTTCATTTGTACCCAAAATAAGGCGTACTACGTCCACAGCATTTCTCCCAGATGTAACCATATAGTCTGGCCCTTTGCTGCAGGTCCATGGTCTCTGCTGCATATCCTTCCCCCGCCCCCCACTGCCTCACTCCTCCACACTGCTGATCTCCAACTCCACCCTCTGGAGAATCCCATGCCCAGAAAAAAAAAAAAAACAGAGTCAACGTTCCCCACCCACTGTAGCTGTGGAGGAACGAGAGCACCCATGGGAGTCATTTTCCCAAAGGACAAAGAATGAAGCTGATTTTTTTTTTCCTGAGCCACATTAAAAACCACATCCCTGTGCTAGAACATCCAAACATGGTTTGTTTGCTGTTCGGTTGTGTGAACCAGTTTTCTTTGATCTGCATACTAGCTGCAGACTGACTGGCTGTATCCGAGGTCATTCTCTCCAGCAAGCCCAGCCTGGTGCTTGCTGCGCAGAGTCCCCAAACAACCCAGCGCTTGCTCTTCATTCCTGCTCATGCTGTCTCAGCCCAGCCACTGTCTGGATCAGTGTGGGGTTTGGGGAGGAGTTCCAGTGGACTGAGATGGCTCGGTACCCAGGAAACAGCAGATGAGCTGGGTGAACGCCTGTGTGGGTTGGCTGGCTAGCCCACATCTCAGCTGCTCATGAGTCCCACAAGTAGGGAACCCATAGAGAGCTTGCTACAGCCATTTCCCTATTATAAAGCACCGTGTAATTGGGAAGAGGAAAAATGCATGTACTCAGGAGTTGAGGGCACATGTTGAATGTGTGGCCAGGAGACTGTCTCACACTCTGGATCATCCTGTTTTCTGGTCCATGCACAAGGGCTTAGCTGAACCGTCCAACAGGGCCTTTGACATCTATTTTCTTCTCCTCTGCGTCTGGGGTGGAGTGGGAAGTCATCAACACCATGCAAATGCCAAAAGCCATAAAATATGTGCTCAGCTCACTATACCCACTTTTGACTAGTGCAGAAATGTCACATTATACAAGACAGCCACATGTCACAAGGAGAGACAGGCAAATATGTGGTGGAGAGGGGGAGGTGCCATCCTGGGCAGCGGTACTCAGCGTGGACTGGGAAACTGGTGCTCCCTGAAATCATCACAGGGAGTGGGAGAAATCACAATCACATTACTGTCTGACTCGCTCATTACCGTTCTCTCTTGCGGAAACAATGGAGTTTTGCAACAGATTGGATATAGAAGCAGATGTGAGATCCAACAATCTCCCACTGAACCAGACTCCAGGGAGACTCGAGGTGAAGCAAAACTGTGACCCATCTCTCACTTGTTATTTTATAATGTATCTTATAATAAAAACAATTTGTTAACATACACTCACCATATTATTTGAAATAAATTGATTTTTTTTTCTTACACTTCTCAGTTTGAAGTTATAATATGTTGAGTGTTGTACAACATGACTTACCTCCTGGGACCTATAATCGTTAAAAGAATAAAGAGGATCGGGGTCTCCCAAATCCAGGAAACATTGGCCTGGAAGAATCTGGTGGTGCTGTCAACCACAGGAAGCATCCTTCCTTCTCTAGTGAATAGCAGGGTGTCTGTCCATCAGTTCCAGGCTCACTACCGCCTTGGCCGGGATGCAGACTCTCCTCACTGCAGCCTCATTACCTTCTTTGCCCCAGCCCCTTACTATTGAACTGTCTGTATTCTGCTGGTTACTTTGATCCTGGAGGGTCACAGTTGTTTATTTTTCCTGGCAAGGCAGAGGATGGCATTCCTCAGGGCCCCAGCTGTCAGTCACCCGCTATCCAGATGCATATGAGTAGCCCAGCTGGCCCATCACTCAAACCAAGGCTTCTGGGAGTTGATAACCAGAGAGAGGAGGCCCAAGGAGTTGAAAACAGTCCTAAGCCTGGGCTCCTGAGACAGAGGAGCCCCGTGAATCAGCGATGCGAGACTTGAGCTGCCAGGCCATCAATCAGGGAATGGCAGGTTACAGATCAAGTGTCTGTCCCCTTCTGTGTGTGAAAAATACCACAACTGACACGAGGCCACAGGCAAAGCCTCAGGTTCCGGGGGCTTCAGCGCCACTCACAGAGAAGCAAAGCTGGCTCCCCACTCCCATCTGTCTCTGGACCCACAATGCAACAGCCACCTGCACCAAGCACCTGCACAAAGGGCCTTCTAGACACCTTTGGGAAGGGTTGCTGAGAGAAATGTGAAGACTGACATAGAACGGCCCCTCCCTGCCCTCCAGGAACCTCTCAGCAGCAGAATGCAGGCTCAGTTTTTAACTTATTTCTCTGCTTTGCTACTTTGTTAGAGGCAATGAGAATAGGACGGCAAATGAAATGCTACCAAAGGAAGCAGAGAGAAATAGAAGCCTAAGGGATCCGTGACAGCTGAGATGCAAGAACTGACTCTGCTAAACACAGCACTCGGTTCCATTTTCTACAAATGGCATTTCTTAACCTCAGATTGAATTGTAGACGTAGAGAGGAAGAACCTGGTTTCCTGCCACACTCAGAATTCCCACATCCACCTGGGTAAGCTTATATTCCCAGGCAGGGTTCACCCAAAGAGGCCCAGAGGATAGGACAGCAAAGGCACCCCCAGATGGAAAGGGCTCTGGATCATTTTGAACAGCAGAATGCTTCCTCTTCTTTGGAGCCTCCATAAAGTTCTGGGTTAAGAGTCTGCCATGAAAACTCGGTGAGCCATCGCCTGATGGTTGACCAAACCCAGGGACACACACGCTGTTAGATGCTAACAGTGCCCGGCGTCTGCAACTTGCTTGTTCAAGTCAGGCAGACACCACCATAGCCGGAATAAAGACACACTTGACATAACAACAAGGAAGAAGGAGGGCTGGGAAGCTGTGTGCAAAGTGTTTTCTGAAGGCATTGTGCATACCCACATCTCCTCCGTTCATTCCTCTCACCTCTGCCACCCCTACCTCAAGTGGAACCATTTCTGCTCTGTTTGGCAAAGTTTTGAAATCCTGACCATTCGCTCACTTTATACTTCAACCTAACATTTACAAAGATTACTGATATCATTAGTTCCAAATATATGCACTAGGAACCCAAAGTCCTAGTAATTAATTAGTTGGGCACCTTCAAGTATGATCTGCATATAAATTATTAGATGAGGTTTATAAATACGGATGCACATCGCAAATCACATCTGTTGGGAAAATCTGTAGCTTTTCTTGCAGCCACAAATCCTGCTCGCCCTGCCCAGCAACTCCATCCTCTTCTTTTTCTCCAGACCCTTTACTTTCTGACCCCACTCAGCAGCTGCGGGTACACACCACAATGAAGAGTGTCCCTTCCTTTAGAAGCCAGTTTACAGGAAAGTGCACGGATCTTCCTGGAAGGGCACACTAGACTCAGAATCTGGGTTCTCCCTGCGTGAACGGGGAGCAGTGGTCACACTGCCCAGCCAGCAAGGAGCTCTTGAAAACCATACACGAAGCAATACCTGCAACCCACTTAGTTCTATATGGGGCATGACAAGAGGCCACTCACAGCCGGGCGATGGTGGCACATGCCTTTAATCCCAGCACTCGGGAGGCAGAGGCAGGCGGATCTCTGTGAGTTCGAGACCAGCCTGGTCTAAAGAGCTAGTTCCAGGACAGGCTCCAAAGCCACAGAGAAACCCTGTCTCGAAAAAAAAAAACAGAAAAAAAAAGAGGCCACTCACGATTCAGAACAGGAGAACTAGAAGCTGTAGATCGCAGGGACTTAAATTGGTCTAGCAGGGGACAAAGCACTTGATTCCCAGGAGAAGGCTACGATTTAGGCGAGAGAGGGTACTAGTCCATCGCTAAAAGGGAAGGGAGCTGAGAAAGCACGTTAGATGGCCCAGCATAGAGCTAACAGTCATCAGTGAGAAAATGGAACTCAGCCAGGGTATGTGCCATTCACAGTCCCTGAGAGGGGACAGTTTCCTCTAGCTGACATGCTCAGTAATCTATATGCATGGTCCTGCCTCATCTTAGGAAATGGTCTTTAAAGGAATCAAAAAATAAAATGCTTTAAAGGATGTAATAAGAAGTGTACCCCCAGCTAACAACCGGGTCCCTTCTGAGTGCTTCATAGTGTTTCCTCGATACCACAGTGCTAATCCAGGCTCCCCTGTGTAGGAGGGTCTCCTTTCCATGTCTTGTTTTCATTGGTTGAATAAAGAAGCTGCCTTGGCCTTTTGATAGGCCAGCCCTTAGGTGGGTGGAGTAGACAGAACAGAATTCGGGGAGGAAGAAGGCAGTGTAGCAGACGCCATGGCTCTCCTCTCCAAGACGGACACTGGTTAGACTCATGTAGGTAAGCCACCGTCAAGTGGCAATACACATTAATAGAAATGGGTTAATTAAGATGTGAGAGTTAGTCAATATGAGGCTAGAAATAATGGGCCAGGCAGTGATTTAAATGAATATAGTTCCTATGTTATTATTTCCGGGGCTAAGATAGCTGTACAGGAGCCAGGCGGAATGAAAAGCAGGCCTGCTCGCCTCATTGCTACACTCCCCTCCTGTCCTGAAGGTGTGTGTGTGTGTGTGTGTGTGTGTGTGTACACAGATACATATGTATATACCCTGCCAAAAGCTGTGGGGAGCAGAGTGTGCCATGTGCAAGGACTTGGCTCCCAACAGCCCAGCTGTTGGTTCCTTCTGTGACCCAAGCCTCAGGTTAGCAGGAAAGATCACAGGCTGTCAGGGTACCCCACATCTGGAAAAGCCTTCCTGAGAATCTGCACAGAAGCATCCCTGGGTTCTCACATCTATTAATAGCCTCAATGCCACTTAGAGAATCTTATCTTCCAAGCACAAAGAAAGACATGGGAAACATTCAGTAATGAGTATTTTTTAAAATTCTCTTTAGCCAATACTGATTCCCAGAGCAATGCTTGTTGTTTTTAATGTGACTAATATATTAAAGAAGAAAACTAAAAATGGCAAATATCCTATCAAAAATGTATTTTTCCTCCATTACCTAAAGTGGATGACATTTTGAGTAAGATACATACAGTAAATATGGGGAGCCGCTACCCAATCCTTAGTGTCAGGGTTTGAGCTAAGCAAAGAAAATAAGATGTTCAAATGGATTTTTGTCTTGTAACATGCATTGAAAATATACAATGGGTGTGGGGGGGGGAGGAATTCAAAACAAAATATTTAGCCTTCTCTACAGGAAAAAAAAACCTTCTATATAGGGTACAATCTAAGTAGGGACTCTAAAAATCTGAGTACTGTTATCAGCAAAGGGGGATCTGGCTGTCCTGCTTTAAGCACAGTCATCCAAATCAGGTACCAGCCAAAACATGGCTCCAGTGAGCCTGGCACAGGCATGGGAGCCTGTTCTCTTGTAGCACTACGAGAGTACCTTGAGGTGTGAAGAATGCCCTTGATTCTGCTTAAACTATTGCCACAAAGAACCAGAGGTGTTGGTGTCTCCAACCAGAGGATGTAAAAGCTACCGGTGCTTTGTCGAGGCCCTCTGGCCTGTGCCTGTCAAGACTGCCCACGTACTACCTCCACAGGAAAGTCAGTGTCTTTTTGTGTCCTTTGCTAAACTACTGGGAAATTTGAACATGGCGGTCAACTGAAGAGGTTGTCTTGGAGAGCGACAGGGGAATCTACAGACAAACTATCTGGAATGAGCTCCCTCTCAGAAGCTAACCAGGGTTAGGCCTGGTTACTATTCGAATGGAAGACTTAGGGCAGCGTGTCCAATGATGTGCCTGCCAGGGAGAAATGTGGAAACCATCAGGCACTTCATGAACACGCCAAAGGAGGAGGGAGGTCTCAAGAGACCCTGGAGGAGAGGGCTGAAGCGAGGAAGAAAAGCATCAAGAGGAAAGATAAGCTCCGACCCTACAGAGCCTTCCTTTAAAACTGAGTAGTCTTGAAATACAAAATTAACTTACTCTCCCTGCTAGATGACTTAGATCAATGATAAACCCTTCTAATGTTGTGTTTCCTCATGCATCAAATGGGGTGATGTCTGCCATGGTAAGGGGGTGCTGAGCATTAAATAATTCATCTCAGTTTGAAATTCAGAGTCTTGTACAATAAATGCTAGATCCCACCCAACTGCCTTCACAGTATCTTCTACCCAATGAAATGAGAGTCAGCAAGAAGAAAGATCTTGAATTTTCCCAGAAAATGTATAATTTCAAAAATTCTTGTCCTTTTCTTCCATCTGCTAAACACACAGTCAATCTGTGATTTAACAAACTCCTTGTTCCTACTGGAAGGTGTGGATGTTTCTTAACACACAGCAGCTAATAGATATCCATTCTTCAGACACACTGCATGGGGATGCGATAAGATGGAGGGAGCAGAAGTTATGGAAGAAGGAAATATTGAATCTTCCGGTCTCTGAACCAAGACATCTAGTGAAGGCTTTGGAAGGCTCAGCAGTGTCTCAGGGAGCGTCCTGTGAAGCTCCTCAGTGTACAGCTACTGTATTCTGTACAGGACACAGATGTTGACAGTCATTTGTGCAATATGTCACGCAGCATGAAAATATCTAATGGAGTCTTCTTGCAACAGATTTTCATAAAGAAAACAGTCAAGCTTTTGTCATGTAAGACAGTCGTCATGTGTGTACTGACACTGACTATTTATTTCTTGCTATTGTCATCTGTCAAAGCAGAGAGCCTTCTTTGTACACTGCTATTAGCATCTAGATGCCTAGTCTCACCAAAGTTTCTATTGAGAGTCCACGTCTTTGCTGGGGGAGTCTCTTATGCCATCCATGTCTCCTAAGCAGTTTTCAGAGCTCCCTTTCTTTGTTTACAGCCTGCTTGGCTTCAGGGAGGCCTTGCCCTCAATGCCAGGGTGTCGCAAGGAAGAAGTGAATGCAGAAGAAATCAGAACATCAGGAGGATCTGTGGACTGGCCAGGTCAACAGTCAAGTGAACAGTTTGTTCTCATACTGGACAGCAAGTCCAAGATCAGAAGAACAAGCAGAGTCAGGAAGAGTGGCAAGAGACCATATACATCCTGTGTAAGTGTCAGGAAGCAACTTGGCATCTCAGAGGCTTGAAGCTAAGTAAAAAGTGCTTTGAGTGAAGGGAATCAGGGCTGTGACATGGACTGTAAAACCGAAATAGTAAAGACCAGAGGGACAGAAAGTCTGCCATGTGCCCCTGACACATATTCCTGACTCTAAATGCATACTCACCATCGACTGAGAGTCTGTTGATCCTCAGTCTCCACACCAGCTACTCTCCACCTTCCTAATCTGACTGCACACTGACACATGTGGTTAGTTCTGATAGAATACCAAGGAACCAGACTGCTTCCTGAAAAACAACAGGTCTCTTTTTGAAAACCAGTCATTTACTCTTATTACTACCAACTAGAGCTGTTTAAAAGCATCTATGCACTATCTATCTATCTATCTATCTATCTATCTATCTATCTATCTACCTACCTACCTACTATCTAGCTATCTACTATCTACCTATCTACCTACCTACCTACCTACTTACATCTTTTAGTGCCTTGGGACAGCAAAGACAGGAATAAAATGGTTGTAAACAGAAACTGTAAATAAATAAACTGGCAACCTAACTCTGATAATGTTTAACTTTCTTTAGGGTAGCATAATTTAGTTTATCCTAGTCCAGCAAACAGACAATAGTTTAAAATATTCACCATATACTAGGTTGTATCATGATTAACTTAAAGGAGGCTTAATAATGCATTGTTTGAAGTGTATTAACGATGGCCCTGTGCTCTTGGTCCACCAAATATTCTACATGTCACTAATTCCAAATATCTTTCACCCAAAAGTATTATCAAATAATGCTGTTCCACACAGAAGATGGTATCTTCTGTGCCGCTGGATGGAGAAGATTATTGCAAGGCTACCATGCTGGTCGGTTAGTGCCCTAAGGGCAGGTTCTACATCTGATTCTCTAAGAGTAGAGCAGACAGGGGCATGCATGTCTTCTCAGTGACTGGATCAACCAGCTGGGAGCCTCACCTTTGTGACAGGGCAAGATAATGCGAAGGTTCCTCCATCTTGTATTCTTGGTGAGCTCATGTCAGGTTCAGGTACAGTTTAAACTTCTTGTTGGAGAATTCATTGGAAAATTACCCAAAGAACTGAGGTCAAGATGTCCCAGCCAACTTGGCTTCTGTTAAACTGCTTGTTTGCACAAAAACCTCTCACTGTAGCTGTAGAGTGAGATACCAGGATATGGGTTTTGCCTTTAAAAGACCCTTCCTTTAAATGTTTAGGGCTACAGTTGGGTCCTCAAATAGCTGAGTATAGTCTAAGCATGTTAGAATAAAGACTTTCAGTTGGCTATAAACTATGTCTGAGTGTTCATCTCTGATGGACTTTCTGTATCATTTTCAACACATGAGCATTTGGGAGGATACTTCATATGGAAAATCATTATTGTCAGCACTAGCCAAGGTATATAAGACAGAAAGTAGAACGCAAGTGAAAAGTAGTGTTTTAACTGGAGATTAATTCTACAAACAAAGCGGGTGTCATTTTCTCAATGAGAATAAAGACTATAAGAAAGGAACTTTTAGGGCCTAAGAGGAAATGGTTAATTGTTCACTAATCTAAGCTCATAATCACTACTGTATATGATAATGTATTTTAGAGCATTGCCCTTTTCATATCATATTTTACAAAACAATTTTCTAAGACTTGTGACATGCGCTATCACTACTATGCTAGCCCATAGCTCGGGTCACCTTATATGATGCTGTCCAAGCCACACTGTACACTTAGAGAACTAACTTGGCCAGTTTTACTTGACTGTCGACACAAGTGTATTCATGAACTACACAATCAATCACCACCACCAGGGCCTTCAATTCCTCTCCTGCAGGATCTAGTCTGACGAGGTGGTGCATGTGATCACTAACAGGTACTTCTGTCAGGGCAAAGCCCCGAAGAGTGACGACAAACTTGCAAATCAGTTTCCTCCAGGAAGGGCTTCTGCTAGCTGAGCTGCATGTCTAGCCAAAGGCACCATTTATTTGGGGGCAACTATAGCCATGTATCCTGTGAAACATTTTTGTGGTTCAAAGTCAGTAAGTGAACTGTACTTCTGGTTTAGACAGAAGACTTCACCAGGACAAGGACAAGAAAGGTCCTGAGAAATTTGTTATTTTGTTTTGTTTTGTTTTTCAAGAGGAAATGATTATTATGTATGTGGACAGATATATATGAAAACATGTGTGAACTGGAGGAAAGAGGCTTGTGGGTTTTTTTTTTTTTTGGTGGGGGCGGGGTTGAGTTCCAGGTGGTAAGCAGGAAGTCTGTAAGAGGTGATACCTGGAGGCAGAGCTTGGCTGGAAGGAAATCATGGCTTTCCAGGAGAGAAATTAAGAACTAAAACATCTCCCAATGAGGAGAGAGAGAGAGAGAGAGAGAGAGAGAGAGAGAGAGAGAGAGAGAG